>CM053564.1:1982440-2087973 GCA_028646485.1 Cryptoprocta ferox | reverse complement strand
GCTAACGCATGGCTTCTGGGGAAGTCAGTGTGGTTTCTCCAGCCAGGAAGACACACAGCTCTGGGGCATAGGTCGATGGCTGGGCTGGGGACATCCGTCTGGGCTGGGGGTCAGGGTTGGGGTCGAGGGAGGCCCATCGCGCCTGGTGAGACACAAGGCACCCTGCCGTAGCCCAAGTCTGGGTGCTGAGGACTTGGGCTCCTGAAAGCCATCTCCAACTAGGGGACCCTGAGATCCCCTGGAACCCTGACCCCCGGGGTCCCCGTCTCAGAAAATGGCACCATCCGCCTGGGCGCTCCAGTCGCACGCCTACGGCCACCCGACTCACCCTTGCCTCCCCACCTACATCAACTGGAAAGGAAAAACTACTTGTCTGTACACACAAAGTATATTCTGGACACCAGCTGGGTGTCCTCCAATTTAACTCCAGACGCTAACTGGAGTTGGCACGGATCCCACAGCGCCATGGCTCGGCCCCACGAGATCCCCCCACTTCAGACGCCGAGGCAGTGGGTCCTTGTCACCCACACTTCTGTCCGATTTGGCTACAAATCCAGGGTTCCCAGGATCCCCTCCTCCGGTTCAAGAATTTGCTAGAATGGCTCACAGAACTCAAGGGAACACTTATGTTTAGCAGTTTATTATATACTAAAGGCTACAGATGAACAGCCAGACGAAGGGGTGCGTGGGGCAAAGTCACGAAGGGTCCCGAATGCAGGACCCACCGTGGCGTGGCGTGGCGTGGCGTGGCGTGGCGGTGCGCCATACTCCCGGCACGTGGGGGTGTTCGCCAGCGTGGAAGGTCTCTGAACCCCAACCTTCAGGGATTTTCATGGAGCCTCATCACGTGGGCACGACTGATGATTAAGTCCGTCTCCAGCCTCCCTGCGCCCCCGGGAGGACGGCGCTGAAGGTCTCAAGCTTCTAATCACCGTTTGGTCTTCCCGGCGACCAGCCTCCGTGAGGCGCTGTCCAGAGCCCATCGAGAGCTGCCTCCTCACACAAAAGACACTGTGTCACCCAGGAAATTCCAAGGCATTTAGGAGCCCAGGCTGAGCACCGGGGGCAGAGGCCGGCATGCGTGTTTGTAACACGAGTCCCTGACGCTGAGCTGTGGATCGCAGACGCGTCCGTCCGAAAGGCACCGGTCCGGAATGACCGCACCGGCGGCTGCTCCGCACAGCTGCTGGCCAACACCTGGGTAGGGGGCCAGGCGCTCCTCCGGTCCAAAGCTGGGTGAGCTGCGTCACCGCCTGAACGACCCCACTTCTCCCTTCCAGGGCCCTAATTCCCGCTCTTGTTTTCAATTCGCCAATAAAGAGCGAGGCTGTTGAACGGGAGCCAAACCATGAAGAGCCCAAATGGCCACGGACTGGGGAACGGATGACGACGCCGTGTACACCCCGGGGTACCACTGAGCCATCAAACAGAAGGAAGCCTTGGGGCACCTGGGTGCTTACGCCTCCAACTCCTGATGTCAGCTCAGGTCATGAGGTGAGGATGGTAGGATCAAGCCCTGCGCGGAGCTCTGTGCCGACAGGGAGGGATGGTCTCTCTCCTCCTCTCTGCCCTTCCCTGCTCGTGCACTCGCACGCGCTCTCTCCCTCGCTCTCAAACATGTGTAAGTAAATAAATAAATACTATTTGGGGAAAAAAGAATGAAATCTTGCCATCTCCAACGATGGGGATGGGACTACAGTATATTACGCTAAACAAGATAAGTCACAGAAAGACAAACACCGCATGATTTCACTCACACGTGAAACTGTGTTAACAAACAAAACAGATGAACACAGGAAGGCGGAAAGAAAAAGAAAAAAGAGAAAGGGAAACAAATGACAAGAGACTCTTAAACAAACCGAGGGTTGAAGGAGGGTGACGGGGGAGGTGGGCGGGGGATGGGCCAGACGGGTGACGGGTGACGGGGGATTAGGGAGGGCACCTGCTGGGATGGATCCCGGAATTCTACTCCTGAAACCAAAATACATAAACAAACGAATACATCAAGAGTGAGGCTGAGAGACCCTAGCCTTCGCTGGCTTGGACCCTAATACAGGCAGAGCCCCGGCTGGCACGCCCTCCCCGACTCGCCACCACGCAGTGTGGCCCTCCAGCGAGCCGTGCACCCTCCAGGACTTGGGGGGAATCGTCCGGTGGCGTTTGCAGCTTCCGGAGGGTCACTGCCAAGCGGCACCGTGTAATCAATCGGAAGAACCGCAGGGGACCCACCACCCCATGTCCCGGGGCCTCGCCGACACCGTCTGCAGGTCACGGGCCTCCCGGCCCCGAGGGGGGCATCCAGGCCCTCCTCCGGGAGCGCGCACCATCAGTGCCGCCCTGGACCCCCGACGGCCCCCCGCTCCTCTCCGGTCTCCTCCCACGGCAGAGACGGTTAACGGAACTCACAGCAGGACACGTCCTCTGGTAAAACCCTAGCGGGGCCCGCTGTGCTTGACAGGAACCCCCAACCCCTCGACTCCTCGCTCCGGGCTACCGGCCCCACGCTGCCCTCTCCCTCACCTCGTCCTGGCTCCTTCCAGTCCAGTCCCGTGGGCCCTCCATTTCCTCGCTGCCCTTTGCCCTCTGGGGGCCTCTGCACCTGCTGCTCCCTCTATCTGGAAGGTCTTAACCGCACCTTCAGAGCCGCCACCTCCCCCCAAGTCCTAGTTTAAGTGACGGCCTCGCCATCAGCGTGAGCCCGCCCCGGGGGTGCGTGTGGGAGGTGTGCGGCAAGAGGCGCCTCGACGGACAGCAGGCGCCTGGGACATGATCTGACCCTGGGGTGCGCGCCTGCATCCGTCTCTGGTACTCACGACTCTGTACGGACAGAACTGAACCGGCGGAAAACTGACAGTCATGCCAGTAATTCCTGTCTCTAGAAAGGCAAGTCACATCCCACTAAGGCAATCGGGTTTTTACCCGGTCTTCACGGCGCTGCCGGTTTCCATCAGTTGGCAAACGCATCCCGCAGCCCTGATCGCACCCTAGACGTGTGGTGCTTTTTGAGCCTCTTTCGAACAAGTCGTAATATCCTACTGGTTCCCTCTTAACTGATACATAAAATCTGAGCTAATATTAGGAAAGTCATTCTACCTTTGGTGAAAAAAATTTTTTAATGTTTTTGAGAGACAGAGACAGAGCACGAGCAGGGGAGGGGCAGAGAGAGAGAGGGAGACACAGAATCGGAAGCAGGCTCCAGGCTCCGAGCTGTCAGCACAGAGCCCAACACGGGGCTCGAACCCACAAACTGCGAGTTCACGCCCTGAGACGAAGTCGGACGCTTAACTGACTGAGCCCCCCAGGCACCCCTGCCTTTTCGTAAAGATGGTTAATGGCAGCCTGTACGTTTCTCTTATTCAAGTTTCTACGTGGTTGTCTGTAAACCAGCTTAGTAAACTGTTCCATAGCGACACGAACTTCTGCTCGTTAGACTCTGAAACGGGCGAAGAAGGTGCCCTCACGGCAGGGCTGAACGAGCCGGGCTGCTCCTCTGCCGTTTTCCCGGCCCCGTGAGGGTCTCTACACCGCTGTCCTCAACGGGGTTATTTACTCACACGTCTTCCCCTCCAGCCTGTGAACAAGCAGATTCTAGACATTACGTCCTCCTGCTCTCTAGGATCCTGACCAGTTTTGCGTCCAGTTAGCAAAGTGATTTCAGCATTCCTGAGTTCCAATCGGGAAATGAGTATGGTTTTTGCCTGGTGGTTTCCTCATTCATTAATGAGCTGTGATTTTGACACGTGCCCATTTTATATTTATTGGAAAGTCAGGCCTTTACTTTTTTCGTGTGCCCTCAAAAAACCACTAAAAAAACAAAGACTTTAAAGTAATCTCTATACCCACCGTGGGTCTCAAACCCACCACCCCGAGATCAAGAGTTGCACTCTCCACCAAGCCAGCCAGGCGCACCACAAAATACATTTTTAACATGTTACTATTACATCGTCAGTGTGCGGCACTAACGGCATTTTGTTGAATTAATTAAATGAAAGAGTTTACAGATTTGTACTTAATAAAGCAGGCTACAAATTCTACTTTTCCCTTTCTGTATTATTTCTATCATACTACTACATTAATCTGCTTTTTACCTTTATTATTTTATTTATTTAGAGAGAGAGAGATGCTCGAGCCAGCAAGCAGGAGGTGGGGAGGGGCAGGAGAGAGAGAATCTGAAGCAGGCCCCACACCCGGCACAGAGCCCTGCGAGATCACGACCTGAGAATTCATGAGTCTGACACTTACACAACTGAGCCACCCAGGCGCCCCTTAATTAACTGCTTTTTATTTATTTATAATTTTTAAATACATCTTTGAGGGGAAAGATTATACCACAACTTTTTTGGGCGTGCTGGGGTGGGGAGACAGAGGAGAGAGACTCTCAAGCAGGTTCTACACTCAGCGCAGAGCGTGATGCGGGGCTCAATCTCCCAACCCTGGGATCACGATCTGAGCCAAAATGAAGAGTAAGATGCTCAACCAACTGAGCCACCCGGGCGCCCCAATCCGCTTATTAAATGTAACGTATTTTGGCATCGCCCCACGTCAGTAAATTACCAATGCTATGTGACCTTCCATTGTGTAGGTTACCCAAGGCCTGTCCTCTGATGCTAGACGTTCATTCTTTTCGCTGTTGTGTGTGATGCTTCAGTAAGCCACCTTGTTCATAAATCCTTAAAAAACATCTCTGCTTAGTTCCGCATGTTACAGCAAATACTCGGCGCCCAGGAAGAGACAAGAGACAAAGACCGTTTATTTCGCACCAGTGTCGGCCAGTGGAGTCCCCTCCAAAGGCTGGGCGCCCGGCTCGGGTCTTACTGATCCTTTCTACACACGTGCTTCCGGCTTGGGCAGGACTAGTACCGTCAGGCTTCCGGTTCCTGGCTGCTGGGGGATGTAAGGGGCGGCAAGATTACGGAAGCCAAAAGCAGCAGGGGGAGTACCCGGCCTCGGACATGCGGCCGGCCCTTTTTTATCTGCTCTTCCCAGCTTTCCTTCTCATTCCCCGCCCTTGATCCTCAAGCTGCTGTAGCCGACCTAGAGAAAATCGGTTTGTGGGGGCCAGGGAACCCTGTGCTGCCACGGGAGGAGGGGCCAAGGCCGTTCTGGCTTCTCCCTGCTGGACAGGGACGTCGAAGGGAGGGGTGAGGCAGCTAGGGGTCTTCGCCATCCAGAGGAGAGTAGCGACAGCTAGAATGGCCCGACTGGAGCCTCATCTGGAGTTTCATAGCTTCCAAACACGAGGAAACAAACCTTGTTAGCATATTAAGAATATAAGGACCAAACAGGAGGACTATGAAAAGCACTGGGAGGGGACCAGCTAAGGGAGGAGCCAGGATGCCCAGTTCCGTATGTCGCTCCAAGAGTTCCACGAGTCTGCTAGTTCCTGCCTCCGTTTGCTGATTAGCTCCCTTAGCTGCCGGACCGTTTCTCGGACTATCCCTGATTGGTTGACGTAGACACCACGTTCTTCATTTAGGAAGAGACACAATCCTCCCCTTTCAGAAATGAGCAGACCCAGTCCTGCCCTGTTCCGTAAGACTAGCACTGCGAGGGCGCCTACTTGGTCTTGTAAACCCACCAGAGATTTGGTAACCTGCTCGAGGTCATCTGTTCGGTCCTTGGGAAATTCATGACAGTAAGTGGTTGAGACTTTTCCTCTTCCAGTGCCCACCCCTGCCGTTATTCCTAAGACCATCAGCAGGGCTAGGACTTGAACGGCTCTCTTTGATCGAATATATGCTGCCACGGGTACTGCTAAGAGACTGACTGTTGGGAGCAATGTTTATCTGAGGAGTGAGGAAGGCCAGGTACAGATGCCCATCCGATCAGCTGGTAGACATAGACAGGCGTCCGTGCCACATGCAAAGAGAAGCCCTGGGAGGAGCTGACACCAGGGTTGGCTTGTAGGAAGATGACTGAGTTCCTGACTGTCAAGAGTTTGGCTGCACTGGCTGATGGTCAGATTGCCCAATGGCTCTGTTCCCGTTTTGTTTGTCAGATAACTGGGAGCCGTTTGGGACAGTTCGACCCCAGTTAGTACAGGTCTCACCATTGGGAGGTCTGGGTCTTCAGTTAACAGGGTAGCATTTACAGGTGCCTGTGTTATCGGAGTAGCTGCGTAACGGGCGGGTCCCGTGGACAAGCACAGCCAGCAGGCTCTGGCCAGCCCGGGATTGGGATCATTGAGCGATGAGTTGCATTTAACATTTGGTCCAGACGGGGATCTAAGACAAGTGGTCTGATTTATGTTCAGACGGCGGGTGAAGGGTTAGATCAGACATGACCCAACAAGCATGGGGAACATCAAGGCAGGTCGGATAGGGCAGCCCCCAATAACATTTTATTTTCATTTTTCCTGTCCAGTGAGTGTTCCCGTTTCTGGTACAGGGAATGACCCTCCTGATATCATAACATCTATTGGGCATGTGGGGGACACGGTGGCACAGGAGCACGTGGCAGAGTGTCGTCTTCCCTCTGCGGACTGGAGGAGCAGGGGACGGAACTGGCACAGGGGAGGGGTTGCAGCAGGAGCCGGGAAGGGCACAGGGGGAGAAATGGCCTCTTCAGGAGGCCGAGCGGGGTAGCAGGCAGTGCAACCCCATGCGCCTGTAACAGAGGTTTGTCCCCCATGAAGGCAGTAGATGGGGTCCAGCAGTTGGCAGCACAGAGTGGCTTTCAGGCCTTGGGGGACAAGCGGGGAGTGAGAAGTCACACGTTTGCATGGCGGGAGTGAGAGACTCCCTTTGAGCAACTGAAGAACAGAATATGTGCAACAGGGACAGGAGATCGGGTGACCCCACCCCGGGGTAAGAGACCGTTAGAAAGGCAGAGAACAGCAAAGAAGGACATCAATCACAACGCGACCATATACGTCTAAGGGAGAAGTAGGCATCCTGACACTAGCAAGCCGACGGAGGCTAACAAGAGTTTCTGACTCAGGTGCCAATGTGCAGGGGTAACTCGGGTCAGCCGTCCAGCAAAGGGTAGAGCAGCAAGTCAGGACAGAGAAATGGATAGGGGACGACAATGGCATCGGAGGGAACGACCTGCTGTCGCTCATTTAGGTCACTTGGTGACTTCCTCGAGCTTCTGGTTACAGAGAGTTCTCAGGGGTTGGCTGCAGGCCACTTTTCGTCCGCTGTCTTCTTCCAGGCGATGTGTAGAGATTATTCCGGTTAGCAGCTACTTTCCGTTCCCAGTGGTTGTCAGGGGACAGGTGGGCTGCCTTGACTCAAGAACGGCGGACCCAGGCAGTTGGTCCTGCACCTTGAGGGCTGTGGGAGTAGTTAGCGCAACCAAATAAGGTCCCTTCCAGGTAGGTTTGAGTGGTTCCCCTTTCCGAACTTTAACCCAAACCTGACCCTCCGGTTTGTGGGGGTGCAGTTATTCCTGGGGAAATAGGCATCCTGTCTGTCACCCATCTATGTAGCTCAAACACAGTTTTCCCTGGTCCTTGTACTGCTTTTCTGTTTCTAAATTCCCTAGCTGTCAGGTCCCCCTCCAATTTGACTAGCGGAGGGGGCCTTCCATACAGGATCTCGAATGGCGAGGACCCGATTTTTGCCCGGGCTGTACAGCATATTCGGAGAAGAGCTAGGGCTGGTATATCTGGCCGGGACAAGTTAGTTTCCTGACACAGGTTTGCCATGGCGGATGTAAAGGTCCGGTTCATACGTTCCACTTGCCCTGAACCCTGGGGCCGGCAGTCTGCGAGTTAAGTTCCACTGGATGCCTCAGGTTTTGGCTAACTTGCTGCACCACCTGGGCCACGAAAGCCGGGCCACTGTCTGAGCCTATGGTTAACGGCATTCCGTGTCCGGGGATGACATCCCTTAGCAAGGCCTTGGTTACTACTCTTGCCTTTTCGGTGCGTGTGGGGTAGGCCTCCACCCAGCCCGAAAACGAGCAGATGAACACCAGAGGATTTCATCTGACTCCACTGGGTCTTATTTCGGCAAAGTCTGCCTGCACATCTTCCAAGGGTGCCTGACCACAGTGTTGGATTCCCATGGGCCCAGTGGGGCCTTGTTTGGCGTTATTTTGCGCACAGAGGAGGCAGTGTTGAGAGACCGAGGCACAGAGAGATCAGAGTAGAGCGATTACATAGCAACAGCTCGATAAGGCTTCAAGGGCAGTTCTTCCCAGGTGGGTGAGCTCATGCTGTTGGAGAACCACCTGGAGGGCTAGCTGCTCCCGGGCATGTACTCTTTGGTCTGGAAGTACCCACCATCCTCCTCCTGTCTGGCCTCCTTTTTCCTGTCGGGCCCATTTTGTCTCTTGGGTTGTGGACGTTGGGGAATCTGTCAGCTCCAGGACCAGCATGATTTTTGAGGGTGTTGTTTTCCCGCTGCTCGGTTAGCTGCAGAGTCAGCCAGTCGGTTACCTTCTGACACTGAGTCTTTCTTTGGTGTCCCTTGCAGGGGATGACTGCTACCTCCCTCAGTTCCCAGACTGCCCTTAAAAGTTTTAGGATTTCTTCCCGATTTTTGATTTCTCTTCCTCCTGCGGTCACAAGTCCTCTCTCCTTTATAGGGCCCCATGTCACGCAGAGTCGCGAAGGCAAAGCACGAGTCTGTATATGTTGGCCGGTTTGTCTCTCCTGAGTTCTAGTGCTATCATTAAGGCCCACGGTTCTGCTCTTTGGGCTGACTGACCTTGGGGAAGGGCCTTTGCTTCTGTTACCTCAAAATCAGAGACTACTGCCTAACCAGCCTATCTTTTCATTCGTTCATGAAGCTACTGCCGTCCGTGTACAGGACAAGGTCAGTATTTTGTAAGGGCCTGATAGGTCGGGTCAGCTAGCAAAGACTTCATCAAGTACGTCTAGACAATCATGCTCTGGGGGCCCCTGTGCTGCGGGCAAGAAAGTGGCAGGGTTTAGAGTTTTTACAGCTTCCAGTCTGGCTCACGGGTTCTCACGTAGCAGTCCCTGGTACTGTCTCATCTGAGCATGCGTTAGTCAGTGTGGCCATCTGGCATCCATCAGGGTAATAACAGAATGGAGAACCTTACTCTTTAGGTTTTGTCCCAACAGGTTTGTCTGCTTCCTTGATTAAAAAGTGTGGTGGCTGCCAGGGCCCTCAAAACAGGGTGGCCGTCTCGCCGCAACGGAGTCAAACTGCTTTGAGAGGTATGTCACTTGTCTTTGCCAAGGTCCAAATTCCTGGGTGAGAACTCCCAGGGCCACCCATTGCTTTCACGTACGAACAGGCTGAAATCTCATGATACATCTGGGAGTCCCAGGGCCGATGCCTCGGTGAGTTTTGTCTTTATGGTTTCAAATGCCTTTTCTCGACTAGGGCCCCAGAAAAAGGGTGCCCACTCTTCCCCCTTTAGTGCCTCATACAGAGGTCTGGCCAACTCTGAGAACCCTGGGATCCATATGTGACAGAATCCTGCTACTCCCGGAACTCTCGGACCTGCCAGTGGGTACCGGGAACCCGAATGGCACGGAGACTGCCTGTTTCCTTTCAGCTCCCAGCATCCGTTTGCCTTGGGTAATTTTGAAGCCCAGATATTTAACTTCCTGTTGGAAATCTGTGCCTTTTTCTTTGATACCCAGTATCCCGCCTCTGCTAGTAGCCTGAGTAGGGCCCTGGTTCCCTCCCAGCATTGGGTCCGTGTGGGACTGGCTAGCAGGAGACTGTCCACATACTGGAGAAGGACACGTCCTAGGTCCCATCCTGGAAACCTGGCTACGTCAGATTCTAGCACCCCACTGAATAAGATTGGTGAATTTTTGAATGCTTGTGGTAGTCTAGTCCAAGTGAACTGTTCCTTTGCCCTTGTGGTAGGGTTTTCCCATTCAAAGGCAAATAGAGGTTGCTATTAGGTTATTAGCTGGAGACAGAAGAAAACATCTTCTAAATCTAGGCATGTGAACCGTCCTGCTTCCAAGGGTCTGAGTCCTGGTAGAGAGCAGGGGTTAGGCAACGCTCAGTGCAGCGTGCCAACAGCTTCATTAATGGCCCGTAGGTCCTGCACAGGCCGCTAATCATTTGTCCCAGGCTTTTTTCACGGGCAGCAGGGGAGTATTCCATGGGGAATGGCATCATTTAGAAGTCCCGATTTGAGTAGCCTGTCCCAGTGTCTGAATCCCCAGGCGTGCCTCCTGTGGGACCACATGTTGGCATAAATTGACAGGCTGGACCCCAGGCTTTAAGTCAATTAATACTGGGGGGTGTTTTTTTTTTGCCAGACCAGTGGGGTCTGAAGGGAATTTAGTTTCTAGCTCGGGAGCCACAGGTGGCTCACCAGAGGGAAAGTATATCATCTCCATTCTTCTTCCCCTGGAATTATCAGGGACGAAATCATGGGTTGGGCCTTTTAGTTTAGGTGCAAAAGCGTCTGTCCATCTGAGGAGAAGGCTATTTTTGCACCCACCTTGCCTAGGAGGTCTCTACCTAACAGTGAGACTGGGCAGTTGGGTAGATACAAGAATTCATGAACTATTTGGTAACCCTCCAGCCGGCATGGCGGGGACTGCAAAACAGCCTTTGGGTTTGCCCCACCGAGGCTATGATGGTGACTTCTTGACCCGAAAGAGGTGCCACCTTGTGTGTCACCACAGTGTTTGGCTCCAGTGTCAACCATGAAGTCTACTGTCTGGCCCCTTACCTTCATGTTGACCATGGGCTCATGGGGGCCTAGCAGGATAGAGCCCCGTCTTTCCTAGCAGAGTCCACTCCTGCCCGTTTGATCAGGTCACCCTCGGGTGGTTCTGGCTGGTAGTGGCTGGGTGGAGCAGAGGCTCTTGGTTTTTCCTTTTGGCAATTGGGATATTCATTTTTCCAATGTCCAAATTCCTTGAAGTAGGCACACTGATCCCGTCCCAGTGGGGCCCTTTTTTGTTCTTGCATCCTATGTGGTTTCCGAGGCGGCCCTTCCAGAGGGGGTGTCGTCCCGAGGCCAGGGCCAGGAGAGCTGCCTTTTGTTTCATTCTTCGGTCCGCCTCCTTTCTGGCAGCTTGGTCCTGACTTACAAAAACCTTGTTGGCTATTTCCAATAGTTTGGTGGCATTCTTTCCAGTAAATCCTTCCAATTTTTGGAGCTTCTGTCTAATGTCACTCCGGGACTATCCCACAAAGGCAGCATTGACATGCGCTGGTTTTCGGGGGCTTCTGGGTCGAATGGAATGTAAACTCTGAAGGCTTCACGTCATCTTCCATAGAAGTCAGCCAGACTCTCTTCTGCCTTTTGTAGGGCCTCGGATACTTCTGCCATGCTGGTGGGCTCTCTGGCCCCTGCTTTTACCCCTTGGAGAAAGGCGAGTCAGTATCTTTTTAGTCTGGCCCTTCCCGCCTCGTGTTGGGGTCCTAGCAGGGCTCTTCCTCAGGCATAGCCTCCGATACCCAAGCCTCAACATCTAGCTGTCCATCTGGTGCCTGAGTCTGGAGCCATTTTCTGGCTTTGGTGATGATTCGTCGGCACTCTTTTGTGTTGAAAAGGGTGAGCAGAAGCTGTGTACAGTCGACCGGGGCAGGGCGGTGAGTCTGGAACGTGGATTCTAGGAGATCATCGCCTGCAGCCTCTCAGCGCAGGGCAGCGTGTGGTGCTTCCAGGTGAGGAGGTCAGTAGTGGAGAATGGTTGGTAGAAAACCAATCCCCGTTTTGTAGAGTCCCAGCAGGGCCTATTCTCCGGGGAGCCCTACTCTCCCGCAGTGGCATCTACATTGCCGTTGAGGACCTTGGACCTTGAACCACGGACCGAAGGTGATTTCCTACCAGCTCAGGTGTCCCTGGTTAGGGCGGACTGGCTCTGGTGGAGGATGAGACCGATGGGGGTGGACTGTCAGGCAGGCAGGCGAGGTTCCCCTCCCTTGATTACTGGGCGCCTGGGGCATATGGTGGCAGAAACGGAAGGACTTCCGAATCTTCTTGGAGGACGTGGGTCGGTGTTTTCTGTTGTGAGGTCTTCTTCTCGGCCCGTGCCTCGAAGACCCTCCATTGTCCCTTACTATTAACAGAGAACTGAACTGAAGGAGGCTTGACTTGGGCGATTTCCAGCCACTGATGGATGCACGGGAATTGATGCAGGTGGCTGGGGTCTCAAGTAACTACTTTATAAACAACTCAGACTGTGGGGACATCCAGAGCGCCCTGAGGGGGCCAGCCTACACCGAAGGTAGGCCACTCTAGTTCACAGAGGGGGGTTGTGTTGCCTGGGGGTCAATTTGACCCTATAGTCACCTGAAAATCCCTTTTAAAATTCGTATCATACGCTCCAAAACAGCAGGTTTTGAGGAATTCTGCTCCCCCCGCCCCCCATCCTGGTATCCTAGATGCGTCCCTCCCAATGTCCAGTGTCGCAGGACAAACACGAGGGAAGAGGTCATTTGGTCCGCCTGGCTACTCCCCTCTCGTGGATTTAGAGCCTCTTAGCGTTGGCAGGTTAATTTAACCCTGGACTCGGATCAGGCCTCCGAGGACCTGAATCTGCCTTGAGCTGCATGAGGTTGTCACGGAATCACAGGGCAGGGCCCACTCAGGCTCCGGAGCCGAGACCGTGGCGCCCGGGCACTCACACACACATTCAGACAGACTGCAGACTTCCACCCAGGATTTCCCTGTCCTGTGCGGCGACTATGTTGCCCAGGAGGTGATGAAGCTCCCCTTCTGCCTCTAGGGCAGGCCCGAACACGGTCCTGGGTCCCTGGGGACACTCACCTGATCTGTTGTCCCGTCTTGGCAGCATTTTCTGACTCCCCCGGGAGTCCGTTTGAGCACAGCGGTGGCCGACTGTTGTCGCGCCTGGCAAGGGTCGGGATCCAGTGGAATCACCGGCGGCGCGCCTTCCATTCCGTCACAGCGACCTGAGATGAGTGGCCTCTCCGCTGGCCTCCGACAACGGTGTTTCAAGGCCAGCACAGCTGCTGGTTTTCCAGGCCAAGGCACCAAAAATGTTACAGCAAATACTCGGCGCCCAGGAAGAGACAAACAACACGCACTGGGGAAATTAGAAAAGACTTTATTTCACACCAGTGTCGGCCAGTGGAGTCCCCTCCAAAGGCTGGGCGCCCGGCTCGGGTCTTACTGATCCTTTCTACACACGTGCTTCCGGCTTGGGCAGGACTAGTACCGTCAGGCTTCCGGTTCCTGGCTGCTGGGGGATGTAAGGGGCGGCAAGATTACGGAAGCCAAAAGCAGCAGGGGGAGTACCCGGCCTCGGACATGCGGCCGGCCCTTTTTTATCTGCTCTTCCCAGCTTTCCTTCTCACTCAAGTTACATTCTTATTAGGGAAATCACTAAAGTTATTTGACATGTACCGTCACACTACTCTCGTTTCTAAAAACACTTTTCTAGACCTGTGTTTTCTAGAGCTGATTTTTTTCTTTCCTTTCTTTACCATGAAGAAACAGAACGCCCATACGTTCCCTCGCATCGGCAGGGTTGGAAGGCCCAGTCTTCCTTGCCCTTAAGGAGGGAGAAATGCCCTCCAGCTGCTAATGATGCGCTGTCAAGGCTGAGTTCACCAGCAAGGTGTTGTGAAAGACGAAGCACCCGTGTGGAGAGGGAGGACAGGAAATGTGTCAGCTAGGAACAGGAAAGGGGAAAGAGTTCCCCAAGTCTAAGATGGGCAGACATGCAAACCTAGCAAAGTTCAATGAGGGCGCCCCTCAGACACCCAGGAGCCCCGGGAAGCCGAAACTTCCCTGGTAGAGCCCAGTTCTCACGAGAGACCCCACTGTTCAGGTGCCCACAGAGGGCTTGCCTGATCAGCGTCTGCCCCGTACCCAGGCCCCCACCTCCACCTGCCCCACACCTGGGACCCCCACATTTCCCGACACAGGCAGATTTTCAGCCGGGAGGCCCTGACTGCGCCCGAACTGAACGTCAACTACAGGTTGGTAAACAGCCACTTCCCTAAATGTCCGGCCCCCGTAGCCCTCCCCAACCGCTAGCAATTAAAAACATTAATACCTGTTGAGACAAGGGGCCTCCAAGCCTCTCCCACAAGCCTGTTTTCATGGTTTCAAACTCGTTCTTACATGTTTAATGGTGTCCCTGCACCTGTCCTGGGGGGTGGGCTGTGGGCGGGTGCAGGAAACGGAGGGAACTAGGTTGAGTTGGGAGAATGGTTAATATCACCTCCATTTCTCCTGCTTTCTTCCAAACTGGTTAACACTCCGAATCCTTCCCAACTTGCTTCCTATGGGCCCTCAGTCCGTTCTAGACCCACGATGTGCAGAGCAGCCCAGGCCGGTGATGGCTGACACTGCTCTAGAATCACGTGGACTTCAGTTCCAACAACTGCTGGCTAACCCATGGCCTCACTTCCTCCTTATTCTGCCCAAAGCACAGTCTTCCCCACTGTACAAATGAGGAAATGAGCTCAGAGAGGGGAGGAGCGGGGAAGTACCAAGACCAGGAGTCAAATGCCCCAGGGACGTTTGAAGAGCTTGAGAAGCCGGGAGCAGGCTTAGCTTTGAAGCCCTGACCACACGGCATAAATCACACAAACGTGCACATCCCCCTAACTACGCAAAAACGTGCACATCACCCCTAACTATGTGCTTTGAGCAGCAGCGGGCTGGTGGAGAGTAACGCGTTGGAGATATTCATAAACATCTATTCATTTCGATTTGGCACCTCCCTTCTTCTATTTGAGGGTGAGAACTGTTTTTCCGGACTCAGGGGTTTTTATAATCCCTACTGGGTTACACCACAGGCTGAGACCCTGGCGTTCTCAGGGCGTGCCCAGCTCCTCCCCGTCCCCCTGCTGTAGGATCCCCATTTTACACACAACCAAAGCGCATACGGGGTTTCTCTGGGTGCAAACAACATTGGGCTGTGACTCACCCTGGCTGAGGCAAAACAACGTGACTGTATCACTGTATTATGTCAGGAAACACCTGCCCAGGAAAACAAAAGATGCAAACGACCTTATTCTCCGACTTCACAAAAATCCACTGAAAACCGCACAACTTTCGACAGGCAGCATTAAGCAACAACGGAAGCTCCAAGGCTCTTTGACATCCTCAGACACGGGGACCACAAATCCTCAACTACGTGACCCGACCCTTACCCAACCCTAACAAATCCTGCGTCGGAAAGCCCTCCTGAGGCCTGGCCCCACACGCAGCACCTCACCTCCGCCCCTCTACCTCCTCCCGACTAACAACTCTTTCAAGACAGTGCTCTCCCTGAACAAGAGAAGGAAGCCCCGGACTCCCGCTCTGTCTTAGCTACGGGCTGTCCGGATGGTACTATCCGGGAGCCAGCATTTGACCCGGAGGGCCGAGTGCGGTCCGGCTGGCGGCAGCGCTGCCTAAACGTCTCCGGAGCGGGGAGCAGTGCTCGCCTACGAGCAAGGGGGCAGGGCCGGGGCGGCCAGAGCAGCGCGCGCTGCAGAGAGCGAGGCCCCGCGGGGTGAAAGGCCTTGGCCAAGGCCACGCGAACAGGCCCGCGCCCCGGGAGTAGGGGGCGGGCTCCGGCGCGCAGGCCCCCAGCGTCCCCGCCGGCGGGGCTGCTCCGCACCCGCACGGCGCCCGGGGCTGCCGGCCTGACCCCCGGGGCGCTGCCGCCTCCGGGTGACTCAGGAGGAGGCGCTTGTCCCCCGTCCCTCCGCACCAATCCGGCCGGATTCGGGACCGGGGAAAAGACGAGCCGACCGCGCGGTGACTAATCAACTCTTACCGTCAAAGCGCCCAGGTGCGCGCGGGACCAGCAGCCGGCGGAAGTGCGGCCACCGCGCGGGGGCAGCCGGGAAGGCGGGGGGCCGACTTCCGGCCGCGGAGGCCGCCGGGTGCGGGGCTCCGCCCGGAGCGGCGCTGCGTGGGAGGGAAAGCGCCCCCCGCCCCCGCCCCCGCCCGGCGGCCGCGTGGCCGTGCCGGGGCGCGGGGCCCCGCTGTGCTCCTGCCGCGCAGCGAGCCCCGTGCCTCCGCTTGGCCTCGAGCCTCTGAGACGCCGCGTTCGAGAAGCCGAATGCGAACCGTCAAAGACGGGGGGAGGCGGAGGTGCGCTGGCACCGGCTTGTCCTGGGTCGCTGGAGCCCCCGGTTACGTTTTCAGAATTTGCAAGGTGGCTTCAAGTGTCCACTATCTTTAAGAGTTACTCTTCAGAACGGAATTCTGTGAACTTACCATTAGAGAGATCACATTAAATTTTTTTAATGTTCATTTACTTTTGAGAGAGAGAGAGACAGACCGAGACAGAGTGCGGAGCAGGCTCCAGGCTCTGAGCTGTCGGCACAGAGCCCGGCGCGGGCTCGAACTCAGGAACCTCGAGATCATAACCTGAGCTGAAGTCGGAGGCTTAAGCCCCTGAGCCCCCCAGGCGCCCCCGAGGAGATCACATTAAAAACAAAGGTAGCACGGAAAACTTCAACCCGTGCTAATTATTTTGTTACTTTTTACTGTTACCTACGTTCTTGAGATTCCTGTGTCAACTGTTATGTCGGGGCGGCGTGCTTGGTACCTTTACTTCCAACTCCGCGTTCAACTACCTCCGCAGGGGAAGGTTAAGCCACAGGCAAGTCGGGGAACAAAGAAAGGGGGGAGTCAGGAGGGCTGTTGTAAACTGAAAGTCCATTGGAGTAAACTGGGCCTTCTAACTATGGTCGCTTCTCATTGGCTGAGCCGTGACAGGCTCTCATTGGCTGGGCTGTTGCCCCGGGAGGAGAAAACCTCCGTAGTAGGGTAGTGAATTAGCAGCCGCCTGCGAGGTGCGAGTCTCCCTTTTGGATGCGCTGTTCACCTGCGACAGGGCTGACACTGCCCCCTGCTGGCCTCCCGGCTCCGTTTAAAGAAAAAGTTTCCTTTTATTAATTTCCCCCACACCCCCTCCTGCCTCCCCCAGAGCTGGTTGTTCCACGTTCACCAGCACAGCGCTTGAGTCGGACAACGGCCAGGGCGGACAGACGGGTAAACAAGGCCCGGGTCTCTTCTGGACCGGCAGCGGGGCGTAACCAGCGTCCTCTTTATCAAGACCTCATGCAGGTCCCGACTGTGACGCTGAATGCATGTTTGGAGAAGGGAGGTGGGAAATTATGTGCTACCCTGGGCTCTCGGTTTACTTAAGGTCAGCTGGCCTAACCCTGACCCTGACTGCGACTCTCACCTGACCTTTCTCTAATCGTCCTAACAGCCCTCGCTGATGGCGTGCAAGGCCTTGAATGCCACCAGTCGAGTTTCCCTGGTGAATGTCAGCCGGGAAAGGCTTTTGAGTTGGGGTGATATAATCCAAATTGTGCTTTCAGGTGAGAATCAGGCCCGTGTGGAGGACCAGTTGAGGAGAGGAATGGACAGAAACCAGGAGACTTAGCCTGTTCACTCAGGACTTTGTTCAGCACCCCCCGAGCCGGACCTGAGGAGGAATGGGGCTGCAGACGTGAGTGTGAGCCACAACGCGTGGCCCCAGGGAGTTCAATCTAATGGGGCAAGAGATAGTACACAGACAACTACTGTGAGTGTGCTAAGTGCATTGAGAAGGGCAGATCAGAGTGCCAAAGGGTGACTCATTCTTTCTGGAGGAGGTGAGGGAGCCCTGCCCGCCAGGACCGGCGGGGCTCGCAGGCAGAGGGACGTTGCCAAAAGAAGGAAGAGGGCGGGGCTGCGGGGCCGACGAACTGCCCGGGCAAAGGCAGTGTTTGTCGAGGCCCCCGGAGCTTGGGCTGGAACAGAAAGGCTGGGGAGCCGGCCCCGGGGGGCCATCGCTGCCGAGGCTGAGCAGGAAGGTCGGCGGCGGGGTCAGGGCGTGTTTTTTGTGATTCTCCAGTCATGAGCCCAGTGCCCGCAGCGACACTCAGCTTCCCGTGTGCGTCCCCACCTGCCTTCGGCCGTGCGGCCAGACAGGAATACTGATTCCACTGAATGGCGGAAGGCGCCTGACTCCTCCCCGGTCCCCGCCGCTCTCAGGCCCCAGACTCTTCAAACATACATCGGCTCGAGGTGCCTGGGGGGCTCAGTCGGTTGAGCGTCCGACTTCGGCTCAGGTCATGATCTCGCCGTTGGTGGGTTCGAGCCCCGCGTCGGGCTCTGTGCTGACAGCTCGGAGCCTGGAGCCTGCTTCCGATTCTGTGTCTCCGTCTCTCTCTGCCCCTCCCCCGCTGGCCCTGTCTCTCTCTGTCTCTCAAAAATAAAAAATTTAAAAAAATACATAGGCTCTCTCTCTCTCTCTCTCACCCACATTTACTATCTAGCTGAATGGATGACTCAAAATCATTCCCCTGAGATTCTTCTTTTTAAACAAACCGTGGGACAAATTTAAAAAGTAAAGCTGCCTTTGAATAGCTTTTACATTTATATTCTTTAATCTTTATGATATTTGCATTCTTTCTGTTTTCCGGGGTTGTAAACACATTCTATATTCTCTTCCAACATGATTATAGTTTAGAGTTTTAAAAACATTTTTATGGATGATAGTACAGAAATATGTCAAATATATTAGGTAACTCTTTTTTAGTGATGTCCAGTGAATAATCTTTTTGTTCCCCACTGACTTGAAGTGACATTGAAATAAGATGCATTTGCGTGTGTCTGTTAGAATATACTCAATGTGCACAGAAGGATCAGGGATACAGAGAGGCTGTATGATCTCACTTACACGTGAACTCTGGAAAGGTCACATTCACAGGAGCAGAATGGTGGTTACCAGGGCTGCAGGGTGGGGGAAATGGGGGGACATTGGTCAAAGGGTACAAACTTCTGGGTGTAAATGAATACGTTCTAGGGCTCGAAGGCACAGCACGGTAACTATAGTTAATAATACTGGACTGGACGCTTGAAATTTGCTGAGAGAGTACACCCCAAAACGGTAACCAGAGGAGGTGATGGATGTGTTAATTAGCCTGATTGTGGCAGTCATTTCACAACGTATACGTGTACGAAATCACACTGTACAGCTTAAATACATACAATTTTATTTGTAATCATACTTCACTAAAGCTGGATGAATACATAAATAGACAAGTCTTAAGAGAGAAAAAGAGAAGGGATAAACTATACGGTCCAGCAAAGGTGCATCTATTTGGTACATTTTGCGAGGTATATTCGTTAGCAGAGAGGAAGTCTGCTCTTTCTGTCCCTGAGTAGGTCTTCTAGAAGTATCAGACAACGGCTGCCGTTGCTTATGGATGCTGAGAAAATCCCGAGAATCTCGTGCTGCAGCAGAGGTGGCCGGCCACGTGATATCTGCCCTTGCCCCGTTGCCTGGCAGCACCCTCTCAGGTCACCCAGGTGTGCAACCGTTTCCCTCCTTAGAACTTCTCGCCCCCGCCTAGAAAGCCACGCTCTCAAAAGACCACCTTTGACCATGAGACTTATGATGACCCTGTGTGACTTGCTGGATGCCTGTTCAGAATCGTGGTTCTGTGGCAATATTTAATCGCCTCATATCAAGCGGTGCAGAAGGGCAGAGTGGTCTGAGAACAATCACAAGTTTCACCTGTTATTGTGAGAAACAGGTGGAACATATTTTGTATTCAACTTTTTAGTCAACCGAGGCCTTAACCAGGAGAACAGGGGTCAAGGATCAGATGAGTCAACTTTTATCAAGTGGTTCTTCAAAATGAAGGGGCTGTTTTATCTCCTATTTGGGTCAGAGTCAGAGAGAAATTGCAGGGACACAATTTTAAAACAATTTTTAGCCAGGGTGGAAATTCTTGTACAAATCAGTGAAATCCAGAGCGTTGGGTGTCTTCTGAGAATTTGACACAGAATACTCCCAACGAGGTATCGGTTACTGGGAGTTTGGGGTTAAACACGTGAGATGCCCCAATAACAAATGTCAAAAGTGGAAATGATTAACTTTTCACAGTCTCCTCACAGTCAACAGTGTACCACTTCACGGAAACTGTACAGAATTTGCAATTATACAGGCTCATTTTCCTCACCCTGTACTTTATGTTGCAGTTGTCATATATACCTACGTGTTACAGATCCCAAAATTTATCGATTTATTTTTTTGAGCGGGGCCGGGGAGAGGAGCAAAGGGAAAGAGAGAGATTCTCAAGCAGGCTCCATGCTAAGCACGGCCCTGGGATCATGACCTGAGCGGAAATGAAGAGTCAGACCCTCAACTAACTGAGCCACCCAGGCATCCCTTTTGAAATTAATTAATGTATAGTTTTGGGGAGCACCTGTGTGGCTCAGTTGGTTGAGTGTCCCAACTCCTGATTTGCGGTCCAGTCAAGATCTCACGGTTTGTGAGTTCGAGCCCTGTGTCAGGCTCTGGGCTGACAGTGAGGAGCCTGCTTCGGATTCTCTCTTTCTCTCTTTCTTTCTCTGCCCCTCCCCCGCTCGCGCGCTCTCCGAAAAATAAATAAACATTAAAAATTATTTATGATTTTGGCTTTAAATGCTCCTGTATTTTAAAGACATTAGGAGGGGAAAACAGTATTTTATATGTCCCTACATAATTTCCATTTCCAGGGCTCCTCATCGCTTTCTGAACATCCGTGATTTCATCTGGGATCATTTACCCTTTGGCTCTCTTGTAGGCAGGCCTATTGGCAATACATCCTCTTAGTTTTTATTCCTCTGAAATTGTGTCTTTCCTCGCATTCTTGGAGAATATTTTCATCGGATACGGGTGCAGTGGCATGAAGGGTTGACAGGCACCACCACCACCTCCTCCACCACCACCACCTCCTCCACCACCATGATGTTCCCACATGAGGACGTTGCACCGTCTTCTGGCCTCCGCGGTTTCCCAGGAGAGGTCAGCACACGGAACAAGCTGGAATGGAAGGAACCGATCTTCAGATTCCCAACTTTCTACAGACGAGAAACAGGTTAGCAGAGAAAACTATTCATCTATAGACGTGGACCCATTTCCGATGGAAAAGGACAAATGATTCAGAGACCAGAGCCCAAAGCGTGGACGGCGGGGCCGAGAGTCATGGAGAGCCACCTCCAGGGATGCCAGACGAGCCGCCTCCCTGCTCCCAGAGTCCGAGACAGCAGCGGCACGGGCCCGGCTGGATTTCAGAGCTGCTGTGGCCCGGTGACGGCTCCGTGGGGTTACTGATGCCGGTTGTCCTGTCCCGTCCTCCTTCCCACGCGTGTGAACTCTACTCCGCAGTCCCTCAGATCGAGAGCGGCCGGGAAGCCTCGACGGCACTCGGATCTGATTTAGCTGACAAGAGCCTGGAGTTCAAGTTTGGCTGACGCCACCACCGGCTGAGGCTCTGGGAGTACTCAGCACGCCGTACTGTGTACTTACGGTGTGTGCTCCTTTCTCAACTGTCCCCCCCGAAGTGAATGGCTGCTTTTGTCGGTGGTGGTCATTTCTTGTGTGCCTACCCACACCTTCCACCTCCCTGCAAGGTTAGCCCCGCGAGGGACGCCAGCTTCCTCTTCTCCTTGTCTCCCTCCCCTCCAGGACATGGCTGGCTGTCACCCTCGGAATTCTGCGTGCCTTTCTCCCGGGTCGTGCTCCCGGTCCTGGGTCCCACGTCTTCCTCTTCCTCAGTTTGCAACTTGTTTGGGTGGAGCACATCCTTCAGTAGTGTCACCAGGAAAGACCGTGCAGTGGCAGAGGACATGATGGGGACGACGTGGGCATGCCTGTCGCTTGTGTCAGGGTGTCCCAGAGAGGACTTGGGGCACAGCTGTCACTCTGGCATCTCCCTTCACCTGTAGCCCGGAGGTTCTGAGTTTCAGTTCTGTGTTCCACAGCCCGCGTTTCCTCATTGCCGGGGCTACTCCTTCCACCGTCGGAGAACATCTCTCCTCCAGTGGCTTCCCACGAACAGTGCACAGGCGCTAAATATTCTGAGACCTCCTGGATCTGAAAATGTCTTTATTTTACTCTCACACTTGCTGAGAGTATGGTGGGCCTTGCTTCTTACCCACCAGCATCTTTCCCTCTTCCTCCTTTCTGTTCACAAACTCTGTCCTGTGGCCACATGGTGGCTATGTGACCAGCGTGGGGACTGGAAGACGGCGTGGGCCCTCCAGAGGGAGTCAGCGCCTCCTGGGGGCGAGGAGGGAGGTCGTCAGCACCACCCAGGCTCCCGGAGCATCGCAGAAAGTCCCCATGAACTGGGTCCCACCGACCAGGACCGAAGGTCCCACAAACGAACATCCTTTGCGTCCCCCGAATCTAGGCTGGCTTCCTGTCTCCTGCTTTGGAAAGAAAGCCACACAACTACAGGCGTGCTCCCAGCTAGTCACCGCTGAACATAGTGCCACCTTTTCTTCTGGATGTCGCTGCCGTTGTTTCAGAACTTAAAGGAAAAAAAATTGTTTAGTTTATTTACTGTGAGAGAGACAGAGAGAGTGCGAGTGGGGGAGGGGCAGAGAGAGACTCCCAAGCTCTGTGGTCAGTGTACAGAGCCCGAAGCGGGGCTGGAACTCACAAACCAGTGGGATCATAACCTGAGCCAAAATCAAGAGTCTGTCGCTTAACTGACTGAGGCATGCAGGCGCCCCCACACTTAAAATGTTTTCATCATTATTATACTTTCTACAAATCTCTGTAGAAATCTGCCCTTTTATTATTTTTTAAAAATGTTAACATTTATTTACTTTTGAAAGAAACAGAGTGTGAGCTAGGGGATGGGGATGGGGGTGGGGGGCAGAGAGAGGAGGAGACACAGAATCCAAAGCAGGCTCCGGGCTCCCGGCTGTCAGCACAGAGCCTGAGGCGGGGCTCGAACCCACAAACGGTGAGATCACGCCCTGAGCCCCAGTGAGAGCCTTAACCAACGGAGCCACTCAGGCGCCCCCATGGCTTTCCTTTTAAAATTTCTCCGTCTGTCAGGAGCTTTTCCAGATTTACCCAACCTCCACGAAAATATCCTTCCGGTGAATTCCACCCAGAGGATGTTTTCTGTACCGTCGCGAACGAGTTTGTGTTGTTTGTTTTTGCAAGAATAAACATACCGGGGCCCGCTAGCACTTTAATGCTATTCCGGTATCGAGGCTGTACCTCTTGGAACAGCCTGCCGGCGGTGGAGTCATCGAATCACAGGGAATGACTATTTTCAAAAGCTGGAACCACAGAGACGGCCCGATTCCGACGCAGCTGCGCCCACCCGCCGGCCCACTTCCGCTCAGCCCGGACCGACCGCATTCCTCCAGCGCCTGCTAACCCTCCCGGCGCGGCCTTTGATTTGCATTTACCTGATTGATGAGGCTGGACCTTTCTCAGGAAAGCCTATTAGGCAAATGGTCCCCGTTTTGAAACGCTCAGACACTTTTTCCTCTAAATGATACCTCGTCGTCTCCTCCACACTGAGCTGTGTCTTCTGTGCGCCTCGATGTTCCGCCCAGCTGGACCAGTGCTGGGCACCGCATGCGCTCAGAAAATACTTGCGCAATGAATGAAGGAACGAACGAACTGGGGGTGACGTCCCCCCGCCCCCCGAAAGGGCCGCTGCGGGTACTAATGCCGAGAAGTGGCGGCGGGGCCCCGCGCTGCGGCCCGCGGCCACCAGGGGGCAGGCCCGCGCCAACCAGCCGCGCCGGGCAGGGCCGGGGGACCCGGTGCGGGAGCCAGGGGCGCAGGGGCTCCGGGGTGCGGGCCGCCCCGCGCGCCCCGCAGCCGGCGACCCCAGTCCCCACTCGCTCCCAGTCCACGCCCGCGCCCGCTGCGCAGGCGGGGAAACGGAGGCAGGGCTCCACCTGCCGTCCGGCGCCCCCCCCCTCCGCGCCCCCCGCGCCCCCCGCGCCCGAACCTGGTCGGGGACGCTGACCCCGTGGCACGGGCCAGGAGTGGCCGCCCCGACTCCGGCTCTGACGTCAGCCCCGTGCCCCAAACAACTTCCTCCGGAGCCGCTGCCGCCGCTGCCGCACGTCCCGGAGCCCGGCCCGCCGCGCCCAGGGCAGGGGCGCCCGGGACGCTCGTCCCGGCCAGGCCTTCCCAGAAGCCGCTTCCGCCCCGCCCGCCCCGGCCTGCGGGTGCCGGGAAGACCCCCGCCCACCGCCCGCGGCAGGAGGGTGCAGCCCCGGAGAGGGGACGGGGGTCGGGGCCACGCTGGGGCGCGTCCTGGGACTCCTTCCCGCGTGAGTGTGGCGCTGGGGTCAGCTAGGGATACTTGTCCCACACCTGCTCTTCTCTGGTCCACAGGCGCGGTGACCTGGACTTTGCCGTGTCCCCTTCCCTGTCAGTGTAAACCACAGGCCTGGACTGTTGTGCTCACCGCTGCCCTGATAGGAAGTAGGCGCTCAACACATCAATGACTGAACGAATGAATGAATGAATCAGGGAGGGTCTGGAGGGCAGACTGCTGTCAGCTTACTTGGGGTCTGTGGTCAGTTGGGGGTGTCTGGTCGGTTACGGTTGGAACCCCAGGCCACAAGCAACCAAATGGGGCAGACACGGCCTGGCCCCAAGACCCCAAGGTATGTTAGGGTGAGGGGTCTGGCCCCTCGAGGTTCAGGAACGGGTCATGGAGGAGTTTGGGTTCCGGGGCACCTCCTTCCCGAGAGGAGCTGGATGGGCCGGGCAGACAGGTCAGGCGGCATAGCCAAGCTGACACTCACCTCCAGCATAAAACCCCACTTCATGGAGCCCTGCACCTCGAGCTGGAGCCCACGGACCTCCCGTCACCACTGCCCCCTGCACCTGGTGCCCCAGCCAGGCTGAGAAGATGAAGCGCCTGCCGGCCGTGGCCCTGCTCCTGCTGCTGCTGTGGGCCGGTGAGTACTGGATGTTGCAGGAGGTCGGTCCCCCTCCTGCCTGGAGGGGCCCCCTCTGGTCTGCCTGGAGCTCCAGCCAAGTCCCCTATTCCCGGGCCAGACCTGGGGCTGCAGCACAAGCCTCCCCTTCCTGCCCCAGCGGGGGACCTGGGTCCAGCTGTCCCCCCTCGGGGAGGGGAGGGGGGAAGGCAGGAGAGGGGTGTGGGCACAGGTCCAAGAGGACCCTGAGGCAGAAGCATGGGAGGGGTGCTCCTCCCCCTGCCCCCACCTGGTCTCTGGGGCTCTCGGTTTGCTGCTTCTGCTTCCTCATCTCAGCCTCTTCCCATCCGCCAGGTGAAGACGTGGGGCTGCCTGTGTGCAGCATCTGAACTGCAGGCCACGGGGCCGCCAGAGCCTTGGATCACCATCTCCTGGGCCGGGGGAAGGGTGGCCAAGCTGCCGCCTGAGCCTGGGAGCCCCAGGAGGCTGGTGGGGGCTCACTGGGGGGTGGGGGGCTAGGGGTGCAGGCTCTTGCTCCCACCAGACAGGGAGAGTTTGGGGAGGAACAGGCATCCCTCGCCCCTCTCCCAATCCTGGGTCAGGGTCAGCAGGTGCCAGCCACCCCCCCCACCCCCCCACCCCGCCTGGCCCCTTCCCGCAGGGCGGGCTGCTCCCTGCCAGGGAAACCCTCCTGCATTCCTGGGCTAGCCCAGCCGGCCCGTGCCACCTCACTTCCCTGTCCTGAATTCACCTCCCAGGGCTGGGCCAGGTCATCCCAGGTGCAACTCAGCTGCGGCTCCAGGCTTCCTCCAGGGGGTCAGAGGACACCAGGTGGCACTTCAGTGGGGAGGTCCCAGTCTCCCCGGGGGCTTCCCCAACCCTCACTGCCTGGCTGCCGCCTCCTGACTTCCTGGCACAAGGGTAACAGTGTTCTCGGAGGGAGCCGTCTCCAGTACGGGTGTAATGCCGGGACTGCTCCTAATGG
Source organism: Cryptoprocta ferox (assembly GCA_028646485.1). Lineage (NCBI taxonomy): Eukaryota > Metazoa > Chordata > Mammalia > Carnivora > Eupleridae > Cryptoprocta > Cryptoprocta ferox. The sequence continues at coordinate 2,062,424 of CM053564.1, read as the reverse complement.
GTTGAGTAATCACGGTCATTGCCAAAGTGGAGACAGCAGCCTGCATCTGGCTCACAAACAGCCGTGACCAGGAGCTGTGGGCTCGTCCAACGCCATCCTCACCCCCACCTCCTAGAACCTTAGGTCTCTCCCATCCCCACCAGCTGAGCCCCAATCAGCTACAGGAGCCTGGGGACCCTGGGCCCACATGGGGGGCCGGACACCCCTGGGTGGCGCATCCAGCCCTGGACAGGGCACCCACCCTGAAGAGCCCAGGTCTTCACAGTACCCCTTGCTGGTCAGCCCTGCCCCCACAGCTGTTCTGTCCCTCTATACATTCCCTGGGCTCAGGCCCCCCGGATGGGGGCTCTGCCTGGGCTGAGCTGGGCCCATAGGCGAGATGGGACTATGATTCTACCTCCGCGGCGAGGTGGGCAGAGCTCTGTGTGACCCAGCAGGAGGATGGGGAGCTCAGGAGCGGCAGCCAGACTTCCTAGACAGATGGTACAAGTAAGGAGGGCAGCCCGGAGGAAGCGGCATTTCAGTCAGGGCTTGATCTGGATCAGGACCTGCAGGATTTGGACCAGGAGGAAAGGGCTTAGCAAGCACTCAGAGGTCAGAAGGCTCAGACTGCATGAGAAGCGGTTGCATTGGGCTGAGGAAGCCTGCAATGAGGGGGTCCGCCAGGGCCCAGGAGTGCACACTTGACTGGGTGCGGACCATGGATCCATCTGCATGTATATGCGAAGGGGGCTGACCGTGGGGAGAACCAGAAGACCCTGGAAAACTCCCCCAGGGAGGGAATGAGCCCGAAGGAACGTTGGTGCCCATGAGGACAGGGGTGAATGAGAGCATCCTGCCATCAGGCATTAGGAAGAGCAGGGGGTCAGGTGTTTTCAGTCTAATTACCTTCTGTTAGAATACAGGGGACGGGGCTGCCGGGAACAGCCTTCCCAGGGAGCGTTTGCGTTTTACAAGGGCACCTGTTAACACAGATCGCCGACTGGGATGTCCCGGCCGACTTCCTGGTCCCATCGCTGGCCTGGCCAGGCACCACTCTTGCCCCCACACTCCTGCCTGTGCCTGGTCAGGCCGCCAGTGTCCACCTCCTCCTGCCCCAGGCACAGCCCCCTCCCCGCCCCCGCCTCCCCCCCACGCCCCCCAATGCTTCATCCGCCAAGCCTCATCCCCACAGTGGGGAGAGCCCCCCCCAGACTGGAGTGGGGGTCCTTGTAAAAATCCCCAGGGTCACAACCACTTCCTGCCCCTGTAGCCCCTCCCCTCCCCTCCATGGGACTGGCTACCTCTTCTGGTCAAAGGGTCAGTCTGAGCAACAGCAGCTGCCACACCCTCTAGTCCCTAAAGGGGTTGGGGCGCAGGAAAAACCCTGAGGGCTGAAGTAGGGAGAAATTGTCCTGAGTCCCCCCAACCCCAGCTCTCGTCCCCAGCAAAGCAGATGTGCTGGGGGCGCTGGAGACTGGCAGGTATTTCTGGCGTGTTGCTGACACAGGGCTGGGGTCTCAAGTCTGGGGTGAGGCTCCCATAAAGGCCGAGTAGCGGGCCCTGTGCCTGTGTCCAGAGACACAGCAGTGACGGATCCTGGGGAGATGGGCCGCCAGAAAGACTCTGATCCCTCTGCCGGTCCCCTCACCAGGGGCGATGGGGGTGGCCCCACAGGGGTCTTAGGCTCCAACTGCACAACACGAGGGGGGTGTTCAGTTCTTGGGGGTCTGGAATCTTGGGGGGACTGACCCATGTTGCTACTGGCTGGCTTCCCCCTACTCCCCTGGGACCGCAGACACCTGTGTGGCCGGGCGCCGGCTGGCTCATACTGCAGCGCTCCGTGGGTGTGAAGGCCACACGGCTCCAGCCTGCTCCAGGGGGGAAGCTTCCAGACAGGGACAGGTGTAGGGTGTGGAGAGACCAACCTCGAGGACAGGAGAAGAAGCCCTCCTAGCCCCATGCAGCAGAGCCGAGCCATGAAGGGGGTCCCCTCACCGGCATCTCTCCCAGTTGGCTCCTGTGTGGCAAGGCGTTCGTCTGCCCTTGCACATACGCTCTGGGCTTGTCAACATGGGAGGGCCCCTGGCCTTTCTTGCCAGGTTCCCCGTGGGCTGTCCTTCTGTGTCCTCGGGAGGCTGGGTGTGGAGCAGAGGAGGTGGGCAGGGGACAAGCAGACCTTGGCTTTGACAGAGTTGGCTGATCACCCCCTTTTTTCTCCCCTACAGGGACTCACGGGGCCGAGGCACCGAGCGGTAAACACCCTAGGCCCCTGGATGGGCGGGGGGGGGAACAGGAGCGGGAGCTTTCCTAAGAGCTGCCAAGACTGGCCAGAGGCCCCCCCACACCCCCTCACCCCCCAGAACGAGACCCAGAATCAGCGGATGGGGCACGGGGAATCCCAAAGTAAGGGGAAGCTGTGAATTAGGAGAGTTAGAGCCAAGACAGGCGTGGAGGGGGGTCTGACGGGCGCAGGGGTCCGCGGAGGCGCGGCGCACAGAGAAGGGGTCAGGGGGACGTGAGAGCAAAGAACCCAAGGACACAGTCCGAAACCCATTCTGCTATAGCACTAGCAGAGTCCCCAGGGTCACTTCCAACACCTGCTGTCCTTCCGGGAGCCCCTGTTTGCCAGGCCCTGGGGTAAGACCTTCCGGTGTGTTATCTGAACCCTCTCCATGTCTCACGGCCAGAGGGGTAGGTCTGATGTCACTGTTTCGGAGATGAAGGGCAAGGGCGCTTCCCCACAGCTGGTCTGTCTGTGTCCGAGGCTGACCAGGCACCCATGCCCCTGACCTGCCCGACGTCTCAGGGTGGGTCAAGGGGAAAGAGGGCCCCGAATTGGGTAGAAGGTGGAAGACAGAGTGCGGGGTGGGGGCTGGGAACCAGAGCCGACGGAAGGGTCCCCAGCGAGCACCGCCCCGGCCTTGTCCCCTAGTCTGCGGGCGCCCGAGGATTCTGAACCGGATGGTGGGTGGCCAGGACGCCCTGGAGGGCGAGTGGCCCTGGCAGGTCAGCATCCAGCGCAACGGAAGCCACTTCTGCGGGGGCAGCCTCATCACAGAGCGATGGGTCCTCACGGCCGCGCACTGCTTTTCCAAGTGAGTCAGCCAGAGCCCGGGCTCCGCGGGGGCCTCGGGGCTCCAGCACCGAGGACAGCGCCGATGCCCCCCCCCCCCCCCAGGCGGCGCGGGCAGCCGTGCCGCCAGGGGGCCGCTCCCCCACCGCTGGTGTCGCTAGTGAGGCGCTCGGCCCGGCCCGGGCCGTCCTTGCAGCGCTGGCCGGCTCGCCCCACATCGTCCCTCCTCCAAGTCCCCCCTCCACACCGCCAACCCTGGACGCGCCCCGTTCGACTGGGCTTCCGGTTTACAGATGAGCCCGCCCGGCTGGAGCAGAACGTCCCTTCCTCGTCCTCAGCCTGAGGTCGCCCACACCACCCTACTATGAGGCGTCTGGCCCCGGACCTTCAGGGGTTCCTCTTGCCGCACCGCAGGGCTGAAATTCTTTTATTTAAAGCCTTGCACCTTACATTCAGAAACGCGGGCTCGGAGGGAGTAGGCGGTAGGTTGCTCGCCCAAGGCTCACAGGCAGGGCCAGGCCCAGCCCCCAGCTGCGCCGCGTGGGTGGCATCTCTTTTAACCCTTTTAGGTAGGGACTGTTACTGGCCCCATTTCACAGAGGAGGAAACTGAGTCACAGAGAACTTGCTAGGTTCCCTGCCCAAGGCCATCTGGCTGGCCAAGGCTGGAGCTGGGAATTAAAGTCAGGAATTAGAGCTGCTTCAGCTTTTGCACCTTAACCCCGCACCTCCCCGCACGTCCCCCTGGAGATGACGTTTTGAAGACACTGTGCGAAGTGGTCGGGGGGGGGGGCACCGAGGTGGGCCAGGAGGGAGGGACCTGCTGGCGGGGAGCAACCCCAGCCCCTCCCTATTTCCATTCCACTAAGCTCCCCCCTCTTTTAAGCCCCAGAGGGGCGGCCTCACACCGGCTCTCTGTCTTTCCCACCAGCACCTCTGAGACATCCCAGTACCGCGTCCTGCTTGGGGTGCGGCAGCTGGTGAAGCCAGGGCCCCACGCCGTGTACGCCCGCGTGAAGAGGGTGGAGAGTAACCCCCTGTACCAGGGCATGGCCTCCAGTGCCGACGTGGCCCTGGTGGAGCTGGAAGCCCCCGTGACCTTCTCCAATTACATCCTCCCCGTGTGCGTGCCCGACCCCTCGGTCGTCTTTAAGGCGGGCATGAGCTGCTGGGTCACCGGCTGGGGCAGCCCCAGTGAGGAAGGTAATGGGGCAGAGCTGGGAGAGAAGGGGGCACATTCTGGTGAGAGTGGTACACGTGGATCTCTCCTCCAACGGGCGGAGGGGGTCATAGAAGGCGTCAGCCGACCCAGAAGGAGCCATGGGGCGTGGGGGGAAGGGGTGCGGCGTGAGACGGGGCGCCGAACCGCAGGCTGACTCGCCCCTCCCCAGCCCGCCTGCCCAGCCCGCGGGTCCTGCAGAAACTCGCCGTGCCCCTCATCGACACGCCCAGGTGCAACTTGCTCTACAGCCAGGATGCCCAGTCCGGCTTCCAGCCCCAAACCATCAAGGATGACATGCTGTGTGCCGGCTTCGCCGAGGGCAGGAAGGACGCCTGCAAGGTAGGGGCTGGGGTGGGCCGTGCCAGAGGCTCAGCCCTGCTCCCTAGGCCCAGGTCCAGCTGGGAGGCAGCCCGGCTGGGACGAGGAGGGCCCCAGTCGGTGGGGCCATGGTCCAGACCAGAGCTTGGCATCCCAGCAGTGGGGACCCGCAGACTCTCGGACCCCACCCAGCACAGTCTGTATACGGGTCTGCGGTGGGGCCCAGGAACCAGCACTTTCAACAAGCCCCTCCAAGGTGAAATCAGGGCAGGCCGTCTGGGGGTGCTAGAGAAATGGGCACGTCAGGCGATAGAGGCAAGGCCCAGCCGGCGGGTAGTGGGGGTGGGCTGCTGGGCAGGGACACTCCTGCAGGAGCTGAGGAGAGGGACAAAGGGACGAGTGTGTGCACGCACCTGCAGAGGCCGGCTCTCTGGGCCACTGAAGGCTCTGACAAGGCCTCTGCTTCCCTCGCAGGGCGACTCGGGCGGCCCGCTGGTGTGCCTGGTGGGCCAGTCGTGGCTGCAGGCTGGGGTGATCAGTTGGGGCGAGGGCTGCGCCCGCCGGAACCGCCCAGGTGTCTACATCCGGGTCACCTCCCACCACGACTGGATCCATCGGATCATCCCAGAATTACAGTTCCAACAGGCTAGGTCGGGGGACCACAAGCGGGGGCCCCGGGGCCAGCAGCCCCTCGCTCCGAGCTCTGCGCCCTGCCTGGCCGCCCACGCGGCCCTCTCGGTCCTTGCGGCCCTGCTCACCCTCCTCTGAGCCCCGGGGCCCCTGGTGTACATTTGTAAATAGCACTCCCACTCCTTTCGGTCAAATGCCCAGTTATTTTTTATTTATGTTCAGCCTCCAATAAAAACAAAACCTGACCTCAGTACCGGCTGCCCCACGGTCCCTCAGGGGAGGCAGATGGGTCGAGGCACACTGGACGCCTGTCCCTGGACCCCCCTCACAGGCGGCTCCCTTGCTCCCACCCCTGCCTCAGCGTCTTTGCCAATGTGGTCCTTACCATGACGATCACTGAGGGGCACCACCGGGGGCAGCAACAGATACCAGCAGGAAAAATGGGGGCCCAGTGGAGGGTCGTAAAGGAGGAAGGCTACGTGGGCCTCAGGAGATCACGGCCCCCCACTGCCTGTGTCTGAATCACCCCAAGTCCACACACTGCAAGGGCAGTCGGAGCTGTGCCAGGTGACACACAGGAGGCCTGGCCACTCCAGGGCAGGGACATCAGCAGGACAGGCCCTCCTGCCCAGGCCAGGCCCCACTTCCTTCCTCCTTCTATAGCTGGGGTCGTCGGCGGTTTTGTGCACTTTTCCCGGGAACTCAGAAGTGAGCTAGAACCCATCACCAGCCCCGGGGCTCTGCAGCCGCCCCTCCTCCCTGGCTGCTCTCTTACGGCCCGTCACCACCAGGAACCCAGCACAAAAGGTCTCCAGAGCTTAGGTCCCCAGCTGGCTCCAGCCCGGCTCAGGCCCGCCCGAGGCTGCCCTGGGGAGACAGCCTCAAGTCAGCAGCCTGGTCCGGGTGCGCCCACAGCAGGCCCCCCGGGAGCCAGATGGTCAGCTCCCTCACGTGGGCTGATTCCTGAAAGGGGCCCGGACTTGCCTGTGAGCTCCGCGGCCATCAGCTGAGTGGGACTCCTAGGAAGGCAGGGCCGGGTGTCCTGCTGCCCTGCGCACACCCCCGCCCCCCCCAGTGCAGACATACCGCCGTGCACACCCACGCACGTGCATGCACACACTCGCTGGCGCACACACAGGGACGGCCTGCCTGGGCCCGGTGCCGGGAAGCAAGCAGAGCCGGATATTTACGGAACGAATCAATAACCACTTAGCAAGCACCTGCTGTGGACTGGCCCTGGGGACAGAGTGGGAACAAATACCAGTTCCCTTCTGCGCTCCACTTTGGGCGCGTCCCCACCGCGCAGGGGGAAGGACGAGGAAGGGAGGCGGTGGCGGGGCTCACACGGGCCCCGCCTCCCTGCTGGCTGCTCAGTGGCCCTCCAGGGACCAGGCCACTTGCCAGCTCCTTCTCCAGAGCAGATGGGCTCCACATCCCTCGAGCAGGAGCGGCAGGTGCACGGAGGTCCCAGCAGGGGTGGGGAGACAGGAACTAGGCTGTAGGTGTCCTGAGGGCAGCCCTAGGGACAAGTTCTGGGTTGTCCTGGCTGGGGGCAGGGGCTGGCCTGCATCCTGCAGCCTTGGAGAGAGGCCGGGGTGAACCCACCACCTCAGTCTGGGGGTAGAAAAAGCCTGAGGGCCTGTGCGGGGTGGAGGTGGGGGTGGTGCTTCCCTGCGCCCGGGCGCCAGGACGAGAGTGTGCAGACAGGCAAAGACCAGCTCCCTTCCAAGTAGGCAGTGCCACCTCCCCTCTGCCTCCTCTCGCACGCTGTTCCAGCTCTCTGGGCCCCGGGGACCCCATCACTCTCCGGCCTCTGCTACAGGGCAGGGTCTGGTCAGGATTCTCTGGGGCTAACAGGGAGGAGGGGCACAAACGCCAGGACGGCCTAGGCCCCCGTGACACCCCCAGCTGGGTTTGGGAGGGCGAGTCTGGGGCATCCTGGGTGGGACAGTGGCTAGCATGTGAGCCTAGGGCACAGTCCCCACCCCCTGGCCCACCCGGCCCCGGGGCAGACATTCAAGAGAGAAGAGAAAACACTCTGGCAGAGAGGAGGGGTTTAAGGGAGAGCCGAGTGATTTTGTGCAGGTCACGCCCAGAAAACCTGCCCGCTGTCAGGGTCCCTCTCCCACCCTGGGCGGGGGACAGCTCACACACAACCCGCCGTGTCGCTGTCAAGCCGTGCCTCAGAGCCACCTGCTGGGGGGTGGACAGTGGCACCAGGGGCCCGGCAGGTGCAGGAAGAACGTCTCAGAGAGCGGCTGGCACCGACACAGAGCCTGTCCTCCCACCCAGGCCGGGGCCAGTGCCTGCAATGAAATACCCACCTTGAGGCAACACAGTGAGGACGGGGCCAGACAACCCTCCTGGGGCCGCAGCCGAGGGTGGAGATCCGCGCCCCTGCGGGCATGACGGAAGGACCATGGCCCTGAGGTCACCGGACTGGCTCTGCACCCCAGGCTGAGCCCCAGGCCCTGGAGGACGTGTGCAGGGGCAGGGGTCCACCCAGGGTTCAGGTGCTCAGAAGGCAGGGCGGGCAGGATGCATGGAGGAGGAAGGGGTGTGTGGGCAAATCCAAGCCCCCAAAGCCAGAGACCGACTCCCCCCGTCCCCCCAGAGGCTGCGCGTCCACATGCTGGTGCAGACGTGCGGGCTGCCTCCGGGAAGCGTGACCCGGTGCACAGTGGCGGGGCTGGAGCTGAGCTGTGTCTGCCGCTCACAGCCACACCGGGGCCTCGGCACCTGGCAGGCCCGAGGGCACAGTCTCCCCAGGACGGACACACAGCTGCACCTCAGGCTCAGCCCTGTGCCTCAGTCGGACCCAGTGACCCATGGGCGATGGGGCACCAGCCAGCCACCGTCTCCAGCTTTGGGGAGGATGGAAGATGCCAGAAAGACCTGCTAGGCGGAGAAGCACGGCAAGGTGATCAGGGGTGGTGCCTGTGTGTGTGGTGCCCCAGAAGGTTCTGGCTGGGGGCCCAGCAGCTGCACACTCCAGGACCCCGCTGCCCTCTTCTGTCCGGCCTGCTGGCCTCCTGGAGCTACAGGCTGGCTGCCCAGAGAGCCGTGCCCTTGCCCTCCCTGGCCCCCCATGGCAGGCGGGCTGTGCCTACGGCACCAGGTTCCCGAGTCAGGGCCCTCAGTCTCATGACCAGAGCTGGGTAGCTGTCTCCTTTCCAGTCCTTCACCTGGACAAGAGACAAGCTCGGGGCTTTGGTGGGGACGACACAAGACCCTGGCAGAGGGACCTGGAGACACGTTCAGGTTCTCTGTTGTCCTCAGAGAGCTGGGAGATGCCAAGTTTGGTCTGTGCAGAGACAAAACTCGCAGAGGCAGAATCGAGTCCTGCCCCATGCGCCCCCAGTTGTGCACCGAGCGCCCAAGAGTTCAGCCCCCTGGGCCGGCAAGACTAACCCCAGGACCCTGGGACCCCTGGCCAGGCCAGCAGCAAGCCTGGAAGCAGGCTGGACGCTCGGACAAGGCTGGGGTTTGGGCAGCCAGATGCTCCAGTATCGTGGGACCAAAGGACCCTAGCTGGGGGGGGGGGGGGTGGCAGTGCTGCAGGAACACAGGGGCGGGAGTTTCCCCCAAGTGTGGAGGGCAGCCCAGGGCCACCAGGGGGAGCCAGAGCGGCCGCAGGCTGGCGGGAGGTGCCCGTGGATGCAGGGAAGTTTCCACGCAGCTGGTGCTCCTGGCCAGGGGGAGAGACAAGACAGGTGGACACACTCAACGCCTCGAGGCTTCAGTGCCTTAAAAATGTCACTCGAAGACGATCTCCTGTCCCCGGAGATGGGGGTGTGATGCCAGCAAGAGGTAGAGGAAGTGGCCGGGGCGGGCCTGGCCGAGCTGGGAGACGGGCGCGTGCCGCCGTGCTGTGCCAGGCCGCCGACACACGCGGCTCCACCCTGGCCACCGAGTACATCCGGGTCACCATGAGCCCAGGGCACCGTTTCTGCAGCAGCCGCTTTTCCATGCATTTTAAGACACTAACAGCTGTTCTGCTCATTCATAAATACACAATTTTATTTGCTATTTTCAGGGGAAACTTAGGCTGTAAGCTGATAAAATACGGATACCTAAAAAAGTATAAAAGTATAAATATCCCCTTAGAATAAATTTTAGTGAATTAAGTCTTAATATCTTTAAATTAAAAAACAACAAGCCTACCGTTATGTCAAGGTCACAATCAAACGACGCTAAGTGGCCGGCAGGGCCCCACAGGTACACCCTGAGGCCACTAAGGGGCCGCCCCCTCCCCGGGGCTCACCGGGAGGGCGGGTCACGAGGACCTAAACGTGCCCTCAGAAAGGGTGCTATGAATGGTTGAAGCAAACAGTTAACAACATACAACAGACCTTACGAGAATGAGGAGGTAAGTCCCGGGTGCTGGGGAACTAGGTCAGTCAGGTTATCGGCAAAGGAGCAGAGGGCCCGGGCGAGAAGGCTCCGGAGGCGCTGGGAACGGAGCGCGCGTCCGAGCCCCCGCCCCGCCCCGCCCCGCAGCGGTCGGTGCGCGCAGCCACCCCAGCAAGGAAGGCGCGAGCGGCACGTCCGAGCCAGGCCCCCCGCGCCCGGACAGCCCCCACGGCCAGCTAAGAAAGGTCTGTCCTCAGAGCATGCGAGCAGCGGTTCCTACGGGGATTCTCGTGGCTCCAACGTCAGGTCACGTGGGCAGAGCCCGTGCGGGTGGTGTGAAGTCTCGAACACCCCAGAAACACCAGAGAGAACTGCATAGTTATACAAAGAAAACGAGAGAGCCGGCAAGAGAGAGATTTGTGATGCACTGTAAACATCCAATTTTCAGTGTGACCCGGAGTTTCCGCTCCGGAAGCCAGGTGGACGGGCCTCCCGCCCCGGCCTCCATCCCAGGCGAGACAAAGGCACTGACGGGCAAGAGCTCCCCCACAAGCCCGTGCGTGGGCCGCACGAGACGGACTTCTGCCTCCCTCTGAAGGACTTATCAGATCGGTCCAAAATGCAGCCACGCTTTGAGGCATTTCCAAAAAGTAAAAATGCTGGGTTGTCCATCCACACTGGGGAAGAAGGGGTGCAAAGTTCTCTCGCCTGGAAAACACAAATGGAGAAGCCTCGACTGTTCCAGGCGGGGTCAGGCTGGGGGAGCCTGGCTCTGAAGGAGGCCCGGCCTCGGGGCTGAGGCCCGGGAAGTAGTGAACACGCGGAGGCCGCCCCTCTCAGGAGCCACTGGGGCTGCAAGAAACTGCCAACCGCTCACGCCTGGGAGGCAGGGCAGACTCCCCGAACCGAGGCCCAGGGCCTGGTGCGCATGTGGGTGACCAGCGGGCACCCAGGGCCTGGGGCCACGGCGCTGCAGCGGCTTCCGACCAGCAAGGCCCAGGCTCCGTTACAGGCTGATTATGTAGCACCAAGAACGCTGTCCTTTGAATGCTCTTCGGTGATTAGGCTGGAAGCCTCCTGCCTCGGGCCCAGGCAGCACGTGGGACGCCGAGCGGGGGGGCCCCGCGGGGACACCCACCTGGCCAGCACGCCTCCGCTGAGAGGGGACGCCGGGCCTCGGACAGCTGGTCCCGTCTCTCACCACCCACCTCAGAGGCAAAAAAAGGATCCACACCTAGATCGCTAGAGAAATTGTCAAAAGCAGGTTTCTTCTCACGGCCAAGCTTCCTCAACATGGCAGATCGTTGCATCTTGGGAAAGATAAAATGTTTCTTCAGCTGTCATCACTATGCTTCTCACATCCTTGAACCCCGTTCTTGCAAAATCTGAAAACGCCAAACACAGAGAATAAGGACCCAGGCGTCGGACAAGGCTGCAGCCTGCGGCCAGCTGGGAGCCGTGCACGAGGCCGCCAGAGCACAGCGCCCTGCACCGGAAGCAGGGCCCAGGAGGCCCAGGAGGCCAGTACGCAGGTCAGGGGCAGAGAAGGGCCGGGAGACCCCGCTGAGCGGGCCGCCGCACGCACCTCTGGCCCTCTCCAGGGGCCCTCCAGCTCTGCGTCCCGGCCCACAGCAGACATGTGTGCTCCACCTCCCACACCAGTGGCTCCTTATCAAGGGCTCAGAGGTCCCCTGATAGCCACCCCTCCTCTCCCCGAGGGTGCCAGGGCTCTCGGGCTAGGCACCAAGTCCCGAGTGTCCAGACTAGCTAAGTCCTGGGTGTGACCCGGTACCATCGGTCCCCCAATAACCTGCTCCTGTTTCTTCTTCCGTGTCCCAAACCACGTCCCCTCAACCCCGCACTAGTCACACGGCCCCGAAGCCTGAGCCCCCAGGGCTACCCCATTACCCCCACCCCCACCAGTTCACCCTGCACGTTTTGCTTCACGGATCGTTGGCCTCCCTGTGACTGGACCGCATACCTCAAGGGTGCTGGCCCCTCCTTGCTGCAGCCCTGCAGAGCCCACTGCTCCTTGGCCACACCTGTTCCTGTTTGTCACTCCTCCTCAGCATCTCAGGGACGGAGCAAGGCCTCGGCTTCCCTCAGCCCTGGCGCCACCTGGGGACAGGCCTGAGCACTGGCCAACGCCTGCGGAGTCAAACCCCACGCAGACCAGGTGGGGGGAAGGGACTGCCCCGTGTCCCCGGGTGGAGGCTTCAGAGCTGGCAGATCTCGTGGTTTCGATCAATATGTGCAGTACGGCCGCTAAGCACCGGGGGACCACGAGAAATGTCCCGAGTCCCAGCCTGGCCCAACCCAGCCAAGGTGGGCGTCGGAGACGACCCGCACCATCAGCAGTGTGAGAGCTAGCCTCCTGGAGGCATCTTCCGCTCACATTCCAGAGCTTAGCGAGACACAGCTCTGAGGACACTTCGTTTCTGCGCCCTGGAGCCAGGCACAAGCTGGGACGTGCCCCGGGAGCGCACCACCCAAGGGCCCCCATGGGCGCTCTGGCCTCAAAGAGGCTCACTGCCTCGCAGGGAGGCACCACCAGCCCCGACCGCCTGCTCAAAGGCCAGGGTGGCTGTCCAGAGCAGTGTGGCCACAGGAACGGGGACACTGGTCACCCCCATTCACCGAGTGGTTGTCCGGAACCACTCAAGAGGCACAAATTCTTGAGAGTCATTCCAGCCTGTGCCCTGGTGCCCAAATGCCCCTGGCAGTCCCTGGACCTGTGCCCACCATGTCTCTGAGGGCTCCGAACACCCAGGACGCATGCTCTCTGGCCCACCGTGCCCACCCGGGACGCCACCCTGCTCCCTGTACGGGGCACCTTCTGTTGTGACAGGGGAGCAGCGCCCCAGGTTGAACATCCCTCCTCAGCCCAGATGGCCCGTCAGAGGGACATGGTGCGAGCAGGTGACCTGGGATGATCGTACACACTGCGTCAGCCCCCGCAGGTCCCTTCTGTCCCCAAGGTGCTGGCCCCAGCCCCGGCATCTTTGCTGTTTGCCGGGCAAGCCGGAATCGGTGGGAGCCCGTGAAGCACAGAGTCGGCCGTCTCTTTGAGGGAGCCCAGCAAGGAGAGGGAGCGTCTCAGATCACAGCAGAAAGGATGAAGCCCCTGCCACCGGAACGTGGCCCAGAGCAAGGTGACAATGCAGGAGGGGCTGCCCCACCAGAGCGAGGCCCAACAACCACGTCCTAACAAGGACTGAAAATCCCTCCCAGGACCTGTGACGGTCACAGGCAGGCCACCCAGCATGGGCCCTTACCTGGGCCGCCCCCCACAGCGGCAGCCTGAGCCAACCACAGACACCAGCTGCGTCCCCCGTCTCCCCCAGCGCCTGGCCAGGCCGATTCCGGAGCCCACCGCCCACTTGGCTGAGCCCGAACAGGGGCCGCGAACACAAACTACACACTACACCCTACGGAGACTCCGAGGGAGGAAAGTAAGGTCTCTCCACGATTTCTGAGGTTCTCTCTGCACGGACTGAATGAACAGTGTTAGCACAAGTTCACGTTTCTTTGGACTTTCTCAGCGTGACTGCTAGCGAGTCTGAAGGTCCAGAGAAGACTTGCACTGCAGGTCTGCCAGGCGGCGCCGGCCCAGATCAGGGCTCGCAAACTTTTTCTTAAAGAACCAGACAACACATAGTTAAGGGTGGGTGGGTGGGTCGAGAGGCGACATCGAGGACGTCGCATACTTATGTAATCACCAAGGAAAGGCTGAACACGTAAATGCCGCTCTTAGTTCGCGTTCCCCAGTCGAGACCTCTCGTGGCTGGAGAGCCACCCTTCCAGTGCTCGGCTGGCTGCACACCTTTCCCGAGCTCTTCCCGGGACAGAGGCTGAGGGGCCCTCACCTGCGTGGCTTAGCCCGAGCCTGGGGGCCCTGGAGGGGGCAGGGGAGCCCTGTGGATGACACCTGGCTGGCCCGCCTGCAACCTGCCTTCTCTAGGCGACTTCCTGTGTTCAAGATGGGGGCACAGAGCAGGCGGCCCCGGCCGGTGGTGAACACAGCTGGGTTCTAGACCTGGGCAAGGGGAAGAGGCCAGGAGACTCTGGGGCGTGGGGAGCAGCTGGGGACCGAGGAACCCTTCATCATGGGACAAACAGAAAGAAGATCCTCAGAGACTCCCCTCTATCAGCATCCCTTGTCTGAGGTTCAGGGGAGAGGCGCTGTGGGCTTTGGCGTGGGGACTGAGGTCTGCCTGCTAAGGCACAGCCCTGTCTCTGTGGCCCTGAACCCACGGAAGAGTGACAGGAGTAGGGGGCCAGAGGCTGGGTACTCGCCAGCCCCCAGGAGGGGCAGGCCCACGTCCTCAGCCCGGTGACCCCCACAGTGAGGAGGTCCTACCAAGCCTGACACACAGGGCTCTCTGGCACCCCAGCCCAGGTCCCAGTGCTACCCATGCAGACATCCCAAAGGAAAACAGACAGGCTGGCTCCACCGGAGATCTACACAGTCAGCATCTAGTGTGGAAGGTTCTCTGTCAACTACAGGTATGGGAAAAATGCAATGCAGCGGAAGAAGGATTGGGGTCAAGGAGACTAAGGTGACCGGTCAGTTTCAAGGGTGACAGAGCTCACCATGACATTTACACTTAATCTGAGTCGTCCCCATCGGGACCCGTCTCCTCGTCGTCGCTCTGGCTCGGCACGCAGCATGCGGCAAGGGAGAAGAAGAGAGGGCACCGTCAGTGCAGGGTGAGGTGGGAGGGCAGCTGGGGGAAGCCCACCCAGGGCAGCGGCAAGGGTGGGCGGATGGGGTCGGGAGCTCCCACGGTGCCATGTGGTGACGCACAGACAGATCCGCCCAGGTCGGGGGCGCTCCTGGGACTGAACCCACATGCCCAAACGCGCCATGAGAAAACCACAGGGCCCACTGTCCCTGGGCCTGGCATTCCCAAAGCTCCAGAGTCTTCCTTCCCTCTTTTCAGTCAAGAACTGAACCTTGCCCATTCGAGGTGTGGCCTGTGCCGCGGGCTCTGGACAGGACGTGACAGTCCAAGAACATGACCGTGGTAAGGTCAGTTGGCCAGGCGGCTGAGGACTGCGATCAGGCAAGTGGGCGATCTGTCATCGATCAATCATCAATTGATCCCGTCTAGTTCACTGGGACGGGTGAAACCTCGGGACACAGGCGGGGACATCGCCGGCGGGCAGTGCTCTGAGTGCTCCCACAGGTGCCGAGACCACGACTACACGAGGGAGCTCTGCGTCCGACACGCCTCCGGGCCTCAGCCCCTCTGTCCTCGCACTTTCCGCGGGGCCCCGCCGCCAGCGACTTCCCCAAGTCCTTCCAGAAAATGTCGGATTGTCAGAGGGGTCTGGGAAGCCCTCGAGCCTGGGGTCTGTGGGAGCAGGTCCCCCTTGTGCGGACCGCTGCCCTGAGCCCCCGCCTCACTCCCATCCACGGGACGTGCAGCACCGCTGCCACCAGGCTGTCCCCAGTCCGGCCCCAGTGGTTTTCCACGGCTTTCCGGAGGCCCCAACCATGGTTCGGCCTCCTGGGGAGCGTCTGCCGCTGCCCCGGTTTAGAAGTCCCCGTGGCTGCCACACTTCAGAGCAAGGTATTTTTGGAGACAAAAATAGGGCCATGTTTTCAAAAGCAAAGGGATTTAGGGTCGTGCCTGGATCTTTCTCACAGCACAGACGTGGCCTTTCTGCAGCTGAAGACCCACCCGAGGGGAATGAGCGCAGGCGGCCGCCCTGCTGAAGCTCGGCCACGAAAACTTTTCAAGTTCAGAAATAAACCCTACTAAAAATGAACAACTTACACAAGAACTCTGTCTCCCTGTGAGGCTGGGGCCGCCTTCCACCCCAGACTCCACGGGAGGCACGTCCCAGGCCCAGCGCCACGGGGATGCGCCCTGGACCCCACGCACGAGCTCCGTGCTGGAGGCCAGGTCGTGGACGGGAGCCCTCCCTCCGGACGCCCCGCGTCCCTGACAGTCACCCCGTCGTGAAGACACAGACTTCATGCTGTGATGACCAAGCTGGCTAGAGCCCCCCGGAAACGGCCACCTCGGGAAGGCCAACATGCTCGTGGACACTCTGCTGTCTGTTCCTGGGCCCATGCCTCCCCGGAGGACCCTGAAAAGGTCACAGGGCAGTTCTGGGCCAGTGGCGATCGACCAGAGGCCACCCAGGCCAGGAGTCTGAGGTAGCCTCTGGAGCCCGGGGTTCTGGAGCACGGGTCCTTTCCCGTGCTCACCAGGGGTGCCCCCAAAGCCCTGCCCCACCCCCGTGGCCGTCCCCCCAGGCTGGCTGCAGGCTCAGGAGTCCTGCCAGGTGGAGCCAGCCTCGGCCAGGGCTGGACTCTGCCAAGGACAGAAGCACCTGGAGTCAGTGACTCCAGGAACGAACCCAGAGGGGACGCTGCTAGGACCTGCCACCTCTGGGCAAGTCCAGTCGCGGCTCCGCACCATGAGGCTACCCTGCAAACCAACGGCTACCCTGCAAACCAACGGCACGGCCTTCCCAGCGTTTACCCTGGCTGCGCTGGCCTCCTTGGCAGGCAGAAGAGTCAGTGCCTGGCAGGGAGCTGGTGACAGTTCATAAGGGGCCGGGCCAAGGCGACACTCGGGAGTCTGCTGTTTTCACCAGCCAAACACAGCCCCTGAGACCAGGATGGAGGTGGTTAAGGCAGGTGCCGCTCAGGGGGCCCCGTTCTCCAGCCTGGACGTCCCAAGTCTCCAGGAAAACAACCCACAACGGCATCACTTAAAAGACAAACTTCCAGAAGCAACTCTGCCCATCAGAAGACTTGTCGGCAGAGGGTGTGGGCTGCAGAGGCTCAGGGGCTCGCCTCAGGGGGGAGCCTGTGTTCAAAGATCCCTCGTTCCACCACCTGTGACCCACGAGGCCTGTGTGTCCTTTCTTCCAGGACTCTGCTTCTGACACGAGGCAAGAACTACGGGACAACGAGCGACAAGCACGAGGCGCACAAGCCGCCAGGCGCCTTGTGCCAGGAGCGCAACATGAGCTGTGAGAAACGACGGGGCCCTAAGGAGAAAGGCCCAGCTCTGCAAAGGGCGGCCTCCACGGCCACAAGCCCCCTCCGCGGGCAGGGACCACAGCGTCCGCGGCTGTGTGCAGCGCCCGCCGGCCCGCGGTCACCCACCTTGGCTTTCTCGCTGGGCTCACTGGCCGTGCCGTACGGGGAGTTGTGCAGTTCCTTGGAGACCACGCAGAGGAACTCAGCCTGGTCCTCGTTCCCGTAGTTGTAGGAGGAGCCGATGCTGACCAGCTGGGACAGAGGAGAGAAGCTCGATGGGGGCCGAGCACTGCATGCGCACCTGCCCGACTTCCCCTGCCAGCAGGGGGACCCCGGCCCAGCGCCCAACCCCCCACCCCCAGCAAGGGGACCCCGACCCGGCGCCCGCACCCACGCACTCAGGAGGTTAAGGGACAGGTCTTGGCCGAGAAGTTTCTAATGAACTCATGGAAAACGAAGTCCCACAACATCCACACAGCACACACGTGCACACACGCCGTCCCACAGCACACTGCACGCGTCCATCGCTGCCGGGATGTTCAGCTCTCTCAAGTGTCGGAGGGGGGGGCCCACAGGAGAGGGAGCCTGTGCTGGGAGGTCAGGGTCAGGGGGCAGTGGCAGCTGGCTCAGAGCCGGCGGCGGAGCACGCACGCGTGACGGGCTCCCATGCGCCCTCCCGCCAGGCCATTCACCGAGAAGGGCGCACACTGGTGCAGGCAGGGGAGGCGGGCGGAGGGCCATTTCTGGGACGCTGGCCGGCAGGCTGGGGCTTCCAAACCCTCCAGGCTCAGCTGCTGT
This sequence comes from Cryptoprocta ferox, assembly GCA_028646485.1. Classification (NCBI taxonomy): domain Eukaryota; kingdom Metazoa; phylum Chordata; class Mammalia; order Carnivora; family Eupleridae; genus Cryptoprocta; species Cryptoprocta ferox. The sequence goes on along the minus strand of CM053564.1, from coordinate 2,045,046 downwards.
GGGTGCCCCGTGACTGGCCGCCCACTTGCTCCAGCCTCGCCTGGAGCGCCACGGGCCCATGCGCTTTTAAACGCAGGAGTCCGAAGAAAGCCTGACACGGCGAGGCTTTCCAGGGCAGAAGCGCCACGAGCAGCACTGTGGGGGGCCGAGGACACGGCGGGGGCAGCGGGCGAGGCCACACGGCGGAGTGTGTAGCCTTCGTGGCCAGACAAGGACATCGCGGGGCAGCAAGTGCTCCCCGTGGCCCCGAAGTCTGTTCCAGGCTCACAAACGTGGGGAGAGGTGTCCTACCACCTGGGAACCCTGGGGTACGTGGCCGTGGGTGCAGACCGAGCTGCGGGCGCGTGGCCCCTGATAACGGTCTGCATGTTCTCACAAGGCGTGCCAGTCTCTTCCAGACCCCCCTCAGATCCTTGTTCAGGCCTCGTCGCTGATCACTGGTGGCCCTGGGCATGGTGCCAATCCCCTCAGGGTTCCGGGCTCTCGCCTGACTTCCCCAAGAGAATCCCGCTCCTGCTTCTGAGAAGTAGAGCATTTCTCATTGGAAGTGGCCGGTTCTGGGATTTTGCAGGCGAGAACTGGGAGGGGGGCGTTCTCCAGGCACAGAGTGGGCAAAGCAGGTAAGACTCAAGGGGAAGGGGGTGCCCGGGTGGGTCAGTCCGACTTCGGCTCAGGTCATGATCTCACGGTTCATGGGTTCGAGCCCCACGAGCTGTGCTGACAGCTCAGAGCCTGGAGCTGCTTCAGATTCTGTGTCTCCCTCTCTCTCTGCCCCTACCCCACTCACGCACGCTCTCTCTCTCTCTCTCTCTCTCTCTCTCAAATAGACATTAAAAAAACTTTTTTAAAGGTTCAAAGGGAAGAGAGGAAGCTGGCCTGTGTAATGGAGAGGAGATCCACCACAGGGGCTAAGGCCAGAGCTCTCGGGCTGGCATGACTGGGAAGACAGGCCTGCGCAGGACGGCTGTGCCCTGGGCTGCAGGGGAGGGTGACCCGAACCGGTGACCGCAGCCCCATCTCTCAGGCCCTTGTCTAGGCTGTGCGTGAGGGATGACACCAGGGGCAGTGGGGACTCCCATCCCTGCAAGGTCTCTGGGGTGAGGGTAATGAGGTCAGGAGCCATCTGCACCCCCAGCACGGGGCAGGCCAGGACCAGCTCCAACATCATCAGGGACACAGAGAGCAGCCCTGGTGGCCGCAGAGGCCAGCCGCTAACCCTGCTGCCCTGCAAGGCCGGAAAGCTGGCCCCGGGTAGATGGGAAGATGCAAACGCTGCACCTGTCTCAGCGACATTTTAAGGGCGCTCCACAATATGACCCATTGTTCCTAAAGACCCAAAGAAAAGATGTGACTTTAATCAGAAAGGAGGCTGGGTGATCCTGTCACTTCCCACCCTCTCTGTGGGCAGGACTGCGCCCCGTGGCCAGAACCTGCACGGGACAGAAGCTACTGACAGAGGAATCTCCCGGAGGCCAGAGGGGAGCCTGGTGAGCAGGGCAGGAGCCACCTGGGACTGGGCGCCAGGCAGGGTCGCAAGTCCCAACTCAGCCCGGACCTGCCTGAGCGGCAGGAATGTGAGAAAAGGTGCCGCCTGATGTGAGGGCCCAGGACGCGCTCTGAGGCCACGCTGGGGGGCTGCTGCTGCACGAAGGGCAGGGGCGCCCCACAGGGAAGGTGGAGGGCACGGCTGGGCTCTCGCGGGCGGGAAGGGGACTGGGGGCCGCAGAACAGCCCCACCGGGAAGGGCATCTGTGCCAGTCTCAGCACACAGGAGCCCAAGCCGCCATCTGCTCATCCCTCGGGATGGATGCGAGGGGACGAGAAGGTGGGGCCAGGCCAGCACGCACCGAGGCTGTCAATCCCACGCACACGGAGATGCCGGATGGAGACACAGAGAGCGGCCCCCCCCAAAGGATGAGGGGGGTGGGGATGGAGGCCTCTGCTCCAGGAACAGCTCCACCCTGCCCACCCAGACACCAGTCCCATCAGGATGGGCCGCAGGCTGCTGCCTGCGACGTGTCGGATGACACACGGGGACGGTGAGCCACAGGCCACCCGATGCCTCATGACTGCCCCCCAGGGCCAGTAGCCCCAAGGACCTGGGTGGAGCCTTTGTAATTAAAAGTTACACAACAGGCTGGCGGCAGCCCAGCCTCGCAGGGCAGGGGCGGGGTGGGGGGCTCACCTGCTCGAACTTCCAGCCGTCAGACATGGTGGACACCATCTGCGTGAGCTCCTCTTCCTGACACTGCAGCACGCGGTACACATGCTTCACCGGCACCTGCGGGAACCACAGCCGTGGGCGAGTTGGGCCTCGCGCCAATTCTGGGGACAGCCCAGCGGGGGACCCAGGCAAGGCTTGCTTCCTCCACCTCTCGGGCTCTGGTCGTGTGCAAAGCAACCCCAAACGCGTCCGCCAAAGCAAAACAAACAGGCCAAACAGCTGCCATTTTCTACTTCCTCATCCGCCTCCCCAGATATTTCTATTTCTAAATTGCAAAATACAAGGAGTCGCGTTCCTGAAATCCCAAGGGCACCCTCGGCTGGATGTGGGCGCTCGAGGACACCGGGTGTGAGTGCGGGCGGCGGGGAGGCCCGGCAGGGAGGCCCGGGGAGCCTCGCACGACCCGCCCCAGGCCCCGCCGCAGAAAAAGCTTCGAGATGCTCGGGGCGCTCAGACCAGAGCCCTCCCGCGGGTGAAGCAGCTTCGGCCCCCGCCCCGGACCTCCACTGACCGGCGTCCGAGGCTCGGTCTCTGGTGCTGAGAGCGGCTCGGGGACTCGCCCGCCAGCGGCCGGTCCGGGAGGCGGCGGCACGACAGACAGCGGAAGCGCGGCGGCGGACGTGACGTGAAGGTGAGCACAGGGGCGTCGAGGCAGCGGCTCACGCCCAGCAGCGGTCCCACGGCCCCAGGGCTTGTGAGGAGAGGCCCCCCCCGCCACAAGCATAGGGGGACCCGGAGGCAGACAGATGCCGGGTCATACGGCTGGATAGAGGGGAAGGCAGCACCCAATGGCCAGAGATGACCAGGGAGCCCGTGACTGTGTCCCCTGCCCCCTCCTCGGACCCTTCCCATTGTCACGGCACCTGAGAGGCTCCCACAGGAGGGAGGGCCGCGGACACCTGGGCCTGGGACCAGCCACTCTGAGTGGCCAGGTCGTAAACGAGCATCTCCCAACGGCCAGGAGCTCTAGCCCGGGGCCTGCGGCGCCCGGTGGGAAGGCCCGCTGTGGGAGGGGGAGCCGAAGGGTTTCATGCGGGCGGAGCCGCCGTAACCCCCCGCCCCCCGCCCCCAGGAGCCGCTCGCTCCGCCAGCCAGTGCGGAGCTGACGTGACAGCGAACTAATGCCTCGGACCCCGCGACGCCTCCCCCTGCGGAAGATGCCGGACACGGCCGGCTTCAAACTCCGGCCTAATGGGCAGCAGAGTGGCTGGCCCGGCTCCAGCACTGCTGACTGGCCGAGTGCACATGGGTCCCACGGGGGATCTGCACACAGAGTGCTGACTGAGCCCTTCTCTCCCAGTAAAAGCCAAGTCTTCGTGGAACGCCCACCGTCCTGCGGGACCCCCACCTCCACCGTCTACCCCTGCACTCACTGCCAGCTCCCCGCTTGCTTTCCCTCTGGCCACACTAGCCCTCTCAGTGGGCCGAGCACATGCCTGCCACAGGCCCTTTGCACTTGCTGCACTCCTGCCTACAATGGCCTCCCTAAGATGTCCACACAGCCACTCCACATCCTCCGTGGCATGGTTTATCCCCTCCCCCTGGGGCAGGGCTCCCTGAGGGTAGGCTGGGCAGGACTGGATAAATGTGCCCAGTGTGCAGGCCACAGTACCAGCCAGCAGCACCAAAGGTGGCAGCTAGAGAGCAAGCAATGAGGCGCTAGGAGGGTCACTAAGGAAGACAATCGAGACAGCGCAGCACCGATCCTGGGGCCTTGCGCAGAGGCTGCCCCTGGCCGGCAAGAAGGGAGGGGAGGGAGCCGTGCCTACACGGCTTGGAAGCTGCCGGTATATTAGCTACCGGCCTTACCTGGGAGGTTTTGCTGTCTCGCTCTCTAATTTTGTCCTTTACGAGTTTTATTAGTGAGGTGATATTGTAAAATTCCGCTTCCTCCAACACTCCTAGAATAGAGAAAAATACCTAATTTTCACCAGACTCGGGGATAAAGGTTTCACCCCTGTCCTGCCATGGAGCCACAGGCCACCCGGCCCGGCCCACCTGCAGCTCTGCAGCCTCGTGCCTCAGGCTTCGTGCGAACACTGCTGGCCCCCAGCAGGGCGCCCCAGGATCAAGGGCAGAAGGCACATTCACTGCCCACACCCCTAGCGCGCGTCACTCCAGGCGGCCTGCCGGGTGCACAGTCACACAGGCATGCATTCTGAGTCTTGCAGCGGGCACGCCTGCGTCAAACTCTCTTCCCTCCACAGCCCGTGGGCCACCTACGGCCCTCAATGTGTGGCCCAGGCCTGGCCAAGTGGCTTTGTGCAGATCTGAGTCACTTGGTGCCTCAGTTTCCTCATTCAACTGGAAGAGTGTGGCTGGCTGAGAAGGAGGCTCCCAGCTCCAGGACTCTTGCCAGATTAGGGCTGCCTTTCTTCCCGAAGGCTGCCATTTGTGCTGCACTTATTTAGGGACTCTCAAGCTCCAGGAAATCCTTTTATTTTTACTTTTATTTCTGAGAAAGGAAGAGAGGGCGTGCGTGCGCGAGTCGTGGAGGGGGCAGAGAGAATCTCAAGCAGGCTCCTTGGCCTCGCGGAGGCTGACATGGGGCTCCATCTCGTGACTCTCGGATCATGATCTGAGCTGATGTCACGAGTTGGATGCTTAACTGACTGAGCCAGCCAGGCGTCCCTCAGGCTCCAGGAAATTCTGAAGAACAAATCAAGATCGCGCATGGGCATTCCAGAAGCTCCGTCCTGGCCACACGTCGCTCTGTGTGACGCGGCCCTGCACTGGCAGCACTAGGAGCCCAGAGCCGTGGACTCCGCTCGGGCCACGTTCCAACCAGGTCTCCGGGTGGGGGTGGACGGCGTCCTTCCTCAGGGCCGCCCCAAGGGAGGCCGCAACTAGAACGTCATCCCGTCGGCCGTCCCTTCAGGCCTGCGTGTGGGAGCTGGGAGCTTCACGACCTGAAGGGCAGGTGTCCCCTTCCTGCGCGGGGACGCCGCGCCAGCTGTACTCGGGGGAGCACGCAGGCGTCGGCAGCCGCTCGGCCGCGGCCAGCGCCTGCCCCTGCACCTGCCCCTGCACCAGCCACCCCGGAAACGGGGGGTGCGGGGAGTCTCGCGGGAAGCGCAGAGGAAGGGCACGGCGAAGGACACGGGGGCGCGTCCGGGAGGGTCACTTCGCACGAGGAGGCCCAGGAGAGAGACGAGCAGGACGCGGCACGAGCAGGAGCCCGTCGCGGGGCCTCGGTCGCGGCCGGAGCCAGGGGGCGGCCGAGCGGAGGCGCCCGGACCGCGCTGGGCCCGCTGGACCGCGCGAGCCACACAGGAGTCCGGGCACGGGGCGCACGGTGCCCTGGAGGCCCCGGGGCTCCCACGGCCGGCGTGTCCGGGGCCCCGCTGCAGCCAAAGCAGCTGCCGGGGCCGGTGGCCGCCCGCGGGAGGAGCCCGGGCCCGGCAGCGCCGCTAACCAGGCCCCGGAGGCCGCCCCCTCCGCTACAGCAGGTCAGGAAGTCTCCGCTTCCCGGAGGGAGACGGGGAGAGGCGGCGAGCCACCCTCATCCCTCGGAGCCGCGCGCCTGCTGACCCACGGGGGGCACGTTCGCGAGGCCGCCGGGAGCCCGCGCGGGGGACCCGGGATTTCCGCGGGGGTGGGGCGGCTCGGGCCCAGAGGGGTCCGCGTCTTAGGTGACCAGTCCTCCCGTCCACCAGGCCCCTGTCCCCAACGTACCCTCCTCTGCGAGGTCTTTGTTAATGACCAGCTTGCCGTGTCGCAGGTAGTTCAGCACGGGCCCAAAGTAGGTGGGGTCTCTGTCGATTAAATAGGCACCGGTTTCATCCTATGAAGAACAAGGCACCATGAGTCCTGGGCGAGAAAGCACGGTCCCCACGAATGACCCCGGGCCGGGACGCGCGCACAGGGCTGCGGGGCGTGTGGCCCCCGCGTGCTGAGGCTCCGCACCCCTCTGGCCGTCTGCAGCCTCGCACCCTGGTCTGTCGCCACTTCCGGTCTGGGCCGAGTCAAGCTCTCCGTGTATCAGAATGGCCTCGCCGTGTTCAGGCGGCGAGGCGACGGCGGGGCCACACACACAGCTGAGGCGGCGCTGCCTCTCCCCGTCTTAAAGCCGTCCAACGGAGCGGCCGCACGGCCTTCGCACCGCGGGGACGGGGATCGGAGCAGTGACTGCGTGCACGAGCCTGTCTTCCGCTGCGAGGTGGCCCCGGAGCCTCCCAGCGACCACTGACAGAGGAGCCTCACCCCGTGGGCAGCGGTTCCGGAGTGTGTGAGGTCCTCACAACAGACCATCAGAAGGCACTTGTGTCACGCTAGGTGGGCCCTGGCTCCTCCCGGGGGTGCCCAGGGCCTCGCTGAGGGTTAGGGCCCTCTGCCCAGTTGCCAGCAAGCTTCAACCACAGCCTGGACAGGGCAGTAGACACACCGACCTGGGCACGGAGGTGGGGGAAGTTCCGAAGGACACCGCCATGGCGTAGAGCCCACAGAGGGCCACCCAGAATAAGAGGCGTGGGGGGTACTGCCTGTGAAACGGAGCCACAGTCGTGTGCGGGGGAGTGACGGCACCCTGGGTGGGGGGACGCCGGGGCCTGGCGCCTTGCTGCTCCACGGGCAGGACCTGGGCGCTCAGCCCAAACTCCTGCCAGGACGGGCCACCGCCTGCACGCAGACCTCCCGAGTCCTTCCTCGTGCTGTGCCCACCCCCCCGTCAGACATTGTCCCAGGACCCCCCCCTGCCTCCTGTCCCTCTGGACCCCTACTCTTCTCCATGCAAGGCCCAAAGACCCAACGCCTAGAAAGAGAGGGACACCACTGCCACAACACAAAATCGAGGGGGACTCGTCCCCACCCCCACCCCCAGGTATGAAAGGAGCCCAGCACGTGACGTGTGCCCAGCGCCAAGCTCAGGAATGACTCACTGGCTCACTGCTACCTCGACAGACAGCTGGAAGTTGGTTGGCTGGGGACAGGGCACCCCAGGGAGCCTCCCTATCACACGGGGCCCTGGCCTCAGTGGGGCCGGGCTGTGGGCTCGAGGACCAGCATCACACTGGTGCTCCCCCCGCCCCCCAGGAGGGATGGGCAGGCTCGGGCCCACGGCTGCCTCCGCACCGACTCCGGCCCGCCCGCCCGGCCGGCCCCAGAATGGCGGGTTCACTGATAGGACCCCAACACGCTAAAGAGCAAGCGGCCTTGACCCACCAGGACTCTCCGGGCCAGGTCCGTCTCCATCGGACGGACTCCGAGGGCAGTAGGGCCAGGCGGCAGCGACAGGATGTGGTGCTCTCACCTGCGCTCATCGGGAGGTTTCAACTTCCACAGGAAGTGCGGGGCGGGGGGCGGGGGGGAGGCCCTACACCAAGAAGACCCAGAACTCCCCCGGACTTGATCTTGGGCTACTGCCTCTCACGCACACAGGCAGGACCTCTGTAAAAGCCACGCGTCTGAGCTCCCGAGCTGGCGAGCGTGGTCGGGCCGCGGACGGGCGGACAGACCGTCAACACTGCGGCCGGCACGCTGACACGGGCTGAGGGGCCTCTGCACCTCCCGTGTTCGTGCTGGGAATGCGGCCCTGGGGCCTCTATCCCGTGGCACAAATAAGCAGAGGTACAGAACGCGGAAAGAGAGAACAAAACCAAACCTCCCAATTCAGAAGTCTCAGGCTCACTTATGCAAAAGCCCAGAGAGAAGCATCTCGGTGACATCTCTCATGGCAGGTGGGGACGTGGCGCCCGCGCAGGCAGGACCCCGGTCCGGTCGCACTCAGGACCGGCAGCCGGGAACTAGAGCACGACGTCAACGCCGGCTGCTGGAGACATGCGCGGATCCCGGTCTCCGCTTTCTGTCCTGTTCTCCGTTTACGTAACGAGCGCGTGCCACTTTCGTACAGTGGTGAAGCTTGCGTTTTTTCGTAAAAGAGCCAGAATTAAGACTGCTTTCTTGACAAATCATTTCCCGCTACTGACCTTCCCCACTTCTCACTGCATTAGCGTCTGACCTACTTGTGAAGGGCTGGCTTTAGGGATATACGTGCCCCGCAAAGGCTTGACGCGGGGAAGCTGGCCTCGGCTCCCAGGCACGTGCCGAGTGCCAGCTCCCCTCAGGCTCTCGGCCACACACCGGGAGCAGGGCGGCCGGACCCCACTCCAAGCGGGCCCCGCCTCGGAGGCTGAGCCCAGCGTCTCCTCGGGAAGTTCGAACCCTGCCTCCCTGAGCTTGGGCTGCTGGGCCACTGGCCCCAGGCGGAGAGGCCGCCAGGCCACAGAGATCATCAGGTCCTGGCCACGAGCCCCGTGCTCACGGTCGTTTCCCCGAGAGGAGCCAGCGACCAAAGGTAGGGCCAAGCCCACATCACGTGCCCGCCCAAGAGGCACCTAACCTGCAAGCCCGCCCTCGGAGGACAATCCTGCTTTGAAACCACCAGCGAGCCCCGCCCACCCTGTCCACTCCTTTCAGGGCCCACCAGGCACCCTTAGCTCACATAGCTGGTTAGGAATCAGTGCTCCAAAAGGGCCAGAAACACACACGGGCCGGGCCACCCAATACACAGCCCCCTAGACTGAGGCTCTCCCTGCGCACTGTGCCCCCAGAAGCAAAACCTGGCTGAGGGTCAGGGGAGGATCGAATGTGCCCAGCACAGCACCGTGGACGAAGTCCTGACACAAGCACATGGTCCTGAAATCGGCGATCTCACACAGGATTCTAAATGGAGAATGCTTAGGGGCGCCTGGGTGGCTCAGTCGGTTAAGCCTCTGACTTTGGCTCAGGTCACGATCTCACGGTTCGTGAGTTGAAGCCCCGCATCGGGCTCTGTGCGGACAGCTCGGAGCCCGGAGCTGCTTCAGATTCTGTGTCTCCCTCTCTCTCTGCCCCTCCCCCGCCGACTCAAGACAAACATTAAAAAAAAAAAACAAAAAAAAAAACAAAACGGAGAATGATCCTGTTGACTCGTGAGCGCGCTTTGGAGGGCACACGTTCAGTCACCTCCACAACCCCTGTAAACGCCCCGGAAACGAGTGTCACCACCGCCTCGGTGCAGGAGGGAAAACACACGCACAACACACGCACCGAGCCGGGAAGAGGGCTGAGTGTCCTGAGCGAAATGCAAGATCAATTCTGTCAAATTTCCCCGTTGAAATCTAAATGCCAGAGCACAGAATCCTCTAAGCACAAACACCTGCGGTCAACCTTATTAGAAATACTTAGTTTTTACTCTGAAATTATCCATTTTAAGTGACTCTATTTCAAATTTGCACATAAAACCTTCAACCTCCGCCCTCTTCTCTGTCTTGTTGTCTATGGTTTGTCAGACTCTTGATCCCGAACAGGCCTTAGACACCCCTGATTATGAGTGATGAAATGGAGGCTCCAGACACTTGTGTGACGCACCAGGGTTCACAGCCACCCCCACCGCTGCCCTGTGCCCAGAGGTGCCAGCCGGTTCCAATTTAGCACTCCCTGCACGAGCCCCGAGATGCCCCGTGTACCCTGAGAGCTGACACACCCCTGCGCACGTCAGGGAAACATCGGAAACGCAGGGCTCTGGGCAGAGACAGGGCACGTGGGTCAGGGGCCCGGGTCATTCTGACCCTTGGCGATGCCCGTAGCGACAAACCTCCTCAGACCTCAAACTGCACCCAGCCTGCAGGGCCCTCGCCCCCAGAATGTCCCACATGGTCACCTGTCAATTCGACTTGGAATTCAGGATGACACACACAACTCAGAAGAGGCTCGCCACGCAGCAAAGGGCCCCCCCACGGGGTCCCTGGGGCTGCTCTTGGAGCAGACGTGCTTCAAATCCACCCACGGTGGGTCCCTCCGGGTCCCCGGAATTCATGGGGATGTGTCACCGTGACCGGTTCAGGTCGGCAGGGCCAGGACCCACGGGGAGGAGACGCCGCAGCCACGGTGCGCGCACAGAGGCGGGTGCCGGTCACGCTGGGGCAGAGGGACTGTCCTGGGCAAGATGCCGTGACCGGACCTGCCAGCCTGGGTGCCAACTGTCCAGGTCACAGCTGCTGTAACCCTTCCATCAGGTGCTCCCCTCCCTGGAGCCGTGCCAGCTACAGAACACCCGCACATACACCCTGTACACATGTCATGGTCCTCCTTTTGGTGCTGCGAGTGTGTGTGTTTCGTATAAAACAGAAAACTGCTGCCACGAGAAAATCAACTGGAGACGGGAACAGGCGGGCACCACAACTGCCTGTGGCAGCAGCACCACGCAGGAAGGACCCAGGGTCCTGACCGAAGTGCCCCCTCCGCTGACCTGGAGGCCCCGGGTGCCAGCCACCCAGTGCCGGCAGGCAGGCGCCGTGGGGCCCGGCCACCGCCCCGCTGCCTCCGAGGTGGCCTCTGCTCTCCCCCTGCACTCGGCCCTGCGGGCACGTCCAGGGCAGAGTCCGGGCCCGGCAGCCACCCCGCTGCCTCCGAGGTGGCTTCTGCTCTCCCCCTGCACTCGGCCCTGCGGGCACGTCCAGGGCAGAGTCCACCCTTCCTTCTCGCTGGGGCCGAAGGGCAGGCCCGCGGCTCCTCCGCCACCTCGCTGACGACGGCCTGGCACCCCGTGCTGCCTGCCCATCCCCTGCCTGGTTCAAGCATCCTCCCCCCGCCTCGGTGTCGGAGCTGGTCCAGCTCATCCCCTCCAGAACTGCTGCCACCCAGCGCTGATGTGCAAGGTCCCTGAAGGCCAAGCGCTGAGCAAACGAGAACCCAGCGGAGTGTGGACGGCAGGAAGAGACGCTCGTGCCACACCCACACTTGGTCGGATGGTACTTGAACCTTGGAACTGTGTTCTCCAGGCTCAAAGACCTCAAGTTCCTTGCCAGAAAACTCGGAAGCTGCCCAGGAAGCCGGGTCGCTCCCCGGTGGCTCCGGCTCCAGCCTCCGGAACTGGGAAGCCGCCCCTCGGGGCGGGGGGTGGCGAGAAGAGGCAGCCGGGAAGCAGGGCGGCAAGAGGGCCAGGCTCCCACTCGCCGCCCTGGGGAGGGGGGTGGCCCCGGCCTGCGGTGGTTCCGAGAGAACACGTGGCAAACGAGCGGTAACAAAAACACGCTCTGAACGGGAGAGAAAAGAGTTCTCTCTGAAAACCAAGCGCACAATAAAGATGGCCACTGGGTCACGTCCAGGTCACGTCCGTCTGCTGCAAGGACCTTGCACGGGCGCTGGGCGGAGGCGCTGTGACCCTCACCCCCCTCCTGCACTCACGTGGCTCCCCCACAACACAGGCTCAGAGAGGCGCACCGACTTCCCCAGGGGCACACAGCGGGTTACGTGGTTAGAGTCAGAGTCAAGCCCGAGTCCCCAGTCTACATCTGCCACCAGAGAAGCCGCTCCGTCTCCCCAGGACCCGTGTCACCCCGGCTCCAGACCGAAACGCTCTGCCGCGTGGGGAGAGCCCCCCGGCCACGCGCGCGCCTCCCCTGGGGCACAGGCAGCGCCTGCGACGGCCTGGAAGCACCGGTGGCCTGGAGCGTCCCGCCAGGGAGCGGCGAGCGCCCACCCACAGCCCAAAGCAGCCACACACCGCGTGCACACAAACGGGCACCTCAGCGCTCCCATCGAGCTCGATTTGCAAAATCGGGCAGGACGCCTGGCGGGGGGCAGCTCTGTGACCGCTGCTCTAGAGCACGCTCGTCGCCGTCCTGCTGCGCAGGAGCGACCACAGGCCGCCGGTGCAGAAAGAGGAAGCGCTCGGCAGGGACGCCCGTTTCCTCCCGGGCGGCCCTCCGACGCCGACAGCGACGGCGGCGAAAACCGCAGGCCCGGCCCGGGATCTGAGGCCCCGAAGCAAGCTCTTCTCGGTCAAGGCGAGCCCTTTCTCAGGGCTTTCTGGCCTCGACTCATGGGCTGGCCCGGGTCCGAGGGCCACCCGGTTAGGCGCCCTGTGAAGAGGAAACACGGGCGGCGCCGGCAGGCACCTGCTGTACCGGAGGAGGGGAGAGGCTGCTCCCAGCTCAAGAGGGGCCCCTCTCTCGCTCAGGTCCCAGACCGACCATGGCACGTGGTCAGCGCTAAGAATACCCTCAGAGCCACATCGTCGACCGAAGTGTGAAATGTCTTGGGACGCCCGCTCAGGGCCTCAGACGGGTCGACACAGCTGTCACTGGTGCCCGGGACGCTCTTAAGAATTTGGGGAGTTAGCCTTTCGCCTCTGATTTGGTTACACGGAACATAATCTGCTCTTTCCACTCCGAGGAATCCCCACCTCTCTTGCCAAGCGACTTCAAAGTTCGTGCTTCCACCCACATCCCCCGTCACTTCACCCTGTCTGTAAAATCCCTTCCACTGTCTTTCCAACTGAAACTCTCTCTGAAACTCTTGCCAACGCCGAGTATGCCCGGAGTGAGCACAGGCGGAGAACTGCGAAGTGACGTGCGGTCAGGAGCACGGTGACACCCCACCCAAGACCCATTCTGACGCCACAGCATCTGCAACCCTGAAGCCAGGACAATGGCCCTGTCAAAGGACAAACGCTCGTGTTTTCTCCAGGCCTGGCTCAGCGGTAGAGACTGAACCCACCTCAAATCCTACTTAATCTGCGTGGTTTTCAAACCACCAAGTAGCAATATTTCCTGTTTTCCTTTTAACTCCTAAAGCATCTCCACACCGAAACAGGGGCTGATTCAGCTCTAAACAAACTCTAACCTGTTTTCAACGATGTCTAATGGACCGGGTACCACGGAATACAAAGAGACTTAACCCAAATGAATCACACGTCAGGTATTCACAAAGCACTTCCGGGAAGAAGAATCACGCCTGGCCTGCCCCTTACAGGAGCCTGGGAGAAAGATGGCCCAGGACAGCAGAGCAGATACTGAAATGAATGCCCCAGACACAGCCCGGCTGGAGGAAGCCCCAGGAGGAAGTGAGAATTCATGCTTGGGCTGCCTGTAAAGAGAACTGCACGGCAGCAATGGGCCCAGAGTCAGAACATGAGACAAAAGGGCAAGGGTTTGGAGCTCAGAAATGGTGGACGGTGGTCCCAGGCTCAGCTCAGAAAAGGGGGACCAGTCGCAGCCCCGCCCCCACTCTCCCCAACAACCTGTCTGTCCACCATCGGCCCATGTCTCCCACACGGCTTCCAAGCTTCAAGACACTCTCCCTGGGAACTCCAAACCCATCGGTTCCTGAAAGCTTCCCGGGCGCCCCTTTCTCAGAACAACTCCCCTTCAAGTGTCCCCCCCCAACCCACAGCCAAGCACCAGCCTGCTGGAGCCCAGGAGCTCCAGAGACACTAGTCAAAGGCCCAGCAGGAATCTTCCACCAGGTCGGTGCTGACGTCCAGCCCTAGGGATATCTGCCAGGTACGCTTTCATTCATTCTAACTATGAGCTGAGGGCTTCGAGGTTTTTACACGTGAATCACCATCCTGCTTCTCGTCCATCAGGGAATCACTGGCACCCCACTTCTCCAAACACCCTTCTCCGCCCTCATCCTCTGTGTCCTCGCTCAGGGCCTAATTATCTAGGAGCGAATCTGGGAGATACTGTTTCATCAGAACCAAGAGGGGAAAGCTGAGAAGACTCAGTATCTTACACATTTTTTTTTTTCTCATTTGAAGTAAAAGCACTCTACCACTCTGACTGGTATGAATTAACACTACTCTTTCTGGTAAATTCCCATTATCTGTGATAAAAAAACGAACCCTTTTTTACTAACAACTATTTTATGAGACAAAAACTGAATCCACTACTTCACGTCCTACATTTGGTTTTACAATTTGGAAATCGGATGTGATTAAGTGGATGATGATGACAGAGAGCAAAGGCAACACGGATATATTCTGATAGATTAATTACCTCCCCCAAAGGACGATTATTACAGTAATGCGTAATTTTTTAAGTAGTCTTGAGACAGCAAAATAAAGGGATGAATTAACTGTACAAGCTATTGTTAATTGGCTCTCAATCAACTGTTTTAGTGAACAGACTTTGCCTAAAAAAAAAAAAAAGGAAGAAAAGAAAAAACCAGTGGACAAGAGCAATTTCAATCTGATTCAATACACAAAACAGGAACTCTTGAGTAGAAATGCAGTGAATGACCACTGTGACCCACTGTTTAAAACACACACACACACACACACACACAGAGTAAGACATACACCCACGCTATAAAAGGAAAATAACAGCCAACAAAAGGCTATTTCTACCCTGGAGATGACTGTCATTTTCTGGGAGGTCGATTCTCTGGGAGTGGAGAGCTGGGTCAAATGAGCAATGGAATCAGCTCGGGGGACTGGACTGCCAGCATGTCCAACCCTGATTTCTACCAATGACAAGTGGAGTGGTGGTAACTCAGGACCTCTCATTTCTTGATCGTAAGGTCATGCCACACCAAGGAAGGTCTCTGTCAGCCTTCTTGAACCTGAAGAGGGATCTGAATCCTTCTGGGAAGACTCAGGCCTGGCAAACGTTGAGCTGGCGAGGCACAAAGCCAGGCGCAATTATGTAGGCTCGCCGGAAAAGTTAGAAGGCTGTGAACTGCCTGAGATAAACAGAGGTAACAATTATTCCTAAAACTGAGCCTTTTGGGAGTTTCAATCCGGACAGGTCCTGAGAAAGTCTTGCGCGGCCACACAAGTTTAACAGAGATAATAATAAAAATCGTTTCTATGATCATCTGCACAACAGGAGGAGCGCCTCACGAGATGAAAGACGCTGCAAATCTAGAAACTCCTATCCTTTCGGAAGGGCAGTGGGGAAGTGCACTGAAAAAAAAAATTCCTACCTAGTCCCCCCCTTGCCACCCCTCACTGTGAGCCACATTTCCTTGGAAAAATCATTCTATGGACGCTTACAGAGCATCTTCTGAGTGTTGAGTGCGTGCATGCTGTGGCTGTAAACGATGGAGCGCCAACTCTCTAAATGCCAAGTCACCGGGAAAGGCAGGTCACCCGTGTCAAACCCCCCTCCCCCCCCAACGCCAACGTTAAGTCAAACGTCTGGAATGCGAAAAGATTAGAAGAACGCCAGGGTCCCTCCGTTCCAGGGCCAGTTAGTGCACGGAGACGCAGAAGAGAAGTTCACACGCCAGGGGCAGAAGCAGCCAGGGGCGGAAAGAAAGTAGATCCACACCACGGTCCGGGGTCTGGGAAACCTCCGGCGCAGCGCAGACGGCGACAGAGACACGCCGGGGGTGGGCCGGCCGGAAACCTGGAGGGTGCCGGGCGGCGGGGCGCCGTGCTCTCCCCCCCCACCCCGGCCCAGGGCGGGGGGCCGGGGGCAGTCGGGCCGGGCCGCTGACGAGGGGGGCGCTGCCAGGGCGGCCCGACTCTCGCGGCTGGCCCGCGCGGCCCTCACCTTGTCCGAGTCCAGGTCGGGGTCGGCCTGGCACAAACGGTACAGGAAGGATTTCGGGTCCCGGCACAGCGTCTGCCGGGTGGTGAGGAAGTAGGTGCCGCCGACGTTGAGCCGGACCCACTTGGACACGCTGCCGGGGCGCTGGGCCAGGGCGCCGAGCCCCGCGCTGCAGCGGCGGCACAGGCCAGCCCCCAGCCCCGCCCCGAGGCCGCCCGGGGCCGGCGGCAGCAGCTCGCAGTGATTCTCCGCCATGATCCCAGCAAGCCCCGCCACAGCGCCCGGCTACCGGAAGCGTCCGGCCTTTAATAGCGTCCTCCGAACTCTGTCCCGCCCATGGGTCCGCCCTCGTAAAGCGCCCGCCCTGGTGTCACGCGGCAGGCGGAAGTTCCGGTCCGGAAAAGCGGCCGGCCGAGCCCCCTTCCGGCCGGAGCCGGGCGTCGGGCTCGAGGGGCTCGCCGGCCTCCGCCCCACGCGTGCGGCGCGCGGACGCCGGGTTCCGGGCCCGGAATTCTGGTCCCGCCCGCGCCGCGCCCGCGCCGCGCCCGCGCGTCCCCATCAAAGAAGAGTTACGTCAGCGAGCGTCTACACTCTACATGCTTTTTTATTACAAGACTACCGAGCATACGTGGAAAATTCATCATCCAGTAACTACGTCTAAAGCACAAATATTTGAAAAAAAGAGAAGAAACAGATTCATTAAATTATATGATTAAATCATCGACCAAATAGAAAATTTATATAATAAAGCCAGAAAAAAAGTTGTAAAATATAGTTTACAATAATTATTCACATTCAAGGCTGTACATCAATACATACAACAACGTGGCCCCGAACATGAATTCAATCCAAATAATTCATATATTAGATTTTAAATAACACAGACTGAACTAGAGGCCAACAATAGCCAGCAAATAACCTTATATAAGAATAAAAATACAAAAGTGTATATCCTAATATCATTGCATTATTTGTTTTCATAAGTTTTAAATTTTTGCTTTGCCTGTACATCACAGTTACAGCTACAGACCAGGTAGAGAATTTTACACATGTCCTAACTGACTGCCACCAACCTGAAAGACAGCTAACTTACTATTGATTCATCCTATTTCGTGTTAAGGAACAGCTACAGCAGCTCTAAATACTGCAAAAATTTTTTGTCAACGTCCAATCAAACTTCTGATAACGATAGGCTTTTCACCAGCAAAATGACTCCTTTTCATAAGTCATTCTGCCAGATGGCTTAGGCGAGGGTGATTACACACCGGAAAAAAGGTCTGCCCTTTGTAAAAAGTTCTCTGTACATGAAGTTTGGGGTTTCTTCATATTTGGAGAATATGGGTTCTGCGGAAAATTCAGGTATCCACGTAGGCATGGTCAGTTGCCCATCACAGCTGTCTGACCTACAGATAAAACTGCTCTTGGCCCAAACAGACCGGCTCCCCACAGGCAGCCTGACTCACAGCTCTGCAATCTTGGGCCAGCAGCCTGCGCCCCTCAGAGATTCTGGGAGTGACTCTTGCCCTGACTTAAGGCACCTGCCACAAAGGCTGCCGGAGAGGGAAGGGCTATGTGGGTCCCCATCGGTTCACTTCAGCTCTGGATGAGATGAAACAACGTGGAAAATCGCATACGGCAACATCTCTGAGAACAGGGCCCTCACCATACTCTACACCTCTTCACGGCGGCTGCAGGCTCCGCAGCCTGGGCACTGAGCACCCAGTCTGCGGGGCGGCCAGGGCCCAGGGGACTTGGGGTGTCAGAGGAGGGCAGGAGTCCACCGCTGCACAATCCAGCCATCATCTCTGGCGGACTCAAGCAGCACTGAGCATGGCACCTCAAGTCTCTCATGCACCTCTCCCCTCAAATCAGTGGACCCCAAACTAAAGTGGAGAAATTAAGAACAAAACTAAATTGGGTGGTGTGGACTCGATGACCGCCAGACACCCTGCAACAGTGTGAGCGAGGACAGCGGCGAGGTCCTTAAACCCGTGTCGCCAGGACACATTCCACAGTGAAAAGGCCTGGTCACTGCGCTCCACCGACCCGCTCAGACCTTCTTACTGAGTCCCAGTTTCAAGAGCATGAGGGCGAAGAGATTTCTGGAAAACCCAACTGTCTTCTACATGGTCTTTTTCAAGTAGAGAATTTGCTCTTTTACGGATTCCAAATGGCCCAACGTACTTTCTGAGTGAACGAACTTAATTACAAATCATCCAGTAAGGATGTGGCAAGGTCAGTTCAACACTTTTCCTCTCAGCTGACTGTGCAGATGCACATTCAGTACCATTGTGGACACGAAGCGCGAGCTTCTGACAAGATCCCGGAGCACTGGAAGCCGTGGCAGCGCGGACGGGAGGCTAACTAACATGCAAGCATAACCAGAGTCGTCAATGAAAATAAGGAAATTCGCTTTTGAAAAAAACTGCCACAAATGGACCTGAATAAGGATATCATTTTAGCATTATAAAAAAAGAGCAGTCTTATTAAATAAACATTCTTTGGAACGCACACCTTACCAGAAACGGATTTGTTCGGAATCTGCAGGACACAACCAAGGAGATTCTGTACTTAACTCTGAGCATCTAAGCATCAGAACGAGATGGAGGAAGGACTAAAACCACCTTTAAAACAAACTCCTTGACCCAAAAACACTACTTCTAGGAATGGCAGGGGTGGGGTGAGGATCAGAGTCAAATCAAAGGTTCAGGAGGATATTCATCACAGCATTATTTAAATAGTGAAAAACCAGAAACCATCTAAGTGTTTTACAACAGGGAAATGGTCAGATAAATTATGATAAAATTTATAACCATTAAACTCTATAATCACTAAAAACAATGTTTTTTAGTCATTGCTCATGACATGGAGAAATGCTTAAGATAAATTATCAAGTGAAAAAAGGTGAATGCAGAACAGTGTATGTTTTATGTTCCCAGTTTAAAAAGAAAACAAATATGTGCATGGGGGGAGGGGAGAAGGTGGGCTATACACCAAAACGTTCACAGTGGTCTTTTCTCGGTTGGTAAGCCTACAGTTGATTTTTTTTTTTTTTTCAGAAAACAAATGTTTTAAGAGAGTACAGAATCACCGGGAGCCCCTGTGACAACACGCTGCCCTGGGCCCATGTATGGGCCACAAATACCACAGTGTGGCCTCCGGGGGCTGGAGCAGGTGCGGGCGCTGTGAGCTCTGGCATGAGCGTGACAGGCATCTTTCCCAAAGCAGGTCTGTAACAAACCCCTGAGAGCCAAGGTTCAGAGGCAAAGGCACAACACAGCGCCATTCACCGGGCAGGGCTCTGTGCACCCCATGGGGCTGCAGGCTACCACCGCCCGCCACCCGGCGTCCTGGTCAGGTCCACACACACAGGGCAGGAGACAACTGCACCCAGACCTGGCTTCCTGGAGTGCCCAGACAAGGGCAAGGACAGCGGGCCGTCCGAGCCCATGCAGATCACAGCCCTGCTCCCTCCCTTCCACGCCAGGGAGGCCACACGGGGCGAGCTCTTCGGTTTGGCACTTCTACTTCCCCTTGCCCTCTCTCAGTACGACAGCCGGCTCCTGGATCAAATGGGCCATTTTCTTTCTCACTTTGGGCACATCAGCTGCATTTCTGTGTACGTCTGTGTACGTACTGGACTGATAGTCCCGTCCACATCTTAGAATACAAGGCACCTGCATGCCGGGACAGGAGCTCTAAGGACAAGCTGGATAAAACTAAAGCTGACATGAGGAAGCACAGGGTAGGAGAAGAGAAAGTGTGGGCCTTAAAAGAGGGGTGGGGTGGGGTGGGCTGGGGGAGAAGGCTCTGAGTGAGAGGAGAAAGGCAGCCTACAGAGAAGGGCTCAGCTGTCGCTGGCTCAGGCAAGGGCAGTCACTTCGACTCTGTCAGCTGTGAGCTCGACCCTGAGCCCCTCGTTCTCTGGTTCTGGAGGTTAAGATGGAGCTTGGGGGGTAAGCCCAGGAGGTAGTGGCGCCATCCGGGGAGAAGGCGGGAACGGCCGATGCGTCTCTCCCAGAGCAGCCCAGCCGAGTGCTCTTGGGAAAGCCCAATACCAGCTCTGCTCGGGTCCCTGTAACCAGATCCAAGAATGCTGTGCAAGAGCAGGCCCCTAGGTCTCCTAACGGCATATCCGCAGAGCGGGGGCTCTGACAAGGTAAGTTATCAATGAGGGCAATAAGCTGGAAATGAACTTCCTGAAAGGGCCAAGCGAGACTAACTTTGAAAAGCAGGTGAACACATGTGAACCTTTTCAAAGGCAAGAAAGAGGAAGACAGGAGGTTGACCTAAGACTCCAGCCCAGGGCAGTGTCCTGGTCCTTGAGGCGCCCCAAGGGCAAGCATGCCCCCACCCCCAACCCCTGGGCACCCACCTAGGCGCAGGCGTGCACACTGGCTTGCTCATGTGCAGCCCTGGAGCGGTGCACACAGCCCGAGGAGAAGCCACCAGCAATCCTGGCAGCAACTCTGCTCCCGTCCACCGCACCCCCAACCCCGGGCTGCCCGGAGGTGGAACCTCCACAGCCACACTCCCCTCCCAGGCTAACAAGGGCCACTATTTTCACTAAGCCAGTTTGAGAAGGACCTCTTTTCTCTGGATTTGGACCGCCTGTCAACACAAGAGGTGGGGGGCGGGGGCAGAGTCGTCCAGGACAATCTTTTCCATGGGAGCCTTCTGCTAGTACCTTCCTGAAAGTCTCTAGAAAACCTTCATCCCCTGGGGACAGAGCTGTGTCTGTGAGCAGCCTGCAAGCAGGGGTGCCCTCCAGGGACGACCTGAGCAGGGAGAGAAACGCACAGCAGCGCCCCCCAGGCTGACAAGCATTCTCTGCCCAGGGAGCGGCAGCAAAGAAAATCAAAGGACCGGTAAATTCTGGACCCCCCAGGGCATACAGCTTCGGGCCGCCTCTAAGGAACACAAGGAAGGAAGCCTGAAACCAGGGGGTGAGCAGGCAGGGTGCTCAGGCCCCAGTGTGGTGTTCCTATCCCTCGGGCAAGGTGAGCAATGTTTTCTTCCAGGCAAGGTCCACATCTCGAGGGGGACCAGATGACCTGGCAGCACGAGGAGGCTTTTAGACCCTCACCTTGGAGATGTGCAAGTGCTCAGAGTTACGCCAGGAGAACGTTCGATCACGACGGAAAGGGTGCGTGTGGCGGCCGGGAGCCTGCTGGCGCCCGGAGTCTCTCAGCCCTACCGAACCGATCAGGGGGAGGCCTCCAAAGCTCACCCTCCGAAAAAACTCTCAGGGGGAGCTCACTGAGCGGCACTCCCCCATCTGCCCTGCCATGCTAGCCTCACCCGGAGCAGGGAGGGGCCCTATCTCCTGGTGCAGCTGGGTGCCCGCTTCTGCCAGCGCTCTTTCTGGGCCCGCGCCTGGTTTCCAGCCCCACAGGGCCACACCACTCGGAAGGCTGTTCAGCCGAAGCGCCCCGCTGGCGCCCTCTAACCTCAGCATCTCACCCTGACGGCCCCGGGCCACGTCTCACCACCGGGAGCCTGCCTGACACACGCAGCCCACCGAGCAGGCACTCAGCCACAGAAACCTCACAGCCAGAGCTGCAGGAGAAGGCAAGCGAGGGGCCCTGGTGGGGCACAGGGGGCGTCATCAAGTCAGGACGTAAGAAAGGGAGCACACGGACCAAAGCCAAGAGCCCTCCCAGCCCACAGAGATCGAGGCCAACTCCCAGCGGAGGGGCACACGGCTCCCTGTCGAAGGGTTCCGGGATAACCTAGGGGCGGAAAGACCCAGACACACCCCCCATCCTCTCAGAGACAGGAGAACCGGCCAGCAGGTGACGAGGGCGTGTGGTGCAAAGCTGGTGACTCAAGTCTGTCCCACTGGCCCGGCCGGGAATCGGGCAGACGTGCACGGCGCCGGGTCCCCATGGCCAGGAGAGCTTGGGGCGCCTCCACAGAGCACAGAGAGCAAGCAAAGCGACCCTGAATTCCTTTTCGTTATTGGTTTTGTTCTTTGTGTGGTTGGGTATTTTTTTTCTTCTTTTCTTTTAAATAAAAAAGCTGCAAGGTTCTGCCGTCTGCGTCCCCCGTGAGATGGCTGGCAGGTGGTCTGGAAGCGTCCCGATGGCGGCGAGCCGCGCTGGGGCACGTGTCCTGGCAGCGAGGGCAGCAGCCTCGGAAGTGTCACTGCACGGCGGCATCCGGGTGGCTCTGGTACCTGTGTCTCCACACTTCCTGGATCTTTTTGCACCATTTGTGAGCATTCCCACTCGGGTCCATCAGGTAATACGTCCTGTTCGGCTGTGGAGACAAATCCAGTTTAATGTTCCTGAGGGAGTCCCGCCAAGATCAGCACTTCGACCTGTCCTGAGACAGTGCAAAGAGACCGTCGTCCCCGTTACGGCCACTGCTAAAGACGCTAGAAGCACACGAGCACGTGGGGCTTTTCCTTCATGTATGTGCAGACCTCAACTATGCCGGAAGGGCCACAGATCCCTTAGAAAGACAAGGGCTGAGCCGTGAACGTGGGGCCCCCGGGACACAGGAAAGGGGGAGACACCAGACCCTCAAAGGAGAACCCATAGCCACGAACTCACCGTGTGGACAAAGAAGGTTTTAAAGTTCTTGGCCTCTGGTCGGAGTTCCTGTGACCACGGAATTTCACCTTTCAGGACTTTGTTGACAGGATCCACATAATACAAGTGTGGCCCTTCTGTGAGCAGTAGCTGTCGTCGCCGTGCAAACAAGCCCTGATGCAAAACGAAAAGAGCCTGCTTGTCAGGGCCCAGAAGCGGGAGGAGGTGGCACACAGTGCTGCCCCCAAGGCCGGGTCGTCAAAGGAGCTCAGGGCACCGGGGCCACTGCCAGCCCCCCATTCACGCATGCAAGACACGGCCTCCCCACCCTGGACGGGCCTCTCACATCCGAGAGGGGCAGGAGGAATGGAGTGCCCAGCCTGCCCGGCCATCCGATACTGGATCCCAGCGTCCACACTGGGCGTGCCCCCTGTGGCTGCCACACGGGGCAGTGGCAGCACGGGTGGGCGAAGCTGAGCTGACTCCGAGAGCCTTCCACTGCCGCCAGGCCCCTCGCTCCTCACGGAGCCCCATCTGCTGAGCTGCCCTGGGCGGGCAGTGTGTCCGGCACGGCCAGGAACAGAGGCTGGGAGCCTGACCTCAGAAGGACCCACGTTGGCAGATGGGAGAATGTTTGTGGGGTCTGATATTTTTGACACAATTAATCCATTTAGTTAATCCATAAATTGTCACAAATAAATACCAATTTTGAAAAACAGTTCTAACGAAGTAACAGAAAGCTCGCTAGGATATGAAAACCCCAGTCCTGAGCCAGAAACGAGAGGCTGCATTTCTATTTTACCACAGTCTTCCTGTGTGGTTTCAAACGGCTTCCGCTGAGTGGCTGAAGTCGTTCCTTAGCCATCAAATCTAGAAATGCTCTTTTAGAGAAAGGGAACCAAGACCAAGGATCCCGCGTGCAACCGAGAAGGGAGGCCAGGCCCTGAGCCAGCGCAGACAGGGAGACAGGTACTCAGGGCGGCGAGGCGGGAGTCAGACTTACCTTTCGCTTATCTACCGGACCCATCTTTAGTATCAAGTTATTTTCTACAAACTGGTGCCTATAAAAAGAAGAAAGCAAGAATGAGACACTCACATGAGTCAGGGACAGAAATTCTCCCAACGCCACTCAAAACGAACTTCCCAAGGGCATCTGTGAGCTTTGCTCAAGCCTCCTCCTTCACAGCCCCAACTCGCTCCAGTAACTCATGAGGCCTCAAGTGCGACGGAGCGTGCAAGCGCCCGCTGCTTCCGAGCTTCCTGTGCGGGTGTGGACCAGCATTGACACCCGCCAGCACTGTCCCCTGCTGCTGCCTCTTGCACAGTACTATTCGTGCAGCAGCAGAAAGGCGGCGGTGAGGCGGCGCTGCAGACCTGCACCGTGACACATGTCTTCTTTGACGTGAACAAAGCTGAGGTGAACACAGAGACCCCCAAAAGGGTGGAGACTGCTGAGAGTCAATCTCAGGACATAGACTGTTGGCCACGTGTTACCTGCCCAAGCTGGGACCCCCAAATGGATACTCAGAAACCACCGAGTAGCTGTGTGTGATTCACAAATTCCTAAAAGACCCATGCTGGACGCGGTCTAAGAACATCTTACTGGCGGGCACACCTGGGGGCTGAGTCAGTTAAGCGTCTGACTTCAGCTCAGGTCATGATCTCACGACTCGTGAGTTTGACCCCCCACATTGGGCTCTCTGCTGTCAGCACAGAGAGCCTGCTTCGAATCCTTTGTCCCCCTCTTTCTCCGTCTCTCCCCTGCTCTCGTGTGTGCGCATGTGCACTCTTGCTCTCTCCCTCTCTCTCAAAAAAGAAACCTTAAAAAAAAAATCTTATTGGTATTTCTACCATAGTAACAAAGCACTTCTAACCCAAATACAGCAGGGATTTGGAGAAAGCAAGAAACATGACTTTGACTTAATAGACATTATTAGCAAGTATCTTCACTTTGACTCCTGAGAGTTTCAAAGACGTCATTTTAATGTCTAAAGGTTATCTCTTTTGGTTAAATTGAACAGTTGCTGGTTTATGTTCTGTGTGACCTTATGGAAATTCCTGACCCGGGGGATCTACCTAAGAACATAGCACTTTATGTTTGAAGAGGCATAAAACAACTGTTACCTCAAACAGTGACAGTTTTACCATTCTAGTATCTGAGCCTGAGCGCACACGGGACCTAGTATGTGTTCAAGGCCGGCCACGCTGGCAGACCAGTGTTCTCTCACCAGGCTCAACTAGTCCTGAGGACTGCTCCCAGACTAACCCAACCAGACCAGCAGCGCCCACTCCAGAGCCTGCTACGGCCCCATCCTACTTCTAAGGGGACGTAGCAGCATGTGGATTTTGAAAACTAAACAGAATTTTTACAAAAAATGTGCTAGACGAGGAAAAATGCAGTGCCTCCCTCTCGAAAGTACTTAAAAACCAACCAACCAACCAAAAACAAGACTTGAAACAAAGAGTTGGAAATAAACGCAGGAGATTTTGGAAAAGGAGATGTAATGATCTCCTGCAGCACGGAAATACACGTATCAAACAGAAAGGCCCCTTCTAGCCAACAAGCCCCAACACAAAAATTGGACGTGCCGTTCAGAACTGCAAATAATACGGGGAGACTTGAATTAAATTATACTGGGTGTGGAGGGGAGCTCAATTTCAGCCCAGGCTTGTGAAGGATCCCACCACCAAGCCCTCCGGGCAGCCGGGCCACTGGGGCACGGGGCTGAGGGCGCCACAGCACTGGGGAAGGCCAGTAGGAAAGAAGGAAAGACGTGGCCTCATGGCATCTTCGCAGCCTCGTGTGGGTTAACATGAGACAGAATAAAACGTCTTTCCCTTGAGAAACTAGGGAAGGTCTTTTCTCGAGGACAGTTAACTCTGATCCCAGGTCACCAGCAGCCCCAAAGCGATCAGACTCCCGGCAAGGGAAGAAGAGCTAGGAGAGAGGACGCATCGCCAGGCCTGTGGGGAGGAGTCACTTTCTCAGTAGCAGCCAGGACCAAAGGAGCACAAAAAGCATCTCTAAGTACACACCAACCAACGCGAACAAGGAGACCAGCGAGAGAAACGTTCAGCAAACCGGGGTCAGCATGTGAACTCCACAGAGCACAAAGTGACAGGAAAGGTTTAGAGCTTCAACAGAAAACTGAGCAAAGGACACAAACTAGAAATTCCCAGAAAGAGTAAGTGACCTTGAAACACTCTCAATGGCCCTAAATAAACTACAGCGAGCTCCCCTTCTCGCATGCCGTACTGCGGTGCCCTGGTGTGTGTGTGAGCGCCCCGTGAGAACTCGGGAAGGCGGTGCTCCCGCTAGCACCGGCGCCTGTGGCCCTGAACTCAAGACTCGCCCAACAGCGATTTGGAAATAATGTACCAAGAGGTAACCCCAGTGCCAGCGATCCACCCTCAGGAGGTAAGGAAAAACGAAGAGCAGGAGCACAAACGTTCACAAAGGTATTTCTGCACCGGTGAAACCGAAACCACGGCACTGGCTCAGCTGCAGAACATTCTGGCACCGCAGGGAAGCCCCCACAGATGAGCCCCGCCCAGCTGCTCGGACCAGCACGCCCCTTCCCTGCCACACGTGTGCAAGCAGGAGGCACGGGTTCACGTGCCGCAGGGGTGACAGCCAGCGCCAGCCCCTGACTGGATCCAGTGGCTGTACTGAAATGAACCCAAAGCACGACGCAGAGGGTCAGAAGCTCCATTACGAGCACGAGCACCACAACCCGGTCGTGCACAGCCTGTTGTAACCTGCCGGTGATCTATTTTAAAAGTTTAAGTACTTAAAGGCATCATTTTGAATTTTTTTACCTTAAAAAGTCAATTCCCACTCCCCTGCAAAGGCACCCCCAGCCCCCGCACGAGGCACCTTCTCCCCTCTGGCCAGCGGCAGGCGCCCCTGCGTGCACACGCCAGTCCAGGACTCTCAGCGTGGGCTGGGCAGGCAGGTGGGGCCACACCGCAGCCCTGCTTCAAACACGGGACACTCGCCCATGGCCGTTTCTCGAGGGGCGACAGGGTTAAGATACTCCTTCCCGATTCCACGGCCACGGTTCCAGGGTTCTCTCCTCCTCACGCTGGCCTAGCAACACTCCCCCGCCCCGCCTATATCCTAAAAAGTTCACTTTCGAGGATGCAAGCCTGAGGCCACAAGCAAGCCTGAGCCATCTCAGTGCATGGTCATTCCCAGGACAGCCGAGCGGGGCTGCTGGAACCCCGACGTGGCTCTTCTGACCCCGTCAGGAAGGCCCCCCAGACCGGGCTTTGATACAGGTGACCGTGGCCAGTTGGCTCTAAAATACCAACTCTTGGGACCCCTTTACACCCTCAAACTTTATGGAAGGTCCCGAAGAGATTTTCTTTATTTGGGTTGCAGCCACTGATATTTACGTATGAGAAATTAAAACGGAGACATTGTCAGATATTTAATTCACCAAATACAAAAATAAACCCATCACATACTAATATAAATGCCATTTTTATTCAAGAGTAACTTTTTTCCAAAACAAAGATAATTAAGGCGAAGCATGAGCCTTCTGCACATCTAGCAAATCTCCTGAACGTGTGGCTTCACAGGGAGAGCCGGGGGCTCCCGCTGCCTCCACCTTCATGCCGCCCCGCTGTCCCGGCTGAAGCCCGCTCGGCCAGGGCGGCTCCTTCAAGGTCCCTGCCGCGTGGAAGCCGAGTCCCCGGCAATGGGCGTCTCTGGGACATCAGAGCGCCTCAGTGTCCCTGGCACTCTGGACGGCTCTGCCGCCCTTCCGTGATTTTACAGCACCACACAGCCCTCGCCTGAAAGACGGTGGCTCGCTGGGTTATGGAGACCTTCCCAGTGCTGACAAATTCAACGTATTACCATCACTCCCCTATTCTCCTCACAAAAAGTCTTTAGGTACGTGGGAAGATGTCAAGCTCACAGTGATGGATAAAGTCTCCCAAAATTCTAATTTCAGTTTTATCACTGGTAACACACACTGACAGCCGTCTTTCTTGAAAGGACAGGCTCATTCTGCTCATTCCCAGAAAAAAGGGCCAAACAGCCGAGTTCGAATAACCATCATTTGCCAGTAAAACTCTGTAGTGAAAACGGTCTTCATGGAACGAGCAGCAGGTCCAACTCCCAAAGCCAACCATCACGTGCGGGCTCGGCTCGAGGCGGCTCACAGCTGAGTTGGCGGCAGAGATCCTTCCTGCACACTTCCCACTTCGTTATTCACACTAACAAAATCAGGAGTTTTTAAATGACTACTTGTAAGTGAAGCAGGTTTCTTCCCTCCCCGTGAGCGCGTGGCTGTGGAGATCCCAGGTGTTCGCGCACGGCTAGGTGCCACAGCCTGGATTCATGACCTGGCACCTGTGGTTTTACCCACTGCTGCCTCTGCACCACTGCCACGTCCATTGATGCATTTGTTCCAGAACAAACAGTACGATGCAAGAGGCATTCCAGGCAGCTCCCGTGCCCTCGGAAAGGCACGATGCACGCAGCCGACCCGGCCTCCCCGGCGCGGCTCTTCTGGCCCTCTCTTGGCTGCCACGCCGACAGCGCCAGGGAAAACCGGACAGCTGCCCTAACGGCAAGATCACAGCAGCGGGCATCGCCCAAGTTGGAGCGCCCTGTGCCATCAGCACTCTGGGAGTCTCTGGCTGACCAGCTGCCCTGGTCGGGGTGTTTCAGAAGATGAACTCAAAGGAGAAACGCTGGATCTGCCAACCTGGGGGGGGGGGTGGTATTTCTTCAGACCCCTGAGACTTGGCCGACAGAAGACTCTGGCTGCCGATCCTGGGCTTGTGGTGGTGGCTGCAGGGTCCGCCAGCAGGAGGGAAAAGGACGGCTCGGTCTGGGCCGGAGGAGTGTGTGTCTTCAAATCCACTGTTCCTCAAATAGTCAAGTTGTGTTGTGATTGTGGTTTCCAAGCAGTGGATATTCTCATATGTGACCTGGAAAAGCAAGTGGACTACCCAGACACCCGTCTGATGGGACGTCGGTGTAATCTGGGTTCCGTCAGATTTCGCTACCTTCCAGCTGAAAACCTGGCCTTCATCCCAGCAGCTGCCATGGATGGATTCCGGGAGAACGTGGCCAACTGGAGTGTGGCTGTGTGGAGTAAACGAGGCAGAACTTTTCTCTCCAGGAACTGAATCCAGAAATGGGAGCGGGCAATGACGGTGAAAGGTGGAAGGGAGTGTCTAAGATGGAGGTTGAAGGTGCCTGTGAAGTCTTCAAGCTAAAAGGCCGTATCAACTGCGTTACTGGATTAGTGTGGTGAATCTCACTGAATCCACGTTGAAAATTTATCCAGGGTTCATCTGGTGTTGACGGTGAGGGGCATGTGCGGCACTGACAAGGAAGTCTTCCTGAGTCTTCCCTGTATCCTGAATGCTCGGGGATTATCAACAATGAGCTGAAGTGTTATCAATGAGGAGCTGAAGGATGATGAGGTTGCTCAGCTCAAGAAACGTGCAGATACCTTGTGGGACTTCCAGAAAGATAGAAAGGACTAGGACTTCTGGCTTCCACGCTGGACAGATTCAACACTGCAGAGTGATTAACCGCGAGCGTCTAGTTTTCATCCATGTGCACGGATCACAGTTTGCTTTTCTCTTCCTAAATATGTGAATCTGGGCTCACAGACTCAAAGCCAACGCTTGGCTTAGTGCTTGCAATTCGAGCAGTATCTGGGGATTCATCCACGCGTAAAGCAAAAATACAACTCGGCAGGAGGGGTGCCAACTCACTCCTCGTGTCTGCAGCCATCTCTTTAACCCGGTGAGCTGCCACGCCACGGCCTGGGGCAGCCCCGAGCCTCTTTGCCCGACTGTCACCCAGTAGCATCCACGGCCCAACACTCCATGGCCTCCCAGCTTTCGCGTGCATTTCTCCAGCCTGGACAGCGTGACTTCTCTATAACGTAATAAAGTCTGGTGTTGAAAGAGCTCCTCGTGTGTACAACTACAATGTGGAATTCCGTTAGCGTCCAAACTCTGAATGACGGGCCTCTGATGCTGCGGCCTCACTGGCACCGTGACGGGGTGCCAAGCGCTCTGTTCAGAGACACCCAGCGGGAGGTACGGACACCCGTGAGTCCACTGCAGCCCCTACAGTTCCGCCCGGGTTCTGTGGGTGGACCGCTCCCTCTCTGACAGGCAGGGCTCCTCTTCAGCCCCTTCAGACGTCAGTGGGGATGCTACGGAGCAAGAAAGCAGACCATCTCCCTTTCTGAGTCAATGATTCCTACTTACAGGTGGAGAATAGGTGACAAATGTCCTTTTATTTTAGACTATATCATTCAAATCTAAAATAATAGTTTCAGGGGTGCCTGGTCGCTCAGTCAGTTAAGCGTCTGTCTGACTTCGGCTCAGGTCATGATCTTACGGTTTGTGGGTTTGAGCCCCATGTTGGGCTCTATGCTAAGAGCTCAGAGCCTGGAGCCTGCTTCGGATTCTGTCTCCCACTCTGCCCCTCCCTTGCTCGTGCTCTCTCTCTCTCTCTCTCTCAAAAGTAAAATAAACACTAAAAAAATTTTTTTAAGTATGGAAAAAAATAGTTTCAGATAAAATTTAGATATGTTTTTTAGAAATTTTTAAGTTTTATTGCAAAAAATGTCAGCAAAGTGTACTCAGATCCTGTTGGGTGTCTGTGTAGGCACAAGGAAAACTTCAGGATTTCAAAGCAAGGATTTACTTGGCACTGAGTTACAGTAATTACAGGTGTAACTGAAGACAGCCACTAAGAGCCCAGGAGAAATACTGAGAACTCACTAAATCTCTTAAAACTGTACATATTTATACTGTAAACCTACTTCTTCAGAAAACACACAAAAAGCACACAGTCCAGAAAGCACATCATCATACAGCGTGGGGTGTCTGAAGAAGCACACTGCCCGCTGACAGAGAACGAGAGGGAGAAAGCAAACACCATTTAGTGTTATCACACCATTATTAGTAAGCCCTGCGTGCTGCACACCAAGAGCCACTGTTCACAAGAACAAAGTGTCTGACAGATCTTGCACTGGTCAAATAAAAGATGCCTCAAAGCTCCTGGCAATCACCAGATTCCAAATAGGCCCGAACCTGGAGAAAAGGGAAGAGAAGCCGGAACAAAGAGAGGCAAGGCAAGAGGCCTCGGTTGGGCCCAGAGCCCAGGCTGAGGGGCCGCAGGAAACGCCGTAGGCAGACACACAGCTTTCTGGGGAGTCCCCCCACGCCTGCAACAGCGCAAGCCCTTCTCAGGGGCCCCAGCAGCTCCCACACAACTCGGCACACAGGCCTGCCGCGAGTGCGTGGCGCGGGTGGTGCTCACAGCACTTTGACCAAAGCCCCTTCCTCCCTGCTCCGTACACACGGGCACTCCTAAGCGATACCACCTCAGGAAAGATAAACTCCAGAGAAGTGTAGATTATTCCAGTTGGCCAACATCGACTGTCACTTTTTCTAGAAACAATAATTTCTAACGGTACAAAATCCTGGCTTCATCACGTGTTCCCCTCTGGTCTCTGCCTTCTCCTCCCTCCTCCACACTCTCGCCCAGCCCAGCCCGCTGACCACCCACCTTCTCCCTCCATCCCCACTCCTACCCCCACACATCTCCCCACCCCATCCCCAAACCGGACTCCCCTCTGCCCAAGTGAAAGGTGGAACCATAAAAACACGTCAAGAAAATGTCAGGGTAGAGATACTCTTCTCAACATGACTAAGGTAGAAAACAAAATGAAAACAAACACATTTGACTTTATAAGTCAAATTTGTAACTTCTATACAAAAATACACACAACCTAACTGAAAAGATAAACTGAAGAAAAATGTGTGCACAACATACAACAAAAATATTCTTCATGTCTATCGCTCTCAGAGATCAATTTCAAAAAGATGGAAAACGTACAAGAAGAAAAATAGTCAAAGGACACAAAATGCCTCAAAAAATAAATACATATGGCCAAAGAACATAGAAGATGATTGCATCAGTAAGAATACAAGTGCGAATTCCCACGAGTCCACTTCCAGAGCATCAAAGCGCTTAAGGTGAGGCCGGAGAGCTGGGAAATGGGGGTTCTGGGCACTGTGAACACAAGGCGTGTGCACACCCTCACTCTGCCTACCACTCCAGGGCTCCACCTAAAAGAAATACCCAGGCACGTGGGAAAACCTACGTGCAAATGACGATCTGCAACAGCGAGAACTCTGGAATGTCCCACACGCCTCACCAGGGGGCGGTGGTCATCCAGTCTGCCGAGAATCTACATCATCGCTTCACGGACGCCCGCAGGCCTGGCCCCTTCAACCCCAAGGGCTGCAGCTCTGAGGGTCTGAAATATGCTCATCCCCGGGCCCAACACCGCCAAACTCCCATTGCAAGCTGGACCCTTTGAGAGCCCTCATTTGCAAAGCATGCAAGGTAGCGAGGGAGGGGTGAGGCGGTGCGAGGCCTCGGCCGGAGCACGGCTTACCCCGTGAGCTCTTACCAAGGATTGCCGCTGGCCTGCTTCTCCAGCAGCAGCCTCTTCTCGTCCTGGGAAAACTGGAGGTCCAGCTCAAAAGAATTAGTGTCCAGGTCGTGGATGTACTGCTCGATGTTGCTGCCTGCCGCTGGCGGCAGGCCTGCGTCCGAGGCGGGCAGGCAGTGTGACGACGAGGAAGTGGAAACTTGCATGCAGCCAAACTGGCTCAGGAGGTTGTCGTACTGCAGAGAGAGGACAGGAGAGTGACAGCCGTGCACCACTCCCGTTGGGCCCACAGCCCGCACCCTGGAGGCCCGGAGGGCCCCGAGGCAGCTCTGAGTCCTCCCGCACTGGCTGGCCGGCCACGTAACGGGGCGGGGCCGGAGGCTGCCAGGTCTGGTCCCGCTCCCGATGGGCTAACCTAACCCCCACTCTTCAAACCTAGGAAGGGGAGACCCAAGGCCTGGGGCCTGCTGACCTCTGCAAGCCCCGTGCTGCCCTGACCAGAGGAAGGAGGAGGAGGGACGGGCAGCCTCCTGGGGGCAGACGCCCCCTCCCATGAGCTCAGGAGCCCTCCTCCTCTGGTCCCGTGGCTCTACATTGCTGAGTCTGTGGTTGTCACTATGTATTCCAACTTGCCTCTGTTCAATTTCTTTAATTCCTTTTAACTGCAGCAAAGTTTCATTAAGCTTGATACAAAGCTGTCTGCTACCCTGGACAAAGCTACAAACCCTCGAGGACACAAAAATGGATTTACTCACAAATGTGCCGATCAGGCAAGAGCCTGCACACTCACACACCACTGGGGCCAGTGACAGGGCCAGAGAGCCCCCAACAAAGACCTGGGAGGAGAGGTCACCCGGGGCAGCCGCCTCCCCACAGCTGCAGGCCCCATGCCTGAACCCCACAGCAGCCAAGTACGAGGGGAACAAAGCCACTGGCAATGCCTAAGAGTTGGTGTGTCTTTCCGAGTCTCCTATGCCTCCAGAAAGGAGCTGGCTGCTCCTCACAGAGCTGGGCCCCAGAGGCGGGCCCCCTCCTGCAGCTCCTGCACCCCTGCTGCCCAAAGCAGCCTTGTCCCCAGGGCTCGTACAGCACAAACATCAGGCTCAGCCCCACCGTGCTGGCTCCTGGCTGGGACGGACACTGGGACACTCTCACAGATCTTCAGCTAAGGTCTTCTTCTGGAACATGCCCTCCTTCTGCTGTGAGGAACTCCCCAGGCCAAGACCACCTCGGCCTAACATTCCAAAGTCTAGAGAGGCTTCTGCGAGCCCACCCCCAGGGGTCTCAGGGGGCTGCAAGGCCAGTGAGACGGCTGCCTCCATCATCCCCATTTCTGAAACTGGAAAACTGAGGCTCAGACCTGCCCCAAGGCCACAGCCTGCCAGCTAGCACTGAATCAGAACCGGTCCTCTACGTCCTTCCAACGCAGCAGCCACCCTAACTCGTTACGGAGCTGGAGGCTTCCCACCACCACCGCCGCCTGAGTGATTCCTGTCTTGGGGGCTGCACTGCACCACTTCCCGTGGAAAGCTCCAGATACCGTATCTCAGCTCCCTGCTCTTCTCTCCTCAGCAGCACCTAGGACGACCCGCAGAGCAAAGCACAGGCCCAGAAAGAATGGTGTGACCACGGGCGCACTGGGCTGTGCACAGTAAGGAAACTGCCCCGGCTGGTCCAGGCCGGAGCGCTTCTCCGCGGGCACCTCACCCGGTCCTCGCCGCCGGCACTACCATCAGCCACCCCAGGGGGTTGGGACATGCAAAAGAACCAAGAGCCTGCCTCTTTCTTCCCTGAGCAAAGACCGTTCCCAGCTACTCGCCCCCAGAGAGACTGTGAACGCCCACAGAAGGTGAAGGTCCCCTCCTCTATCTGCTATCTTTCCAGGCTTGAGTCTTTTTCCAACTCACTTAACTGTCCAATGTAAAGCGCTGCCTGACTCCCTTCCAAGGCAGCTTTTAAAGTGGAGAATGAGCTATCTAACAAAAGGTAAGCCCGTAACAAATGGAGCTGGCTTTAAGACGTTAACACTTGAGTACGAGAAGCCAGGGCTCTCAACACCGTGAATGCGATGCAACAGTAGAGGCGCGCACAGGACACTCCGGGGGGGCGCGCACAGCAGAGGGCGTGCACAGGACACTCCGGGGGCGCACACACAGCGCCATAAAGCGGAGCTCCCCAGGCACGGAGGCCTGAGATAGTCGCCGCAGGTGCAGCTGTGTCAGAGCTGGCAGGTAGAGCACGCTGCTTCCCCGGGACACCCCTGCCAAAGGCACCAGAGACCCCGGCCCACCCCGACCGGCCATGGCTCGGGCAAGACGTCAGGTCAGAGGACAGAGTCTTGGGGCCGAGTCCCCTGCAGTCTGCACACGTGGAGGCTGCTGACAGCTGAGACCACTGCAGTGGGGGAGGCAGATCCGGGTTCCCACATCTGCACAAAGGATATTTTAGGACAATAAAACGGTGATGTGTTATTTACGACAGTAAGCAGGAGACAGAAGAAATTCGGTCTCTGAGTGATGATACAAGTACTACTTTTAACTAAACCCTGGGTGACTTTTAGATAAAATTTAGAATCCCCCAATCAAGGTGGAACCCTGTATGTCGTAACTGGTTAGGATAAGCCACAACAACAGAAGTTAAACCAAGAGAATAGACGATCGGTGAGAACAGAAACACGTGAAATCCTATTTAAATACGAGGATCACAGTAAAGGGTGAGGAGGGAGCACAGGACTGCCATGAGCTGGTCACTCAAGGTGCGAGACGGGCCCTGTGGCTCACTGCCCTCCTCTGCCCACTTTCGTGTTTCACTCCCTCCAGAAGAAAAGCTCAAAGAACAAAGTATACGTAAGACCCCTGCTTCTACCAGGCACTAGAAGCCAACAGTGACCAATGTCAATCCTAAACACCATGTTCCCCAGAAGTTCAAAGCAGGAGCATCCTGGGCTTCTCTCGGAAAGATAAGCATTCCAGAACGTCTGTAGACACCTGAGTACGGACACGAGCCAAAAGCAGAAGACAGAAGCCCACCAGGAGACTCAGAGCCCGGAAGCCAAGGGGGACAGTGTGGAGGGTACTGCTCCCGCTGACTCCCGTCTCCCTGCCCCAGCACCATGCTCTGGTGTGACTCGTCTGGGCAAAAACAAACTACAGGAAATAAGAAAAGGAGACCGCCCTCATCCCCCAGCAGGTGTGCAGGCGGGAGCCTCCTTGGCCCCAGTACTGGGGAGAGATTCGGCCCCAGGCCACAGGTGTTCCACCACCAATAGGTCGACACTGGCCTCCCCTCCAGCCAGGCGCTCCACAGGCTGGGCTCCCGGGGCCCCGGCACAGACTCCCTGTGCCACAGAACAACCGCACACAGCACCGTGGGCGCCATTCCCCTCTGCTGGGCTGTTCCTGACACACACACTCCCCCCACCAGACACAGACGCACACCCACAGACACACACAGACACACACACATAACCCCCACAGACACGCGTGCACACGCGCACAGCACACGCGGCCGCCAGCATACATTCCCGTAGCAGTCCTCATCGTCTTCCGACATGGCGGGCAGGTAGGCGGTGAGCTTCGGGGGTGTCTGATGCTGTAGGTTCCCCCACGAGACAGACTCGAAGAACGGGTGAGCTTGCAGAGGGCTGTAGCCTCCCATTTCCTCGCAGCCTAATCGCTTCGTGGCATCTAAAACCTGAACCAGAAGTCAAAACAACTCAGGGTCCCGAACGAAAAGTAATTCTGACAAAAACAGTTCGTCCTGCGTACTCTTCCCAACTCCCACCTCTGCACACAGACTGGCCCCACGGCCACGCCGCCCCCACCCCACGGTGCACCGGGGGACGGCGGCATCACCCTCTGGGCTGCTTCTCCTCTCTCAAACCTGTATCCTTCCCCTTGCACAGGTGAAAATAAATCAGAATTTAATGAACAAGTGTTCGTTTGAAATACACAATTAAAAATCCTACAACGAGGGAAAAATGAACATACTGGCTTTAGTGACAATGACGCCGAGAATCCACCTAGACGGTGAGCTCTCGCGGACCAGGAACAAAATGCTGTGTTTTCCCGCCCACGCTTCATTTCTAAGGGCTCCACCGCCATCACCTCCCAGATCCAGCCTCACGCCCCTGGACCCCAGAGCGACAACACGCTCCTGCTGATGGCACAGGCACAGGAGGGGCAGGCCGAGACAGAGCCAACCCTGCTCCCCAAGGCCGAGGAAAGGTGAGGAAAGGTCTAGCGCCCATGCACACCAGGGCAGGGACCCTGCAGGCTCTAGAAACGACACACACAGACCCTTCCCGGGTAGATCTGCTTGCCTCTGCTATAGTACCTCAGGTGATCTTTAAACCTTCAGGTAGCAGATGCTAAAGGTGACACCACAGATGTCGCTAAGATTTACAGCCATCTGCCACTGGAATACACCCAACTGCTCCAGCAGCAAGTAATTTAAGTGCTATGTATGTTGATGAGCAAATGCAAAATGATACAGTAATTTCCTGTCTTATTAAAGAAATTAAAAAGGGCTTCTAGAGGAGACTGAAGATACAAATCTATCTAAAATCATCATCAATCCCAAGCCATCCTTGTGTTCGCCACAGGGGCCTGTAGTGATGCTCCTGTGACCACAAGTTCAGAAGGACTCAGCATGTGGCTATCAGACCATCTTGCCAGAAGAAATTCAATATTTACCAAAAGTTTTTCCACAAGGTCTCTTGCCTTAGGGAAGAATTTTTCAGGAAAGTCATATTCCAGCTTAATGATCTTCTGAAATATAAGATACTCATTTCTGTAAAACAAGAAAAACCATCACTTCGGACAGAGCTCACAAACCGCCCCTTTCCCGGGACAGCAGTCGCCCTCTCTCCCCACAGAGACACTGAGGTCACTGAAGAACCCCGCACAAGTCCCCTCTACCCTGGGCCTGTCCTGGAGGCCGCCCCCTCCCACCTCGCTGTCAGCTGCCGCGACGGGCTCTGGTGGCGGTGAGTGGTCTTACCCCGCGCGGAAAGGCGGCAGTCCTGCCACAAGCTGATATATGATACATCCGAGCGCCCAAAGGTCCGAACTTCAAGGGAGGGGGGAGATAACACAGAAGAATGACATTTGTAAAATTTCACTGAGAAGCAGTTCACTTCTGCCCTATCGGTTCATACCACCCCATTTCCATCTCTGATCTGCTTCTCTCCTTTAAAACCAGGTCCGCGTGGGGCGGGCGGGGAACCTGCTCGGAACCCTTGTTGAGAGGGCCTCCCTAGGGACCCGGGCCCAGAGGATCCCACACAGCAGGCACTGCTGGGCCAGGGCATGCAGCCGTCCCCACAGACCCACCACGTCTGGTGAGGGCTACCCACTTCCTCACAGGGCCACCGTGATCCTGAGTGGGAGCAGAGGTCATTCCTGACCACAGGAAACATGGACACTGAGGGAAAAGCACCTTCTCCCAGAGCAGGGGGAGGGAAGGTGGCTTGTGCCGGTCACCACAGGTTGGTACAACTAGGAATAAACTCAGATTCTCTCATAACTCACTTAGAATTTACCTCCAGGACAGAGACGCAAGCTCACGTGTGTCAAGGAGCCGAATCAGACAATCCACAGGAAGTGCACAAAGCAACCTTTAACTCTTTCCCTTCCTGACCTTGCTGTGAAGAGCCCTGCCCCTCCTTTATAAATACTCTGATTACACACTGGAAAAGAAACCGTTCTGGGGATGCCTGGGTGACTCAGTCAGTAAAACATCCAACTTCAGCTCAGGTCATGATCTCAAGGTTCATGAGTTCAAGTCCCGCATCGGGCTCTGTGCTGACACTCAGAGCCTGGAGCCTGTTTTGGATTCTGTGTCTCCATTTCTCTGCCCCTCCCCCACTCAAGCTCTGCCTCTCTCTCTCTCTCAAAATAAGTAAACATTAAAAACATTTTTTTAGTAAATAAAAAAAAAATACAAAGAAACAGTTCTAAAATTTCCTAAGTTGTTTCCAGAACCAGGTGGCAGGGACCCTGAAGGAGGTGCTCTCCTCATCTGTGATGTCGCTGCCCCCTTCCTGCCCATGCACTCTCTTTCCCCTCAGCGTCTGAGATCTACTTTGCATATTTTATTTTCTCTTAAAGTTTTGCATTCTATTCCCAGCTCAACCCTACAGAAGCATCCAGATGCAATCTACCCGCACCGCCAGCTGCCTCCCCCTCCAGCCGTAGACCTATGAGGGCTCATGGGTTGCTGGATACAGCCAGGTTCTGGGGAGGCCATAGCCTAGCATTCCAGAAGATGAGACTGCAGAGTGCGGGTGGAGGGCATCTGACACAGGTTAAAAAATACAACACATCAGAGATCTGAGGCACA
This sequence comes from Cryptoprocta ferox, assembly GCA_028646485.1. Classification (NCBI taxonomy): domain Eukaryota; kingdom Metazoa; phylum Chordata; class Mammalia; order Carnivora; family Eupleridae; genus Cryptoprocta; species Cryptoprocta ferox. The sequence goes on along the minus strand of CM053564.1, from coordinate 2,007,239 downwards.
GCATACGGATGGAGCGAAGGGCATTTATAAAATGAAACTACATTCTACCCAATAACTTGTTTTTACACTTGGTTTTCGCTACTGTTTAGTATAGGTAAAATGGGGATCCACACAAAACAAACACAACAGAAAAGCCATCGGCCCAGTGGGGTGGCAGCGGCCAGAGACGAGGTGCAGGGCTGCGGGCCGGCCAGCATCTCCAGGAGGCAGGGCTCCCCTGGGCTCCTCTCGCCTGTGAGTCATCTCGGCGTTCATCACCAGCAGCTATCTTACCATTTAAAGTGGTTTTTTAATAGAATACAGACTAAAGGGAGAAGGCAGCGTAACATTTCTGGAAAGCAGTATGTACCAAGGATCTTAAAATACTAAGTTAGACCAAGTCATTCCACTTCCTGAAATCCACACAGAGGAACCTGGGGCAGCCCGGCCACCACCCGGCAGACAAGGGGCAGGAGCACCCTTCTGGCCGAGACACAGGGCGTGCGGCACCCAGCAGACACGCCAGATTGTGCCAAATAAATGCAAAGCACCTCCGAGTCCAACAACAGAGGAGTGGCTCAGTGAACTACGGTAGATCCACATGCCAGAAGTGCACAGCTGTTAGGTGTCTGCAGACGACTTCAGGGACGTGGGCACAGGTCTGCTCCACGAGCTCAAGGAGCAGGGCTCAAACCTGGTGATTTAGCAGGACTCCAGATGAACAGAAGTCACATGCACACACAGAAGACACGCAGAAATAACTAACTGGAAGGACGCGACCAGATCTGGTGTCTGTAAGCAGGATGAAGACAGTGTTCCCATTCTTTTAGTCTCCACGTTTTCTAAGAGTTCTTTACAATTCAAAGGTGTCACTTTTAGAAATCAGAAAACTATTAACTATTTATGAATAAATATCACACAACTTAAACATTTAAAAGCATAAAAAGATGCTCAACGATGTCTCCCTCACAGTGCTGTCTCCACTGCTGGGACACCCACCAAAGACAATTTAAATGACGGACAAGCAAATGTGGGCAGTGTCCTTCCAGTTTGCACAGAGAAGGCGGCCACTCTGTCTTCCTGATCTCTCCCTGTAGAGCACAGAGACCTTCCCCCATCAGCACTAAAAGGCTGCTTCATCCTAAATGTCCCAAATCAAAGACAAGCTAGTCCTCAGGTAGCAGTGACCTGGCCACTGGCACCCACCACCCAGAGGAGGGCTTCTCAGCCTCAGCTCGGGGGACGCCAGGGGCTGGACGACTCACTTGCTGTGGGGCCATCTGTGCGCTGCACGAAGCTGGGCAGCATCTCCGGCCTCCACCCACCGGACGCCACTAGCACTCCTTCCCCGCTCCTGCTGAGCTGTGACACCAAACTGTCCAGCCACGGACAAACATGCTCCAGGGGGCAGAACTCCCCAGCTGAGAGGCCCTGCCCTACTACGTGGGGTAAAAGCTCAGAATCTGTTGACTAAGATAAAACAAAACAAAACAAAACTAAAAACAAAGAACCCGGAGACTAAGAAGCCGAAGCCGACCGAGCAGCAGGTGAGCCCTGGGGCTCCACCCCCTCAAGAGTTCTTAAAAAGCAGACGCGCTCAGAAACACAAGGCTGCCCCCAGGGCCACCCACCCCTGTGCCGCCTCTGGCAGCGCCCGTCTCTCTAGCAAAGGGGCCCCTCGTGGCCAGTACAGGACACTGACAGCGTGGCGGCAGCGAGGTTCCAGGAAGAAGCTGCAGCCACACAACTTGTCATCTCGAAGCACTCTCCAAGTTGAGACCGCGGACTCCACTGCGGCCTCAGGCCCCCCAAGACAGCCCCCTGGCTTCTCCCTGCGCCTGGCCAATGGCAACTTCTCCCCCACAGCACCTCTGCTCCTTGTGAGCAGAGCCTCACCCGTGCACCTCTGATTGATATTCATAACTCAGGCCCCAGCCCAGGCCCGACCCAGTTCGGAGCACTGGGGAGGGACGGCGGGTGCTGGCTGTGCCCCCTCCAGGAAACTGGCTCTGTCCCCTCCCACATACGCTGCCTCTGGGCCTTTTCCCACGGTCCGCAGAGCACCGGCCGTGGGCAGCACTAAGGACCCCAAGGCTCAGGGACACAGCTAGGACTACGGACCTCCCGGCCCCACGTTCCCCCGCTGGGTAGTTGCTCCTAAAGAACAAGATCAAATATCAAAGCACAAAGCGACGACGAACCGGGCACCATGATGTGTAACAATAAAGGGGCACACGGGTTGTCAGAGAAAGATACTGAGAAAGGCCATAAAAGGCCCTCTCGTAACTATTAACGTTCTATGAAACAACGTACGTAATAGCCACTGTGGAGAAAAGAGAATATTCTGGATCAGATGAAAGCAGGTTACCTTTTACAAGCCGATTTCTCTGTGAGCAGCTCTGGAGACACATACTGGGCTGTTCCTACAAACGAGTTGGCCCTGGCTGATGAGAGGAGGGAAAAGGGAGAAAGGTCACGCTGAGACACAAAGCATTGCACCCTGGACGTTCATCCGTCAGGACCTCGTGGTTCACGCGAGCGTAAGTGCGGCTCTGTCCCAGCACTGGTCCCCTGGAGTCCGACTATACACTCCCGAGAGCCTAACTTGCCCAGGGCCCTCCCCTCAAACCACTTCTTGGACTCTCTCGTCCAAGGCTGGTTCAAAGGTCACTTGCTCTGTGACAGCAGCCCTGGCCGCCAGGGCAGCCCCTCCAGACCACCCTGCTGCAGGTTCTCCGGGCACGTCTCAGTGAAACACCGGAGCTGCGCTCACCCAGAGTTGTCAGCTTGCAGCGTGGTGGAGAGACAGGGCTTGTCCGTTTGGTCCACAAATGGTGCCTCAAACAGCCACAGGCACACGGCAGGCACAGATGGACACATGTACACGTGGGAAAGGACTGGTCCCCTGAAGGCCGCGCACCTCCTTAACCAACAGCTCAGGGAGGCTAGGGACTACAGGTGGAGTACGACCCAGGAGTCCTGGCGGGGAAGCTTCTCAATACCCCGCTGCTTCTAGTAGTGCCTCTAGGACTGTGCAACACAAGGGTCACCACGTTCACCCCACAGACTCATAGGGTCAGTGGCAGCGGGACCCTCTAGACCCGCTCACCACCAAACAGAGGATGCCCCAACACCCGTGTCACCCCAGTGGCCCTCAAGGAGCTCAGGGGCTCATCAGCAGTTGGGCGGCCCTGACCAAGAAGCACCGCGGACACAAGCCCGCCTGTGCCACCTCACTGCCCTGGAGGCGCCCCCCCTGGACACCGTGCAGCCACTCGGCCTTTCCCCGTGACCATCAGACACAGGATCAGAATTCCCATGTGAGAGGTGCCCCCATCTGAGAGCAAAACAGCTTCCTCAGGAGCACGTGAAATGCTGCATCCCCTCCGCCGGTTCCCTGGAGATGCCCCACCTCACCTGCCGTGACCTGCCCCACAGCACTCGGCACCCAGCACTGGATGGCTGCTGGCAAGGCTGTGGGCCTGCTGGGACAGGCCCCGGGAGGAGACCACCTTTCCCAGTAGCACGTTCCAGCCCCATCTCCTGGCCTGGCACCCCGAAGCAGACATGAGACGAAACACCACAGCTGAACGTCATTTTGTTCTTGACAAATAAGCCGTGTGACCTAGCCTGACCCCTCTGTGGATCAGACAGCAACTTTTCTCAGTATCTTCAATAATCCACACCAGAAAGTATTTGTCCCTAAGGACATATTTTCCTGAACCAACCTGAGAGGTAAGCCCTCACACCAACACACCTACCAGGGGACGGTCTCTGGCCCTCCAGGCCTCTTCTGAAACCAGTGACGCACAGAGTGGTGACCGCCCGGTGCAGGGTCCTGCTGGGTGGGCTTACTGATGAGCGTCCCAACTGCTCGACTCGGGGTTCTCACCTGGGGATGCATGGGCCCCCAGGGGATGTCTGGCAATGTCTGGAGACATTTCTAGCAGGCACCATGGGGGGTGTTACTGTCACCTAGTGGCCAGATGCCAGGGGTGCAGCTAACACCCACAGGGCAACAAAGAGCAGGAATCCTCCAGCCCCAAATGAGCCCAGGTCCTGGGTGGCCTCTGTACAGCCTCACTGGGGCCGTACTCTCCTATCCTCCAAAAACACAGCCCAAGATAGAGCAGGAGCAGCTAGCTAGGTTCTGGAACATTCTGGAGGAGGGGGAGCTGGGGAAGGGAGAACAGCTGAAAGTGCCTTCGCCTTTCCTTCTCAAAATCGCCTGCTCTGCTCTATGCTCTGTCCAGGGGAAGCAACTGTCTCCTCCTGCACTCATGGAGGCTCTGTTCTGGGGCCTCGGCTTGGTCCCGACACAGAAGTGACTGGGGGTTACAGCTACCTGGGACAAAACGCAACAGACCCAAGTTTGGCGTGTCTACAACATTCTTGATGGTGTATGGCTATAAATAACACAACACCTGAATCAAAATGCAAAAGGAAACCAGGGCCCCTGGCTACACCAGTGCAGCCTATGGTGGTCCGGGCTGAGAGGCCCACTGGTCCTGGTGGCCATCATGTCCCGCTCACCATCCCTGGGGCTGCCTCAGAGCTGGAGGGGCTAGCCATGGGGGACTTCCTGACTGCTGGTCCACAGGCCTCCAAGGGCAGGCGCCCAGGAGGAAGACCCAGACAAAGCCAATGTGCTGGCTCTTCCCCACTGATCCTCGGATGTGGCCTCCGCCCTCCCGTATACTACAGCCCTGGAGCCAGCAGGAGCCCCAGAGGGAGGCGAGGAGACCGCGCCCTCGCCCCTCTCCCACCGAAGTGGCTCCCTGGGGCCCTGAGCCCTCCTACCTGCTCCACCCCTACCCAGGCACTGAGGGGCTCACAGTCCTGCCGTGGGGATCCAGCCCTGTTGCTTTCCCCGCCCTGCTCTCTGTAACTGGTCCCCTCATTACATCGTTTTCCTGTAAAGACTCTGTGGCCACATCTGTGTTCCGCCAGGACCCCGAATGATACTGCCAAAACACTGAGGTGATTCATATGAGGAAAATAAGAAACCGAGAGCCAAAACCAAAGGAAACCATTCAATGATGCAATCAATCAAAGCAATGCAAACGAACACGCAACAGCCTATCAGATCAGCAAAAATAAGGAAATACACAGTGTTGACAAGGATTTGGGGAGACAGACACTCAATGTGCTATTGGTGGGGATATGGAATGGTGTAATTTTCAGGGAAGCAATTTTCCAATAAGCATCAAAATCCAGAGAGCACAGGCTTGCGCTCTGACCCAGCAATTCCACTCCTGGCCCCCGATCCTCCAGGATGGATCCAGCAGCGACAGCAGGGCGACACGGACGCAACGGCCCCGGGAACCCTACCTGGTTCTTCACTGCCTCCTCTGTGTTTCCATCCTGCATACTAGTCGTGTGTTGCTTCTGTCATTTGTTTTCTTTAATGCTGTTACTAAAAAGTTCTGGAAATGTGCTTTCATATGGAAAGATGTCTCTTATGCATCATTAAGTAAATTAAATCTGGCTATCAAAACAGTACATAGGGGGCACCTGCATGGCTCAGTCGTTTAAGCGTCCATCAGGCTCTTGATTTTGGCTCAGGTCATGACCTTATTAACAGTTGTGAGTTTGAGCCCCGAACGTTTAGAGACGTTTGTGCCTCTAAATAGCTACATGATGCACAAAATAAAGTCTAAAAGGTATACACCATCCCCACCCCCACCCATGGCTAGGCTTCAAACAGTGAATCGTGATGTCATTAGCTGTGTTGTTGTTTTACAATCTCTGGGCCTGGGTCTGCTAGTCTCCCATGACACCTCCTGCTTCCTATTACCAGGAGCCTGTGTCCATCCTCTTGAAGGCGGGACTCCAGGTCCCTGGGGAGGTGTGAAATCACCCCCTTCGAAAGGAGCTCTCCTTTAGTCATGAGATGAAGGATGTCTCTCGCGTATGGAAAAGAACAGGACTGCCCTCAGAATAATGTTGGAAAGGCATAAAATAGGACTATAAATGATCTAAGTGTCAAATCCTGGGGTAGTGAAAGCATGCTACCCACAATGCCTGGCTCTCTCAGTGTGGTAGGTAACAAGGCCCACTGGGTCTGACAGTGAAGGAATTACAAAGCAGTGAGGAGCACACACAACAGATCAAGACTCTGTGACAACCTTGTAAGGGAACACAGAAACACCCGTGGTTGCTCCCGATGACAACAGACACCCGTTGCTTACCTTCATAATTAAGGGAAATGTTCAATTTCACTGAAAGGTTGGTGAAAATAAGCCACTTTCTCCTCTCCAGCCTCATGGAGAGCTGACTTCCATGTGTGACATCAGGGTAAGAGCCCCCGAGAGAGCATGAGAAACTCAGAGATAATCAGTTACTTCCCCCAGAGGCTCAGAGATTACCGAAGGCCAAATTGCTCCACCAGGGAAACCAGGCCCAGACACCCACCATTGGGGGTCAATGGTCAAAATGCTGCCTATTCCATACCACTAAGCCACTGAAAGTAGGCCACAGGGTCAGAGTAAAGAAGAGGGTCTTGGCCTGTGCTGTTGTCTCCACCCTGAAAGTGATTCAAGGACACTGACCAGCATGCTTGGCCATGAACACTCTGGCCACCATCTCGGACTCAGAAGTGCCTATGAGGAAGGACAGGCCCCAGGAAGTGTTCCTGAGGTCAGAGGACATCCACCCTCTCCTCAAAGCTGAGAGTGCAGACTGCTAGTGTCTTACTCATAAGCCCATAAGTGAAGCAAGCAAATACACTCCCCCAAATAGGCTAACCTCTTCGACAAAAGATGAGCAAACTGAATATGGCAACACATAAACAGGAGTATGCACCATGACCGAGCACTATTTATCCCAGGAATGCAAGAGTGGTTCAACATATAAATATCACTCAGGGACACCTGGGTGGCTCAGTTGGTTGAGCGTCTGACTTTGGCTCAGGTCATGATCTTGTGGTTCACGAGTACGAGCCCCGTGTTGGGCTCTGTGCTGAAAGCTCAGAGTCTGGAGCCTGCTTTGGATTCCGTGTCTCCCTCTCTCAAAAATAAATAAAAACGCTAAAAAAAGAAAAAAAATCACACAATATACTACGTATCATTAAAGAACAAAATCCACACAAGATCGCAGTAGATTCAGAAAAAGCATCTAATAAAAATTCAACACTCCTTCATGACAAAAATATGTCACAAAGTAAGAAGAGACAGGAATCTCCTCAACCCGGTCAAGGTGTCTGTCATCAGCCTCGATGGGGAAGGACCGAAGCTTCTCCCGGAAGATCAGGAACAAGACAAGGGCGGTCACTTCCACTCGACACCGTCCTGGAGGCTCCACCAGGCTGTCAGGCAGCAGGAGATCAAAGGCATCCAGAGTGGGAAGGAAGAAGTAAAAAGCATCTCAAACCACAGATGACTTGATCTTATATGTAAAAGGTTCTGAGAACTCACTACAAAACAATTACAACAAACAAACAAACCCAGCCAGGCTGCAGGACACAAGGTCAGGGCCCAAAAACCAAATGTATTTCTATACACTTGCAACAAACAACCTGAAAGTGAAATTCAGAAAACAATTCCACTTACAATAGCCTCAAAAATAAAATGCTTAGAAATAAACTTACTAAAAAAAGTGCAAAGCTTATACACTGAAAAAGATAGACTTCTGAAAGAAATCACAAGAGCTAACTAAAAAGACACCCCCCACGCCGACCCCCACCCCGACCCCAGCTGGCGGTCCCTCAGCGTGGTGTGTCACACTCCATCCATGCTCCAGTGTGGGCCAGAACTCCAGGCTCTCGAAGACCGAATACTGTTTACCCACCTGCTCGCCGAGTTCGTGGACACCTGCGCTGTCTCCACTGTCTGGCCGTCCTAAGCGAAGCTGCTAGGAGCACTCCGGGACAGCTGTGTCGTGGACGTGTCTCCGGGGCGCTCGGATACACGTACGAGTATAGCTGCTCAGTTATGAGGGACGACGTCTAACCTGAGGAACTGCCAGCCTGTTTTCCCAAGTGACCGCGCCATCTGACGTTCCCGCGGCACAGCACCGGCTCTCCATTCCTCCGCACCCTTGCTAACGCTTGTTATCATTGTCCATCCTTTTTTTTTAATGTTTACTTTTGAGAGAGCGAGCACGTGTGCGCATGAGTGTCGGGGGTGGGGGGAAGGGGTCCAAAGCGGGCTCTACGCTGACAGAAAGGAGCCCGATGCGGGGCTCATTCGAACTCATGAACCATGAGGTCATTCCCTGAGCCACGCAGGCGCCCCATCACTGTCTGTCCTTGTGATCACAGCCATCCTAGAAGATGTGAAGTGGTATCTCAGTGTGGTTTTGACCTGTATTTCCCTAATGACGCTTAGCATCTTTTCATGGCTTTGTCTTCTTTGGGGAAATGTCTATTCAGACCCTTTGCCCACTTCTAAATTTTTAATTTATTTTCTTTTTCTTTTTAAAAGTTTATTTATTTTGAGAGCAAGTGCACGAGCAGGGGAGGGGCAGAGAAAGGGGAAGAGAGAGAATCCCGAGCAGGCTCTGCTCTGTCAGCGTGAGGCCCAACACGGGGCTCAAACTTGCAAAAGTGTGAGACTACAACCTGAGCTGAAACCAAGAGTCAGACGCTCAAGCAACTGAGCCACCCAGGCGCCCCTATTTTATTTTATTTCTTGAGTTATGAGGTCTTCAGACATTCTGGGCATAAATCCCTTACCAGACATGTTTTGAAAATGTTTTTTCCTGCTTCACTTTCTGAATGGTTATCACAGCACAAGTTTCCCAACTGGATGCGGTCTGTTCTCCTTGTGTTGCCCATGCTCCGGGTGCCGTATCTAAGAATGCACCCCCTGCCAACCTGCGTCATGGAGATTTCTACTATGCCTCCTCTCAGAGTCTCAGCTTCTACATTCTACACTCACATCTCTGTGCTGTCCAAGTTAACTTCGGAGTTAACTTACATGTATGGTGTGAGGTAGGGGTAAATCATATTTTGGAGGGTGGGGTACCTGGGTTGCTCAGTTGGTTAAGCATGTGACTTCAGCTCGGGTCATGATCTCACACTTTGTGGGTTCGAGCCCCACATTGGGCTCAATGCTGACAGCTCAGAGCCTGGACCCTGCTTCGGATTCTGTGTCTCCTTCTCTCTCTGCCCCTCCCCTGCTTGTGCTCTCTCTCTCAAAAATAAATATACATTAAAAAATTTTAAAACAACCCAAAAACTCCATGTATCATAGCTATGACTAAACAAATACCAATACTGAGAAGACCAGAGTAAACCATTTCTTGATGTTAAAGGTATATCTGCTGACAGAAGTGTAGGGACTTGACTTTTTCCCCTCTAGCATGTGAACTCTACTTTTGTGGTGGGTGGAGCTGTGCTGCTCATGCTACGGGGGGGCAAGGCAGAGGCACGGGGACAGGTTCTAGAGTCCACAGCACAGTGGGTGGGGACTCGATGCTGCTCTGAGGGTCTGGACGATGGCCGTCCACAGAAGGTACAGCTGGAGGGAGAGACAGAAGTGACTTTGGCTCTGTGGCCTCCCCCTCCATCCCCTCTCTGGTCATCTCCCACTGCACACCTGCCAGTCCTCCCCTCCTGTTTGGTGAGTGGAACCTCCATACCTGGCCGCATACCAGAAAGGCCTACACAGCTCAGGACACGAGTTTCTAGATACAAACCCCAAGTCTGAACCTCTGTGGCATCCCAAGCTCCCCAAGCCTCTTACAAAGACAACAAAGGCCAGTGACACAGTCCCAGACAAGGGGCTTACTCTGCACGATTAAGCTGCCCCTGTCCGGGTATGTCTGTGGGAGCCTGGTTAGAAGTCACAAGTCCTCTGTGCCACATACCCTCAACAGCTGCCCTGCTATTTCTCACCCTTCCCCTCACAGTCACAAGGCCACTAGGATCCCACAGGAAGCAGTGAGGGAGAGACATAGGAACAATCCCCTGGGACAGAGATCTGGGAAGAGACAACCTGCCTCTTGCTAGGAGGGTAAAACATGCTCAAAAGACAGTTAAGGAACCTGGGCCATGTTCCCACCAACACTTGCTCTCTGGAAGCTTAAGATGTTTTAGGGAAATCATCTCTGCACAAAAATTTAAAAATAAAAAAGCTAGTGCAAGAATAAGTTCTAAGAGTCTAAATTACTTGAAACAGATAGTGAGAGCAAGTCACTAAAATGTCATTCACACAGTTACATGTTTTCCCTCTTCATCTAAGAAGGGGAAAAAAGACAACTCATCTATGCATACAAGCAACTGTCCCTGGTTCATAACATAAGGACTTTTACACTCCCAGAAAGGAAGAAATGCAGGCTTATTTCACCAACGCATTTAAATTCTTCTCTTTTTTAAAACCGTAAATTCTTTTCTTTTTTAAAACTGCTACAAGGCACCAGGACTAGCCTGTGCCAAACATAAGGTTCCGAGGCAAATTGACACAGAGAAAAAACGGACAGCGCAGACCCCGAGGTGGCTGGCTCCCGAGGCTGACGGGGGGCCCTATGGTGGATGGCGACTTGTCTCATGGGAAGTGACACATGACACGACAAGAACGTTTGGGGCCACAGCAGTTCCTGTGTGGTTCACATGTGTCATGGGCCATGCCTATGGCCTACGATTACGGGTTATACCGCGTCCACAGAACACGGCCGCCGGCCGACACCATGTTCCTATGCAGCAGCAACAAGTCAGGTAGATCGAGGTTTCAGGGCATCTGACGAGCACCCAGAGGATGTCCCCAAGGTGGGAAGGAGGGAAAGGGAGCGGCAAAAGGAAGGCGAGTGGCACCAGAACTAAAATTTGTTGAAAAATAAGAGTATCTTTCTTGATTGCAAGTTCTGTTTCAGCCCCCAAAGGGTGGTGCTTTAGGATTCTCAGAGAAGGTCCCAAAGCCGAGATGCAGTCTTGGTGACTCAATGAGCGCCTGCACAAACACCCAGGCGCTGACAGAATCTTCACAACACCAAGTTTGGAAACATGGGGCTGCACAAACACCCGGAAAGCAAACAGAAAGCACCCTGTGGAACAGAACCTACCGAGGCCCAGGTAGGTGCAGCCGGGAAGAGGGGACCCCAGGCACCAGCCCAGCAGCTGCCCTACATGTGCTTGCTAAGCGGGCCTCGGTTCGACCTGAGGCCGAGCAGGCCAGCCTGGCTGAGCTGCAGGGCTCCTCGGACAGCCCAGCTGCTGGCGCCATGGCCTGGAGCCCCCAGCTCCCCTCTCCCACAGTGGGGGCAGCACGGGGAGGCAGAGGCTTCCGTCTGAATCTCTCTTCTGCCAACACCCGCCCTGGCCGCTCCCCATTCCCCTCCATTACAGTCCATTCACGGGTCCCCACAGGGCCTGGCTGAGGTGAGCACCCTGCCCCTTCCTCTTGGGCCAGGGTGGCCCTGCCAGTCACACCTGTCCTGACTCAAGGTTCATTTTCAAGGTCCCTGATTGATTTCAAGGTCCCCACTGCCTAGCTAAGACTCCCAAGGCCCACTGTTCTGTCAGCAACTCCTCCTCAGGTGATGGAGCGGTCAAAATGCATAACCCAGCCCCGGGAATTACCCTAGAGAAACAGTGACTGGGACGGCTTGCAATTATAAATGTGCACTCGACCAGCAGCTTAAAACTCAGCCCCTACTTGTTCTGTGATTTCGTAGAATCTCACCATCATCCAGGTGCCTGGGCCACTACCGGCAGCTACACAGAGACGGGGACAGGCAGCTTGAGGGCACTGGGACAGAGACCACGCTCTGTGGGACAGAGTTACAATCCAAAGCGCCAACGGAAGCTGGGAGCTGATCCCACCAACTCCACACCCCTGCACAGAAGACCAGGAGCAAAGGAAGCACCCTGGCATCTTCTAGGACTAGGGAGGGTGAGCCACGGGGAACACTCCAGGTGCTCACAAAGACCTGGGACGACGACATGCAGAGTGGCTGGCGACCCAGCGCCCCCTACTCAAGGCCAGGCAGACCAACCACAGGCCTAGAAACCTAGCAGCCCCCTCCCCCCACACCCTGGCCCTCCGGCGAGAGCCACCACGTGAGGCAGGGCCTTCCCGTGTGAAGCTTCAGCGTGCACCTTACAGCAGCACCGGTGTTACAAACACGTCGTTAACAACGAAGATAGTGCGATTCAACACATTTCTAAGAAGCTGTGTTTGATCTCGAGCACGGAGCCGGGACCTGCTGGAAACAGAGTACTCACACACCTTGTTTACTCTCCGGGGATAATACTTTCGCTGTTCCAAAATCTGTGATCTGGATGTGCATGTCCTCATTTAACAAAATGTTTTCTGGTTTCAGATCCCTGTGAAGGCAGAGTTTTTTTTACATTTGAGGTGAAATAGTTAAATAGTTATGTTATTATACACTTTACATTTCCCTGAAAACAAAATGGACTGATTAAAACATACAATCTTTATGGACTAACCACCAAGAATGCAAGTCTTTTAAATAGCTCACAGTGAACAAATATCAACTGCACTTAATGAGTACATTCAAATTATATCACTTCATAAGTACATCTATCATTTTCAAGAAACTTATTCAAGTGTAATCCCTCATTTTTAGCCCACAAAAGGAAGATCTTTGAAACCTACTGTGGTCATCATTTCACAACATATATTAGTCAAACATCCTGCTGTACGCCACTGACTTATACAGTGATGATACTGTTCCTTATTTCCCAATGAAAACAGAAAAAATGGTTAAAATGGTAAATTTTGTTATGTGTCTTTTACCACAATAAAAAACAATCAGTAACAACAACAAAAAGAGCTCATATGAGCCCTTTTAATTTGACAATATCAGAAAGTCATAGAAAGTAAGGCCCGAAATAAGTACACACCAAAGCTACCAGGCGGGGAATAAAAGCACCCAGTCGGGATGGCTGGGAAGGCCACCCACCCGGCAAGGACGACATTGGACCAACATCACCTGGTGAGTCTCGTCAACTCCTCAGCTCTCACAAGGAGGCCTCCCACCCCTCCAGAAAATAAAGCAGAGCTGACCCTGGGGTCTGGGGAGCAAAGCCCACAGGCCCCTGCCATGGTACCTGTGAATGATGCCCTTGCCATGCAAGTACTCCAGAGCCGACACCATCTCGGCCGTGTAAAACCGGGTGCATGTCTCATCGAATGAGCCAATTTTGCGAATGTATTTAAGTAGTTCTCCATTTTTGGCATAACTAAGACCAAAGTCTAAATATCACATAGTTAAGGAAGAGTGCAAAACTCATTTTTTTAAACTAACCTTACAGCACAATAGGAATTTCTTAAGTTTTATTTATTTATTGGGGGGCTGGGGGAGGAGCAGAGAGAGACAGACAGACAGAGACAGAGAGACAGAATCCAAAGCAGGCTCCGCATTCAGCATGGAGCCTGACTCAGACTCAATCTCAGGACCGAGAGACCGCAACATGAGCTGAAATCCGGAGTCCCATGCTTGACGGACCAAACCACCCAGGCAGCCTGCAATATGTTTTCATTAATGAAAACTGAAGGTACCTGTGTCCTAACACAGCTGTCCCTCTTCAGGTCAGGCCCTGCTGTGATCACACACACAGCTGCTGGGTGCGACAGGAATCCCTGGCCCCAGCTCCACAAACAGGCCCCAGCATGGGTTTCTCACCACGAACACAAAGACATGCACCCCTCAGCCCGACTGCTCTTTCTGGACCCCACCATCTCCATGGAACACCCATGGGCCCAGTGAAGGGAAGCCACCAGAGACAACAGACAGAGCCCGTGGCACAAATGCCTCTTTGGAGCCAGGGGAAAGGGCCCTGCGTTGTAACACGGCCTGTTACATAACAGGTTACACGAACCTGCACATAACACTCACCGAGCACCCACTGCGTTCCACGGTGGGCTGAGAGTCAAGTCAGGTAAAGGTTTCTCAAATGCGTGCTCCTTTCCAAATACAGAGAAATGCCATTCTTAGAGCGCTGGGGACAGGGGATGCTGGAGGCAGGCAGAGAAATGCCATTCTCAGAGCGCTGGGGACAGGGGGACGCTGGAGTCAGGCAAAGGCTAACCTGTAACCCTCAACGAACAAGCAGAAAGCCCTCTCCCCAGCGCAGCAGCCTGCCGGTCCTAGACCACGTCACTGCTGGCCTGAAGGAGAACCACTGGGAAGAGCCCAGTGTGGGGGTGCTGTCTGGACATCCTCTCCTCTCTCTTGAAACCCCCTCCTCAACCCCAGAACAAGCTGCACGGGGGCCAATCCACACGTCAGGCCCGGGTCCCAGGTACTGGTCCACCCAGCACCATCTGGCCTGGCTGCCAAGCACTCCCCACCCCAGAAGTCCTCCTCTCCATTCACTGGCAACACCCGGCTCCCTGCACACCAGTCTCTGTCTGGGGGTGACCTGGGCTCAGGCCTCGGAACTCTTCCCTGCTGAGCGCGCTGCGGGGCGGGGGCGGCCACCCCACTGACACCCCCCCACCCACCCCCCACTGGCCCTCAGTTTGCAAGCTGCCCTGACTCCTCGTGAAGCTCGGCAGCAGGCACCCAGCAGCGGCCAGCGCCGACAGATGCATCAAGCGCCACTGCCACCCCCGCAGCCCAGCCTCTCGCTCAGGCTCTTCAGCTTGTCTACAGCATCGCTGTGCACCCTGACTCTGAGACCCACACCCAGAAGCCACCTTGACCACACAGCCCCTCGCCCGGCTCACCAGCAAGAACCTTCCGTGCAGCAGCAGCCGCAGTCACGGCAAATGGCGGCTCCACTCCACCCCTCCAGTCTCCCCGCACTCCTAGAAGAAAATTTGTAATTCTCGCCAGGCCTCTGAGGGAAGAGGAGCTGGCCCCTGCCCAGCCTTTTCACTCCACCCGCACAGACAGACAGTCTCACTCCTGCCCTTCTCCGCCCAGGTCTCTGGCCAAAGTCCGTGGTCCCCTCAGACCACCAACTACCAGAGCAGCACATTTCGATGCCCTCTGACCTGCCCTTACTGCTCGTTCCCTCAACATGTAGCCCACGGTCACCGATCATCTGCGCGCTAACTCCTGCACAGAGGGCAGACGCAGTCAGGGCCACCGCTTCCCCTCTTTACCAGCACAGTCCCATCACCTGGCACTCAACAAGAACCTCTCAACAAACAAAAGGACAAATTCAGCTGACAATTAAAGGAGCCAGAAAATGGTGTTGAAGGGGGGACTGGGATAGAGCAAAGTTTCAACCCAGAAGAGTCTGTGTAAAAGAGGGAAGGGGAAGGCCTTGGGGGTGGGAGCGATGGAGAAGCCAAGCCCTCACGTGGACCAGCTTTAGCGCCAGGCAGCTGAGGAGACATGAAGGCAGGAGGGGAAGAGCTAAGGTCAAGACTGAGGTTTAAGCCTGAATAAGCCCTGAAGCAACTGCATTTGAAAGCCGCAGTCTCTCAGCAGAGCAGAAGCCAAGAGCACCTGCTGGGACTGAGGACAGAGTCACCGGGACACATAGGGGCTGAGCAAGTCCTGGTTGGGAAAAACTACAGGAAAAGGCTGTGGAGTGAGGAGAAACTGGCCAGCCAGGTCCTGTGATGGGCAGGCCCTGGGACAAGCTAGATAACACATTCGTGTGGCCCACCCTGACTACCATGGTGCCCTACCTCCCTGCTCCCTAAGCAGAGTAAAAGAATGGGTAATAAAAACATTGCCCCAGGGGTGAGAAGAAGCAATCAGCAGAGTAAGACAGCCCTGCCTGAGAGCCAGAGGCACTGGGGGATCAGAGCCAACCACAGGCCACAGCAGACTGGGGAGGGTCCATGGGGGAGGGAGAGAGGAGAGGTCCTGGGGAGGGGAGGAAAGGGGGAGGCAGCTGGAGGGCCTGGGGAGGGGAGAGAGTCTGGGGTCTCTCTGGTTACTCCCTGGACTTCTCACTTGGGGGTTAAAAGCCTGGTAAAGACGTGCCTTCCAACCAAACCCCACACCCCTGGGCCAAAAAGGGCAGAGAGGGGCCCTGGATGTCTGAGACCCTTCTTCCTCTTTCTCGCTTCCCTGCTCTGAGAAGAGACTTGACACCTGATGGATATTCCAAGGAATAAGGGAATGCCTTTGAATAAATGTCTAGCAACCATGGGGTTAAAATAATAATCCTTCAGATACAAAACTTATCAATAAAAACCTCAAAAAAGTCTATGCTGATCTCCCTTGAAGTAATGTTCTACTTCAGTGAGTGTCAGCAATCCTGGGGGGGTCCCACAGCAAAGTGATGTGAATTCATTTGTACTTAGACTAGGCCACCCTTGCTTGTCTTGTCCAGGGAGGGACGACTTGTGAAAATACACACTGGGATCATGACTCCAAAATAGCACGGGGTCACTGGTGCGATTTCAGGTCTGACTGTTCAAAGGATACACAGCTTTTCATCATCCTGAAATGTGAAGTAAAGTTTAACAAAGAACGGGTGATCCAGGCGTGACATCACATCTCTCTCTCTGGTTACATACGGAACCTTGTTCTCTTTGATAATGTGACGTTTCTCTAGAATTTTAACTTAAAGTAAGAAAGAAGCAAGTTACTACAATTGATAGTGGCAAAAACAAAACAAAACACCAAACTAGAAACAAAACTCAGAAAGGTAACTGGAACATAACCCATCGGCTCTGTGGTCTCTAAGACCCCTGAAATGAGCACAGAACCTCCGGGCGCTGGGCAGCCAAGTGGCCATATGCCTGCAGGCCCCCGCCCCCCCATCCCAGACGTGCGGCCCACCAGACTTAGTACTTACTAGCATATTCCCTTGAGGTTGCCAATTCTCGGGCCAGGACAACCTGGTTTCAGAAGAAAAGGGGAAAGAGGAGAGAAAAAACACTCAATGAACCAGAGCATTGAGTCTCACAAGTCACCCTGTAGCCGACCGAACGGGCTAACGTGCCCTCACCCCGTAATTACATTGAAATATTTGAAATAACATTAAAACATATCTGGTCCTGTGCTAACAAGTACAGCTGGATGTTAACAACAAAGTAAATATGTTCTAATAAACACCAAATGCGTATATCAGTTGACTGCCTTCAGAAGGTTCTTGATCAGCTGCTAAGTTCCCCTGGTGCTATGAAGTACATATTCAGAAACATCTTAGACTAATGGAACCCTCACAAACAGCAGAAAGCAGCAGCAATTAATACCTCTACAAGTGGGTCCTGGGAATTCCTTTAAAAGATAACTTTAAAACGGGCGCCTGCATGGCTCAGTAGGTTAAGCCTCCAACTTTGGCTCAGGTCATGATCTCGTGCTTCATGTGTTCGAGCCCCACGTCAGGTTCTGTGCTGACAGTTCAGAGCCTGGAACCTAGAGCCTGCTTTGGAATCGGTCTCTCTCTCTCTCTCCCCCCATCTCTCAAAAATGAATAAATGTAAAAAAAATTTTTTTAATAACTTTAAGAATATGTTCTCAGTATATGTTCATTGTTCGTTCTGCCCTGAATTGGGCTTTTTCAAATAATTGTTATCATACATCTCTCTTGATGCCACTCTCAGGTACTGTAAAAACTCTCCCTGCTATCAAGGCCACAGGAAGCTAAACCACAAGTGGCCCACTGAGTGCCTCCTGGAAGTCATATCTCCCGCCCAGGGTATAGTCACACCCCAGGCTGGGCCCTCTCAGTAGCACACCTCAATCCTGTACTCAAACACCACTTCGGGGCAGAGAACCAACAGGGCACAGCACAACCTGGGCACAAACACCCACAAGCCTGATGAGGCCTGTCTGCTGGGAAGCTGGGGCAGCCCCCACCCACCCCTGCCAGCTAAGGGAAGTGCCTTTCCTAAGACACCTGCACAAAGAGATGGTCCAAGGACCAGAAAGCAGATGGAAACCTGCCCAAGTCCTGGGAGACCCCTGGGCCTCCTGGGAAGACCTTAGGAGGCCGTGGGCCGGGATCATCCTACTACAGAATTTTCCAGCAGACTCACCAAAAGTGATGCTGGGAAAGCACTGTGTGAAACACCCTGCAGTTATTAGGGAGAGCAGGGTTAGACTGTATGTGCTCAAGTGGAAAGATCTCAAAGATCTTTCTGGAGGAATGTACCTGTGTGGACTATTCTCAGGTACTGGGGGTGTTGGGGAGGGGCTGGGGAAAATCCCCTCTCCTTACGTTATGTGTGTATGAAATGTTAAATTTCTTCACAGGAGCATGTACTAGCTACCTAGTAGAAAAGAGCAAGAAGAAACTATTACAGAGTACCAACAGTTAATGGAATCCTTTCTGAAGGAGATATTTATGAAATCTTTCTGTTGTGTGAATTCAGCATTTCACATGCAGGCCTCCTTATGGGCACAGGGCAGGAAGTATCCCTCTTCCAGAGAAGAAGGCATGACCCATCCCTCCACGGCCCTCCAGGCTGACAGCAGGGCTAATCTAGATGGGAAGATCATCCCCAGGGGGCCAGGCAGCAGCAGGCTGGGCCTCCCTACTCTCCAGGACCAGGCTCAGCCAAGAGCAGATCCTGCCCAGCCTGGGAACTGCCTCTTGTCCTCCACCCTCCCTTGGAAATCTAATTTTAAGTGATCTCTATTTCAGGAGTGGTGAGGAAGACCTGAGGGTAGCACATATAATTTGAGACCCAGGGCTGCAGGACTCCAAACAGTGCCAGGAGGGAGCCTCTGGCTCAGGGTGCTTTTCCCTGGCACCTCCCTGGCACAGGGGTGACAAGAATTACAGCCGGAGCTTTTCAATGGCAGGAGTGCATCACCCAGAATGGATGGTGCCTACTTTTACCCACTGTGGAAACCCATAGACAAAGGGGAATCTCACAAATAAGTCCTCATTTACTAGTCAAGATAAATGTCCCTGAAGTAAAACTGAGAAAATGAGAGAATGTTTCTTCTTTTACTGGACTATTTTAAGTAATCATGCAGAACACCCAAGGTTCTTTTCAAAATAGTTTCTTCTTTCTGAGAGGATCTGTGAGTACCAGAACTACTGGCGACTAACCTCATAGTTAAAGATTTTTATCATGAGGGCACAATTCTTTCATAATTTAAACAAAAACTGCCAATAAAAAAATCTAAATTAAAAGTATAAGGGGAAGTGCACCTGGGTGGCTCAGTCGGTTGAGTATCCGACTTGATTTCAGCTCAGGTCATGATCTCATGGTTTGTGAGATCAAAAATGGAGCCTGCTTGGAATTCTCCCTCTCTCTATTTCTCTCTCAAAATAAATAATAATAATAGAAAGAAAGAAAAAAAGAAAGAGAGAAAGAAAGAAAGAAAAGAAAGGAAAGAAAAAGAAAAGAAAGGAAAGAAAGAAAGAAAGAAAGAAAGAAAGAAAAGAAAGAAAAGAAAGAAAGAAAAAGAAAAAGAAAGAAAGAGGGAGGAGAGAGAGGAAGGAAGGAAGGAAGGGAAGGAGGGAGGGAGGGAGGGAGGGAGGGAACTGTATGGGGAGCAAAAGTTAACATTGACTAAAATGAAGCTGGGAACATGGGTGAGTTATATAACATTTCAGAAATGTAAAAGACCAAAGGGGAACACATTTCACCTAAAGTTTTCTCCCAGAGGCCAGGCAAGAAGGCCCTGCCAGCAGGAGGTGGCTGCAGAGCCCTGCTGGGTCCAGGTGCTCAGGCCTCCCCCAAGCCTGCACAAGCCTCCGGCCCCACCTCCGCCACATGGAGCTCCTACCTGAGCAAAGGGGCTGCTCTGAACCTTCATTCTTTGCTTTAAAAGGAAAAACTGCCACAAGACAGGCACAGCTTAGTCAGGTAGCAAACAGAGGTACCCAGCATGTGACTTGACCATGCTGATTGTGAAAATACTATTGCTGATTGTGAAACTGAGGCCACAAGAATATGGAGGCTAGCAGGTCTGGGGCTGCACCTCTAGCAGCTGTCAAGGCTGTGCTGTTTTATACATTGTTTTAAATAAAAGAGAAATAATAAAGGTCACTAAATGTTTCCCAAAACCTCTGAAGAGATCCTGATGCTGACACTTACAGTAGAAGGGGCAGAAAAACTTGCCAGGACCTTGCTAATGGGACACAAGGAACAGGATGTAATTTGTTGATGAATAAATTAGAATCAGAATAAAAATTAGGATACAAATTAATTGCATTTAAAAACAAAACAAAACAGAGAGGGGCTCCTGGGTGGCTCAGTCACTTGAGCATCTAACTCTTGATTTCAGCTCAGGTCATAATCTTACAGTTGGTGGGTTCAAGCCCCGGAGCCTGCCTGGAAATCTCTGTCTGCCTGTCTCTCTGCTCCTCCCCACTCACATGCTCTCTCCCTCTCTCCCTCTAAGATAAAATAAACATTAAAAAAAAAAAAATAGAAAGATCAAAGGATGTCTTTTAAAGCTTTTATGTACAACATCACAGCTTAGATATTTTAACCATGTGATCTACTTGTCGATAGCCAGCCCCAAATCACCTTCATAATAGTAGCAGAACCCCCCGAGGGGCCTGCTCATTCAACAGACAGCAGCAGCATGTACTCATACTCACTGTTGAAAAAGAGCCTTCACCAAGAATTTTCCCGAATTTGAAGTCTTCAGGCCGTTTCTTCCGAGGCTGTGGCGGTGGCTGTGTGGTGTGCTGCAGCGAGTTGGCGCTTGATCGGGACTCAGCCGCGGTGCTGTCCATGGTAGAGCCCTGTCTGGGAATGCCAGGGGCCGAGCCGGACTCAGTCTGGGTCCTCACCATTGATGGGGACGGGCAAGAACATAACACCACGCTGGACTGGATAGGAACCGTGTCATACTGGTGGACACAGGAAAAAACGGTAAGACTCAAAGCAGCTCACTTTTTCGAAACGTGTGAAGTGAAGCGCTTACATTGTTGAAACACAAACACCGCCAAGTACAGGATAAGCCATCTGAATTCGGCCGCAGGGTTCAGGTCACTGCCCTCCTCTCCCAAGTCCCTTCCCTGCTCAAATCCCAGCCCCACCCCTGACCTGCGTGCACACCAACCCCACCATCCAGCACCTACCCGCCATCAATCATCCTCCTCCCTCAGTCGAACCACCCCTCCACCCTGTGGCCAGTTGGTCTTCCCATCACTGCCGAGCTTAAACGACACCTGCAGTCAACCCCTGTCCACAGAGGAAGCCAGTCGAAACTCTCTGATCACAGCGTCCTCATCCCAGAATTCCTTGCCTAATCACCCACCCACACCTCATACAAGGCTGCACATACAGCAGGTATTCAATTAGGACTTGAACTAATAGAGTGTCTTAAGATTGCATCCCACAACTGAATAGAATTTTAGCCTAGCAGTCCTAGAACATAGAAGCATAACTTCATGGAAGAAGAGTCCAAGAACTGTGAACTACAAATAAAAGTTACAGGTCATAAAAATAATATATAAGCTTCTCAAAAAAGACAGAAGTGGGATAACTGGTTAACAATTTGGAAATTATCTGAGGCGCCTCAGTGGCTCCATCGGTTGAGTGTCCAACTCTTGATTTCGGCTCAGGTCATGATCCCACAGTTCATAAGATCGAGTCCCATGTCAGGCTCTGCACTGGCAGCATGGAGCCTGCTTGAGATTCTCTGTCTCCCTCTCTTTTCTGCCCCTTCCCTGCTGGCTTGTGCATGCTCTCTCTCTCTCTCAAAAATAAATCAATAAACATTAAGAAAAAAAATGCTTGGAAAATACCTGATTTTGAGCCCAACTGCACACTCCACACTAAAGTTACCTCCAAACCAGTTAAGGTGTTCTGTTTTTAAATTACCTAAACAAATTCAAAAATTTAACAGATTTTAAAAATTATTGAAGGCAGTCCCTGCTAAAATCCTAGTTGGCTTCCTTGCAGGAATTGACAAGCTGATTCTCCAATTCACATGACAATTCAAGGAACCCAGAATACCTAAACAATTTCAATAAAGGAACAAAGCCGGATGACTACCTCACACTACCTGATTTCAAAACTTACTGTAAAGCTACAGTAATCAAGACAGGGTGGTTCTGGAGCAGGACAGAAACAGAAATGGATGGGACAGAGTTCAGAAGCAGGCCTAGACATCTACAACCCACTGATCTTTGATAAGGGTGCCAAGACCCTTCAGTGAGAAAGAACAGACTTTTCAACAAATGGTGCTGGGACATATGCATAGCCACATGCAAAAAGAATGAAGCTGAATGTCTTTCCTTTATCATATACAAAATTAACTCAAACGTGCCAAAGATCTACATGTAAGAACTAAAACTACTGAACTCTTAGAAGACGGTATACCAGTAAATCTCCCTGACCTTGGCAATGGTTTCTTAGATATGTGACCAAAAGCACAAGTAACAATAGCGCAAAAAGCAGATCAAAGAGACTTCATCAAATTAAAAACTTTTGTGCTTCAAAAGCACCATCAAGAAAGTGGAAATACAACCCATGGAATGAAATATTTGCAAATCGTGTATCTGGTAGGGGCTTCTATCCAGATTACATAAAGAACTCCTACAACTCGATTAAAACACACACACACACACACACAGTTAAAAAACAGGCAATGGATCTGAATAACATTTCTCCAAAAAGAAATACAAATGGCCAATAAGTACATGAAAGATGCTCACCATCATTACTCATTATGGAAATGCAAATCAAAGCCCCAGTGAGATTCCTCTTCACACCCACTAGGGTGGCTAGAATGAAAAAGACCAGAACAAGTGTTGGTGAGGATGTGGAAAAACTGGGACCCTCACACACTGCTACTGGGAATAGAAAATGGAGCAGACAGAAACTTGGCAGACAGTTTGACCGTTCTTCAAAAGGAAACAGGTACCATATAACCAAGGAATTCCACTTCTAGGTGTGTACTCAAGAGAAACGGAAACCTATGTCCACACAAAACTTGTAAAAAATGTTCACAGCAGGATTCATAACAGCCAAAAGGTGAAAACAACCCAGATGTCCAACAATGGATAAATGAATAAACAAAATGTAGTCTAGCCATAAAAGTGAGTATTGCGGCTCCAGGGTGACTCAGTTGGTTAAGCATCCCACTTCGGCTCAGGTGATGATCTCACCTGAGATGAGTTTGAGCCCCAAGTCAGGCCCTGCACTGACAGTGCAGAGCCTGCTTGGGATTCTCTCTCTCCCTCTCTGTGCCCCTCCCCTGCTCATTCATGCATGTTCTCTCTAATAAATAAATACGCTTTTAAAAAAACAACAACGGAGTATTATTCAGTCATAAAAAGGAAACACTAACACATGCTACAACATAAATGAACATGGAAACCATGATGCCAAGTGAAAAAGGCCAGACACAAAACGCCACAGATTGAGGGATTCCATTTCAATGAGATGTCCAGAACGGGCAGATCCATAGGCAGAAAGCAGCTGTCATCAGGGACTTGGGGGGGGGGGGAGCAATGGAAAGTGGCTGCTAAAGGCTCTGTGACAAAAACATTCTGGAACTAGATAGTGATGATGGCTGTATAACCCTGTGAATACACTAAAACCCATTGAATTATTTAAATAGGTGATTGTATGGCATATGAATTATATCTCAATAAGCTATTAAAAATAGTTGTATTACATATGACTGTATTAATTTATACACAAGAACTCATTCAACTGTATAAATCATCAAGACTTCAGAAACCAAGAAAACTCAAGGAACCAAGAAATGTAAATACACGTAGTATTCAAAGATAAATAAAAGCAACGAAACATAGCATTGTACATTTTTAATTAGGGGAGAGGTTAGAAGATGAAAAAACAGATAATAACAACGATTAAATATATTTACAACACACCAAGAAACACCAAGTGCTGGCCAGGCCAGGACAACACAAGAGCACTCCTGTAACTGTGCCTGGCACCAGTAAGCCCACGGTGAGGTTACAATGCTTTTGGAAAGCAATTTGGTAATTCGGCAAGAAAGCAATGACAGAACAGTTGTCAATGAGATACAAAGAAATGCTAAAGTGAAGGGAGTAGAAAGAGTTAAAAACTTAGGATGGCATTAAGAAAGGATTAGACAGTTTCAAAGTTAAATCAGAAAAACATCCAAGTTTACTCACAACCATAAAGAGATTTCTTTCCCAGCTCTGACCCTGAAGTGTTCTAGCAGTGACATCAGTAGTAGAACACCACAAAACAAACCCCGAGCACCCAGATTTGTTTCTAACAGTACTTCCCGTTACAAGAACTCAGGACAGCACCTAACTCCGTGTCTTAGAACAGAAAAAACATAACCAATCAATATGGTACTGGAATCCCTTGCTATGTCTGAAAAGGGGGTCTTCACACGTGTCTGTGGTAGTCAGGTGGGGAAGCTGGCTTGGGGGGGGCTGTCACTAGCTAAGCTGTAAACCTGTAAACACTAGAAAGAGATCAGTAAGTACAGGTAATCAGAATACGTCCAAACTGGGAAAAAACACGAGTCTGTAAGGATATACATGGGTGTTAAGTGTATCAACACTGTAACTATGAAAAGCAGGCTGCATACAATTGAACACTTAATTTTATAAATCTGAATAACTAAGGGAGTGTGACCATACAAAGCTGTTTCTTGTATTATGTTTGCTCATAAAGGATAGATAAACATTCCCTCTCCTTTTAAACAGGAAAGGGAGACACAGGGAAGTACGAAGAAGCCAGAGTCCTGGGGAAAGTGCACCACAAACAGGACGGACAGGTGGGCACGGTAACCAAGAGTATGCAGTGGACGACAGCTCAGCCACAAGAGGAGAGGTGAAGGAGAAGCTCCTCTTGAAATGCACCAAACACATAAAGTCAAAAACCAAACGAGACAGGACATCCTGCGCCCCAGACAGGATGAGCACAGAAGCAGAGAAGGGAGCAGCAGACGGCAAGAAAGAGGCAGGGGCCGGGGCAGGCCCCACAGGGCCGCATGAGCCTCTCTCTATGCAGCAGGCTGACCCCAGGAAGGCTGGCTCAGGCAGGGTCTGACACACACACACACAAACACACCCCCCCCC
>CM053564.1:1908391-1980891 GCA_028646485.1 Cryptoprocta ferox | reverse complement strand
AACATAAACTTCACACACACACACACACAGTCAGATGCTTAAACAACTGAGCCACCCAGACACCCTGAGAATCTAATTTTTTAAATAGCACGTAGTACAAATGTGACCAGTAGTACAGGTCCTCTAGCTAGCCTGGGAGCACCGTTTATTTATGGAAACTTGCTGTTTTCTTGAACACTCCATGGCTGGACAGTAAGCCAAGTGTACTTTACACATTTCATAAATACTCCATCTCACAAGAAGTACCAATGGCTGGACCAAGCTCTGGGGTTCAGTCAGTCCCTTAATGGTTTGTCCCTATAAGCAAAGCATGTAACAGAAGCACAATCAAATCCAGTAGCTTCCCCCTGGAAACTGGCAGGAACTTCTCTGTCCTCAGGGGCAGTTAAGGGGGAAGAGTCATGGTCACCATGCTAAAGCCCACTGACAACTATGACAGGCCTGGACTGTCCTCACCAGCCAGGCCAGCTTTACTGTGAGTGAGGGCTGTGCACACGGAGGAGCCCTGGAGGTTCATGGGACTCCTGGACACAACCAAGGTCACATGCTCCCTGGGTCACCCTGGGTCCCCTCAGGCCTGGGACAGAGGAGCAGCCGGACTATGTGACCTAAGGGGCACATGCAAGGGACGGAAGTGGGAAGGAGCCAGCACCTCCAATGGCGCAGCCCTGGGCACCACAGCAGTGCTGTGAACTGAGCCGGCCACAGGTCCGCTGAGCAGCCACCACTGCCCCACGGGGCAGGGGAGTGGGGAGTTCTCCTGTCTCTGTCGTGGCCACCCCACCTCTGTACTTGTCCCAGCAAGTATGTAAATCAGATCAACGTGGCCTCACCTAAGTCCACCTGTGTGCTCAGCCTCCTGTCAAGCAAGGCTCAAGGAGACAACAAAAGACACGCACAAGACAGTGGCAAACAGTGCTTTTAATTCAAAACTGACGAGTGAAATACTGACTAAAATCTCAAACATTATGTTTTTTTTTTTTAATGTTTATTTTTGAAAGAGAGAAAGAGAGTGCGAGCAGGGGAGGGGCAGAGAGAGAGGAAGACACAGAATCTGAAGCAGGTGCCAGACTCTGAGCTCTCAGCACAGAGCCCAACAGGGGCTTGAATTCGCAAACTGTGAAACCATGACCTGAGCTGGAGTCAGATGCTTAACCGACTGAGCCACCCAGGTGCCCCTCAAACATCACGTCCTTAAAGAAAAAAATATGATGGGCTGATTCATGAGCCTGGAAAAATATAATTGTATACCAACACTTTCTGGACTCCATGGCAATTCCGGCAAAGGCACAGACATATCTGTCACGTGGATGGTTTGGAACACAGCCGTGGGACAGTCCAGGGCTTCTTTGCCATGGGCCGAACCTCCACCCTGGGAGGCGCAGTTGCTTCACTTCAGAGTTTCTGAAGCCTCAGCAGCAATGCCTGGGAGGGCAGGCAGCTCAGGCAGCAGGTGTCCACAACCACAGAAAACAAGGGGGCACTGAAGAGCTGGGCCTGAAAGCCCCCCATCAAACTGGCTATGCTGGGGACAAAGGACCCTGAGATCAAAAACCCTGGGAGGCTGGCTGCAGAGCACTTACCAAGAAAAGCCCTCTTCAGCTCAGACTTCCTGATGGCGAACTCAACAAGCATCCAGCCCGTGGACGGCAGTCCCCCTAAAACAACTACCAGGTAAGTCAGACAAGACTCTGGTTACAAGCATGTGTTCCCAAGAACTTTCTTTCATCAAAGTGGTTTCTGCAGTTGTTAAAAAGGCCTCCGGAACAGATCCTCCTTTGAGGATCTGTCCCCTAGAAAGCATAGGTTTACACTGGACCTCAGCCAGACCATCCCCAGGAGCAGGCCCCGCCCAACTGGGCAGAGGAGCCCTTGGCACCACCTCCACCCGTCACAAGGCTGTGCGGCAGGCTGCTGGCTAAACCGTGCAGCACTCTGCAAACTGATGGGCTGTCCTGACAGACCCCAAGACAGACCTGGCCGGGCACTGCTGAGGGAGGAAGTACAGCATCGTGCCGGATGAAACCTGCTTACCTCCTCCCCACCATCCAGCCACACATGAGGATGGTAAGTGCCACAGAAAATGCCCAGGCCACCTGAGCAGGTGCAAGAGGAGACAGCAGGTGTCATGAGAACTGAGATCTGAAAGTCCGGAGGTGCGTGTTTGATGTTACAGGTGGTGTTTGCTGGGCGTGGCAGAGTAAGACATGATCTGGACAGAACACAGCCCCAGAGACGGCACCTGCAGAACGACCACTTTCCCTGCGGAATTTCGGCGGGAGACGTGCGGCTCCGTGTCCACACACTTGTAGGGGGACTTCAAGCCTGATGCTGCAGGAACCCAGCATCAAAAACACTTGGTCAGCCCAGATGTTCTATCAAATGGGTGC
Source organism: Cryptoprocta ferox (assembly GCA_028646485.1). Lineage (NCBI taxonomy): Eukaryota > Metazoa > Chordata > Mammalia > Carnivora > Eupleridae > Cryptoprocta > Cryptoprocta ferox. Next base: position 1,978,501 of record CM053564.1, on the reverse strand, counting down.
ATGTGTCCTGACCACAAGCACTGAACAGAAGAACAGACACGGCCGCGATCCCGTGGCTGCCCCAACATGGGGCTCATCCCGGGAGTTGTCGGGACCACACTTAAGCACAGCCTGCTAGGAGGGAGCCCACCACCATGAGCTCCCAGTCTTTAGGAAGTCTGGGGCCACTGACACATATTCCATCCCAGTGGTTCTCAACCAGAGTGATTCTGCCCCCTGGGGGACCCCTAGCAAAGCCTGAAGGCATTTTTGATGCCATAACTGGGAGAGGGAGAAAGTGGTACTGGCATCTAGTAGGTAGGTGCAGAGACGCTATAAACATCCACCAATGAACAGGATGGCCCCACAACAAAGAATCATCAGGTCTGAATGGCAATAGTTCCCAGGTGAGAAGTTCTGCTCTATCAATGCTCCTTTTCCCAGAAAGAACCTCACTAAGTGTTCAGCGACCACCCTGAAAGCGCTCAGCACTAGGGCAGGCCCTGTATGCAACGAGGCCCTGCAGCCACCCCTTAGAGCAGGAGGGAGAAGGAAGTACATGCACGGGAAGCTGGGATGGGGAGAGTGACAGGTGTCGCCAGTTTGAAAAAGGCATGTTAAACACCCTAATGTAGGGTGCCTGGCTCAGTCAGTTGAGCGTCCGACTCTTGACTTCGGCTTAGATCATGATCTCACAGTCGTGGGATGGAGCCCCAGGTCAGGCTCTGCACTGAGCATGAAGCCTGCTTGAGATATTTTCTCTCTCTGCCCTTCCCGCATGCACCATGCGCACGTGCTCGCTCCCTCAAAATAAATAAATCTTTAAAAAAACAACACCACCAATGCTGTGTTTGGGAAACAATAAGAAATTCCCGTGACCTAAACAGTATACATGGCAGTGCTGACTGCCAACCAGGGTGCAGCTTCACACTGAGGAGCAGACTGGAGCAGAAGAAAGCAGCCCACGATGTGCTCCCAGCCCTCTGGAGCCCAGCACGGTACAGGGAAGTGGGGCAAGTGGCTGCTGCAGGAGCAGGAGGAGACGGTCAGAAGGGAGTGGGCACACCCCCAATGGGGGGAGCTAACACCCCACTCCCTCAGCAGCCAGACCCACATTCAACTCCCAAGAGGGTAAGAACGCCAACCCGGCAGAGATGGCCAAATGTGAAATGTCTCTGGACAGCCCCTGCTCTCAGGAAGCAGTCCCCCACCCCAACAGCGGCAGCGGGGCCCGGGCACAGGTACCGCAGGGGTGCAAGTCCTGGCTTTCTTATTCCGTTTCTCCAGGGCTCAGCGGGCCAACACGCAGGTTTGGGCTGGAACTCTGCTTGACAATGCTGTTTCCAAATGCCAGCCTTTGACATTTCACTTGCTGTAAGATTATCCTCAGTAATTTCTCTGATTTAAGATTTTTTTTTTTTTAAACTAATGAAGCACTCTGTCAACTTGGAGCTGGATGAAAAACAGAGGTAGGAGCCCACTCTGATTGTTGTAAAGAACACCCTGTTTATTCCACGGTGATGCAAGCCAATGCAAAATGAGAACACATCCAGCCAGAACTTGCACATGAGGGGAGAGGCAGCTGAGCACACCAGACCTGCAGCTTCTCGGCGCGTCCCGGAGTGACTGCTCCTGCAGGGAATCGCCTCTCCTGGAAGGAGCCCCCACAGACAGCAGGTGAAGGGCAGGAAGACTTACGACAATCCCACACACAGTATTCTTAGCACTGTACCTGCAGGTGGTCTAGGACTGAGGTCTTGGATAGACAAACACTGTTCTGTAGACATGTCACAGAACCTGTTACAAGATAAAAGTTGAGTCCAGGTTTTTCCCACCTGTAAACACTAATGCACCTGATACTCTTACCTTTACTGTTCACCCTGCCCCAAAGCACAACTCCAATGAGAGGTCTGAAAGAGTTAATAAGCCTCTCCTTTAAGAGACACACACACACACACCTTAGTATAAATTAATATAAATTAGCTAGTTGTCTTACTTTGTTGCTGACAGCTGGCTAAAATTGTCGGCAAGCTCTGGACAGCTGCAGAATGCTCCGGAGCCTGAGCTGAGCCATGCCTGCTCTGGTTTGGCAGGTACTAAGGTAGAAGGCTTGGCCACAGTAAGGAGAGAGAAACAGGGTGCTTGCTCTGGAGATGCAGGAGGGTGGTGAGTGGCCCTGGGTGGCCCTGGGGCCAGGCTGAGATGGGGCTGGGAGAGGACGCCAAGTGCCTACACACAAACCAGCAGGCAACACCTGCTTAAAACCACCACCCCCTCTACCTCGAACTCTCGGGACCCCAATGCTCCCCCCACCCCAGCCTCTCCAGCCCCTTCACCTCCTCCCGGCTCGGCAGGCTGATTCTGTCATTTGCCGCAGGCTACAGCACATCCAGTGACTCCTGCCCACAGTCCTGGGAGGGTAAGGGGAGCTCCAAGACCTTGAACCCACCCCGTGCAGACAACTCAGGTCAGTGGGCAGACTCTTGTAAGTACATCTCACCCTCCCAAACCACAGGTTCTTTGTCACTTCATAGGAATATACACACTCATTTTGCTCATCAGAGTTTCTTAAAGAAAATAAATTACATTAACCCAATTACTCAATAAACATTACCACTGTGCTAGCAAGGGTCCAGGGACACGGCCATAGGCAGACGTGGTCCCTGCCCTTAGGAAGTGACATCCTAACAGGCAACAGGCTCAATGCCATTTACAAAACTGGCTGGCTAAAGCTGTGAGGTGACGAGAACAGAGCGGACAAGTGCTCGGGGTACAAAGCAGACCTCTGGCTATTGTGGGGCTGAAGCGTGAGTTGGCAAGAGGCTTGGTGGAGGGAGTGCCCTCAGGTGCTGGGAGTGGCCTCGGGTGGAGGGCTACAGCGCCGTCCAGGGGACAGCAATGGCACCTTAGGTGATGCTGCATGGCAGAAAGGGAAATATTCATGTGAAGAAAATAAAATGTAACAGCTCAACATGCATCACACATTTTAAAGTTTCACTTTCCCCTGGGGCACCTGGGTGGCTCAGTCGGTTGAGCATCCAACTTCGGCTCAGGTCATGATCTCACGGTTCGTGGGTTCAGGCCCCGCATCAGGCTCTGTGCTGACAGCTAGTTCACAACCTGGAGGCTGCTTCAGATTCTGTGTCTCTTTCTCTCTCTGCGCCTCCCCTGTTCATGCCCTGTCTCTCTCTGTCTCTCAAAAATAAAATGTAAAAAAAAAAAATTTTTTTTAAGTTTCACTTTCCCCTAATGTTTCAAGTTCAAAATACAGTAGTCTTCATGAGTCAGAAAGAAAAGCCAGTCATTCGGAAATCAACATCCAAGTGAAGCATAGAAAGAACTCTGGATTTGTGAGACAGCAGTAACAGATGCCACAAGACAGACACACACACACACGCACACAAACACACATGCCTGCTCTGCCGTCACATGCTTTAAGTGAAACAGCAGGGCCTCACGGCAGCTTCAACGATTTCAGGCAAATGCAGCACCCTCAGGCACACACTGTTTTATCCACTTCATCAGCACAGGTTCACGGACTACCCACTATATGCCACGCGCTGCTTGAGACATTGCAGGTGCAACAAAGAACGAGGCTAAGCCTATACCCTTAAGAAAGCTACACTCTGGTATGGCACATAGATAGCCCAAAAAGCAAACAACAAGCATCACAGTGTCAGATGGTGATAATTACCATGAGAAAAATACAGCCAGGAAGGAAATGGAGTAGTTTGTGGTAGTAGTATTTGATGTGAGCAGTTGTGGGATGTGCAAATTCAAACACAGAAACCCTGAATGGGAGAGTGACATCTAAGCAAAGACCCAAGAAGAGGAAAACCCTAAAGAAATCTGGGAGAGCCTTCCCAGCAGAGGACTGGCCAGTGCAAAGGCCCTGAGACAAGAGCATCTCTAGACTCAACAGTATGGTCCACAGTACAGGCCATCTCCAGACAGAACTCCTCAGTGCCAGGCACGGACCTCAGTGGCCCTGAAACACCCCTTCTGGGGTCACTTCCAGTACCCTGTGGGTGCCTCAAACCACAGGGGTGGGATCCTGAGAAACGGGGCTGCCCATAAGGGCCCAAACATCTCCTGAAACAGAGTGGGACACTTGGCCTAGCCAGGGCTATTCCCTCCTGCCATCAGCCCTGGGCTCCAAGACGCTGGCCACCAGACCATTGTTGCCCTGGTGTTTCCTCCGCTCCAGCAATCATGGGCGCCATGACACAGGAACCTGTCATGGCAACCTTCCCCCTTTGTGGAATTCTGTAATTTCCCTCCTGCTTCAGCCACTGTGGGCCAGCCGAGCACCTCAGCGCAGGACCAGCTCTCAGGGCCCCTCCCTGTCGGAGAGGTTTGTAGGGTCAAGTGGATACTCGTGTTTTTCTCTTCCCCTAGCCATAACTCACTGGCGTGCATATGTTTTACAAATAATTTTACTTCTATAGTTAAGAAATCTAGCCACGACATTACTCTTTAAAGCATTTAAGCACCAACTGTGCACAGAAAAGCCTAAGAGAAAAGCCTAAGAGAAAAGCCTTCTTCCAAGAGTGGAAAGTCCAAATGTTTATTCGAAAGAGCTAATTTTTTTTAAACATCTTGAGGTGGTACTGAAGCCACATAAACAGCACTGAGACTATCGGCCACAATCTGGAGGGCACATGCCGACTGGCGGCCCCGCAGGGTGGGGTCTCGTCCGAGGTGCCCCTTGCCCTGCGGAAGCAGCACAGCCCCCAGGGATCCCAGGTGACCCAGGACCTGCAGGTGAGTCATTCCCTCTCTGCACAACCCAGTCAGCTTGCCACCCACCTGATGACCCAAAATTGTGCTAAGTAAATAGTTTTGGTGACTCAACAGCTTCTGAAATTGAAATCTCTGGAGATATTTAAAGCAACAAAACCCTAGTTATGTCCGTCCACCATCCCCATCCTACCTGATAACATGAGGCCGAGCACAGGAGAAGTTCTCAAGAACACGACCCTCGGCCTAGTCCCGCAGGCACCACATCACCTCGAGAGTTAAGACTGCTCACCTGTCGCGCACACACACGTGAACATCCCCCAAACCCAAGCCCCTCCCATCTGAGGACGGTCGCCAGCTTCACGCCAGTGGCTGTCTTTCCCCCCAACCCCCGGCTGGCCAAGGCTGCTCCTTTCCCGCCAGCAGTCCCCTGCCCCTTCCTCCCCCACTTCCCAGTACAGCACCCCAGCAGTGTCGCCCTCCCTCAGGAGGAGGTCCCCCTCTGTGTTTCTCTCTCCCGCCTCCCGCGTGGCTGGCCAGGACAAGCAGCAGTGCCTGCCTCACTGCTGAGAAATGTGGCAGACGCGTCCACGGCACAGCTCTCCCGAGAACAAGGACGGATGGCTGTTCTCAATTGAACTTGGCTATGGGAATCAGTGCCACTGACATCCAGCACCTCTGGAGCCTCTGGAATAGGGTGTCACCATGTCCCCCCAACTCCTCTCAACAAGAATCTCTTCCTGTCCGCATCAGTGTGGGGGGGAGAAGCTAAGCACGAGTGCCGCCTGCTGTGCTCACTCCACCTCTCAGAGCCGGGACCACAACCAGCCCTTTGCAGGAGCGACTCTGACAGGAAGACAAGCCTGATTCCGGCTTGATTCCCAGTGAACTTGTAAGAATACAGTCCATTTGTGAACTGGGCATTTTCCAAGGACTTCGACTTGTTTCATACAATTTGTAAATAAAAACTTTTCAACTTTTTTGACCCCATGAGCATTGAGTTCAACAGTCCCCTCTCAGAAGTAGAAACTTTCAAGGGAGAATTCATTAGAGATAAAGTTACATTTTCATATCCACCAAAAACATATTAAGGCTCAACTGAAATGCACAGTACACTGTTAAGGAAAATATCAACATCAAAATACCCAGTATCTAACATTTAAAACTACTAAATGTAACGAATGTTTTTAGCACAGAGATTAAAACACAAATAAACTTGTGGCAAAGGAAAACAAATGACCCACAGATTTCTTTCCCACCTCCCACCACGGCTCACACAGCAGACAAGACAGCTTCACTAACCCTTGCCAAAGGGCAAGTTTGGCAAAGATGCCAAAGGCATCTACAAATGCCATGTAGATGAAAGCCTATTTTTACTTTATTCTTTTAAAGACTTTATTTTTAAGTAATCTATACACCTACCACGGGGCCTGAACCCACAACGATCAAGAGTTGCATGCTCTACCAACTGAGCCAGGCAGGCACCCCTGGAAGGTGATTTTTAAAACATAGAGCCACGTATTTTTAATGCACAACTGACAGTCCGTTATCGCCTGGTGGCAAGACAGGACTTACTGGGCAGGGGGTAAAGTGCGGGCAGGGGTGAGCGAGCTCACCAGGCCACAGGAGGCTACTGCCAGCATCTGGGGAGAAGCCCCAGCCACTCCCAGGGCTCCTGTGTCTACACAGGGGATGAGGCGCAGCTGCAGAGAAGCCTTCTTGCCAGGGTGCTTTGAAGAATTAGGGTGGGAGACATGATTTTTCCTCTTTTTGTTTGAAAATGTACTTTAAAACACACAATGAGAGGGGCCTCTGGGTGGCTCAGTCGGTTGAGCGTCTGACTTCGGCTCAGGTCATGATCTCAGGGTTCGTGGGTTCAAGCCCCGAGTCGGGCTCTGTGCTGACTGCTAGCTCGGAGCCTGGAGCCTGGAGCCTGCTTCAGATTCTGGGTCTCTTTCTCTCTCTGCCCCTCCCCTACTCATGCTCTGTCTCTCAAAAATAAATAAAATGTAAAAAATAAAAATAAAATAAAACACTTCACAATGAGGAGTGATTTATCTACTCATCCCGCTAACAGACATTTCACTGAGCACCTACCAAGAGCCAATCCTACCTGAACGCTGGGGACCAGAAGGAGAAAAGGAGACAGCACCTGCGTGGACGCCAGGAGGTAGAGGAGTGGGATTTGCAGGAAGAGGAATGACTGGCATTCCTCAGATCCCTCCAGAAATTTCTCCATGTCTTATCTCTTCAGGAAGGATAAAATGCAAATTAAGCAAGAATTTCAACAAAGAAGGAGCTTGGGGAGTGTGAGGCTAGACTCAAGGTTGGTGTGGTGAGAAAGTCTTTCCCCTTGAGGGCAAGGCCATGGGTCTGCACCAGAGCCAAGGATTCACAGCAGGGGGACTATACACCCCGTATCTGAGCAACTAAGTTCTTTAAACATGTCTTGGCTCTTAAGGGTTTTTTACATTTTTACAAACACACGAAGAATCTAATTCCTTGATATCTCAAGAACAAATATCCGAAAGCTTGATTACTAGTTACTAAACTGCCTAAGTCTTTTGCCTGTGAACTAGGCTGGGCCTCGTATAGACAGACAAGTTCCAAGCACCAGTGGAGAAGAATTAGCACAAAACAGAACTCTCACTCTGCAGGTTCAGATCCCACCTCTGCCCCTCACTGGCTCTCTTACCTTGAACAAGTTATGTCTCCTCTCTGTGGCTCAGACTTCTCTACCTCACAACTAGGAATAAGGAGACCAGACCTCCCAGGCTTGATGTGAGAATTTAATGAGTTAACCTACACAAAGCACACTAGCGCTTTGGAAGTGCACTATAAGCGCTTTTGCAATTAAGTAACAGAGGAGACACACAAAGGTTTCCCATTCAAGGGCCACCAAATCATAAAATAAGTCTTTGGAGACAAAAATGAAGCCCATCCCCTTTCCAAATGTGGTTTACGTGTCTGAGTAAAATTGAATTAAATATATACTGTATTAGCAGGCCCGATTCTAACTGAGGCAGATAAAATGATACAGGGAGGCTGAGCCCCCTAACACACCACGAGAGAACCAAGATCAAAATCAGGCCTCTCTATGGTCAAGATGCTGCCATGCAGCTTAAGGCTCCACCCGGCAATCCGTCCTTGGGAAAGGATCCCAAACTCAAAAAGCTAAGTGGTCTTTAAATGCCGCCTGGGCAGAGTGTGCTCCAGAGGCCTGGGACACCCCAAGCCAGGCACAGCCGATGCAATGTGGGACAGCAGGAACACCTCCCACTAGGCCCCTGCATAACAGTGGTGGGAACTGCCACCAACCCCACCAGCGCAACCCCAAAGGACCTCTGCTCTCACATCAACTAGGCTCACCAGTAAGAACCTCCTCTCACCCCAGGCCCAGAAACCACTCCTGCCCCCCCCACCCCCAACTTCCACCAAGAGGAACAACTGTGGTGGAGTAGCAAAATCATGGACCCAAGTTCTAGATTTGTGACTTAGCTGAAACCAAGGGTAACCATGGGTAAGCCACACTCTCTGAGCCATAATTTAATCTTCTGTAAAATGAGGTTGGGGGTGCCTAGGTGGCTCAGTTAAGTGTCCAACTGTTGATTTTGGCTCAGGTCATGATCTCATGGTTCGTCGGATCCAGCCCCACGCTGGACTCTGTGCTGGCAGTGCGGAGCTGGCTTGGATTCTCTCTCTCTGCCCCTCCCCTCACATGTGCTGCTCCTCTCCCTCTCTTTCTCAAAATGAACACTTTAAAAAGAAAACCAGGGGTGCAGGGGTGGCTCAATCAGTTAAGCATCTGACTCTTGATTTCGGCTCAGGGGAGCCCTGTGTCAGGCTCTGCACTGACAGCGGAGCCTGCTTGGGATCCTGTCTCCCTCTCTCTCTGCTCCTCTCCCGCTCACACTCCCCCCACACCCTCCCAAACATAAACATTCTTTTTAAATAAATAAAAGGGCTATTTTCAAAAAAAAAATTTTTTAAATAATAAAATGAGGTTGATAACATTGACCCACCTCTTGAGGGCTGCAGAGCACCTGTAACAGACAAGGGCAGGAAGCGCTTTGTGAGCTGTGCCATAGCTCACAAGGCTGACCGGGTGTGGCTACTGCCTGAGGTGGCAGAAGGGGATTCTTGGGCCCGGGTGCCTGTCTGCCTGAGCTCATAACACACACTGTGCCACATGCTCCACAGGCCACACAGGTCTTCAACCACAGGCAGACGGGGCTGGCCCAGGTCTAAGACAGGTGGTCACCAATCCTCCTATGCAGCCTGACACAAAGCAAAATGCAGCTTGTCCGAACCTGTATGGAACCACACTCACCAGCTGAAGCTCCAGGTAGTCGGCTGCCTGGCTTCAAGAAAGACCAGAGTAAGACTGTTTTCTATTGTTCCACAGAATAGGGCAGAGAAAGGCCAAGAGGGGAAGGGAGAAGCATTCAATGGGTGATCCCTGAGGGTGGCCTCGGAACCTGTCTTCCCACTCTGTCCAGCCCCTCGGAGCCTCTCACCCAACAAGAAGCAGGTGAGGCAAGCAGAGGGACACAAGGTCAGGGCTGCCATCCACCTGAAAAATCTTCAGGCATAATAGATGGCAGGACTCAGCAAACACTGTCTCCAAATCTCACTGACCAGTATCTTCCATGTTAATGTTGTACATATGTCACCACATGCTATGAAACGCTGATGAAATACAGTCTCTGAATGGACACAGAAGCTCGGCTTACTTCCTGCACTTTGGAACTGCCTAAAGGTATACTTCACACACCATTAGCTTGATTAACATGAATATCAGGATGTCAGTTACCTCTGGACCGCAGGGGATGAGATTACAATCAGGAAGGCCACTCAGAGGGCTTATAAAAACCTGGCAAAAACCCTATGTCTAAAGCAGGGTGGTGAGCACATGTGAGTCCATTTATGTGTTCATTCTTTGAATTCTCCAAATATTTACATATAGCCCTTATAGATACAACTTTAAATACTATTGTTTCTGATAAACTTAATGAAATGCCATTTTTCTCTACTTCTATGAATAATAACATTTATTAAGTGCTTACTGTTTGCTAGGCAAACCCGCATCCTTTTTTTTTTTTTTTTTTTTTTTAAACAGATGGGGGACACTGAGGCACAGGACAGGTCCTTGGCCATAGTTACACACCCAGCAGTGAAAACATATTCAAATTCCACCCCAGTTAGAAGCAAGTATCTCAGATGCTGATATTCCATGTGAGCCAGATAATGAAGTGGGGCCCTAACCCGGCAGGCCCTTCTTGGAGTGTGCTGAGTAATCACCACCACATCGCACGTTAGGCTCATGTCATCTGTCCTGACAAATTCATCTACGCAGAGCCTAGCCCCAAGGGTCAGACATTCAAACTAAAATTTGTATTACATAAACATTCATTTAGGGGTGCCCAGCTCGTTCAGGCAATGGAACACGGGACTCTTGATCTCGGGGTCATGAGTTCAAGTCCCACATTGGGTGTAGAGATTACTTAAAAAAGAATAAAATCTTTAAAAAGAAAACATTTATTTAGCGATTACCAACAACTTAAAACCTATGTAAACATCCAGCAACAGGACAATGGACATTTCATGGTTCACCCAGAGAGTATCACTATGTAGCCACTGCAGTGGAACATTAAAGAAATGCTCGCTGCAAAAATGTTCAATGAACACAGGAGACAAAACTGTGTGAGGTACAATGAGGATCCCAATTTGGTTACCAAAAAACAAACAAACAAACAAACAAACAAACAAAAAAACCCTGAAAGGGAAGGATGCCCGCTGGACCACTGGGTGAAAGAGAACCAGCTAGTTCCCCGTAACTATTAACCTTGTTAGTTGCCAAGGACAAAGTCCGACCTGGGCAGGGTCAGTAGAGACAGCACAGGAGCCCCAGGCGGTCGGGGGCCTTGGAGAGGCCTTAGAAATGGCCCACCCACCACAGGAGCCACTAAGTCCTCAATGGACACTGATGATATCACATGGGACCCACAGACCCTTTGAAGTTCCTTCCAGGGTCACCAGCTCATTCATTCACATCAAGGACTCAGGATGTGTAATGAATATTTGCTAATGAGATGAATAAACTCACATCTTTCAGACACAGATCCTATGTGGAAGGGATAAATTATTAACTACTGGGAGGGGCTCACCGTGGTGGAAATCCTACTTCCTCTTTTCAAGTCTGCCATCCTGGAGCTGTATCAGAAAAACAGCAACATTTCAAAGACAATTAGTCTAATCGTATACTTAAGATTTCATTTCACAGCCAAATAACCTTGCATAAAATCTAGAATGAATATGGGTTAAAAGCTTTACCATTATTAGTCAAAAAGTAATAACACACTCTTGCCTTCCGTTTTGCTAAAATTAATAATTTAACGTATTAAGGTTGACAACTAAGAAAGACTGGGTTTCTAATCTAAAGGCACATTAATTATATAACATTTAAATATGAACTTCTCACTGGGTATTAAGTTCATTCAGCACATGTTTTCCCCATAATCTAGGCTGGAAATCTGAGTGATACCTATCTTGTTCAAAAGGTTACCTCACGATGCACTAAAGGCCAGGAGGCACCCAGCTGTTTGCTGTCCTACCCAGGGGAGTTGATGCTGGGGGCCTCCTCCTTCCCACTCTCCAGCCACCAACCCCAGCTCCTTAGAGGAAACCTCCCATGGCCTCCAAGACTAAAAAGTCAAAAGTTAAAATAAAATCTAAAGCACATGGGCACTCCAATGAAATGAGGACCTTTCTCTGGAGTTCCAGCCCTACCAATCCCTCTCCTCCAGAATTCCCTCCCTCTTCTTGCTGCTGGGCTGGGGACCCTCAGTGGTTCCCACACATGTGATCCCGCTAGCTGTGCCCTCTCCTCCTCCTGTGCCCTTCAACCTTAGTGTGGACAGTGCTGCACCCTGTCCTTGCCGGCCCACAGCTCGTACACCGCAAGTGAACAACATCTCCCCTGGCAAGGTGCAAGATTCCTGAGAGCAGTAAAGGAACCGATGGAAACTTCCCACGATTCCTTAAAATGTCCTGGTTTTGCCTTCCATCGGTGTTTCCCACACATAAACATATAAGCACAGTGACATGGGTAACTGTTCCAGTAACTCTAACACATCATCCTGTAAGGAAAATGCCAGATTGTGGTCAGATTTGTGATCTTCAATCCTCAGAAGGTTCTCTCTTCTTGAAATAGGAAAAAACAAAAACAAAACCAGCCCCCAGAATGCCCCTGGCCACATGAATAAATGTCACCTAACAGGAACACCCATCCAGCAGTAAACATTTGTGTGGTTTGCAACAGCAGAAGAGAGACAGCGATCTCTAACTGAGGATGCCTCCTCTCCTGACACCTGAAAAGGCGCTGTAAGCAGCTGCTCTCCCTTCCTGGACTCTGTATCTGCAAAGTTCGAATAAAGAGTTTCTTACTGGGAACAATAATGGCCAAGCGAGACCCACAGAGACTGTGTCCCAGTGTTAACGGCTAACTCCCACAGCAGAGCTGCACAGCACCATCAGCACGCGGGGAAAGATCTATTTTGTCTAGCACGACATTCATCTACACCTCCTCCAACCACCCATTTAGAGGCAGTAACCAGAAACAAGAGGAGGAGGAAGATGGCAAGAAGGGTGGGCAGGCATGCCAGCCTGTATTTCACCTTCTCTTAGCCAATTCTGCCCACCTGACACACACCTTCAGACTGGCCAGAGCCCCGTGGCGGGCCCTCAACACCCTGAGGTCTATCTGCCTGTGGGCAGGAGCTGTCACCATCATGTTCTTTTGAAGTGCTTTCCCCTCAGACCCATGCCCTGTCCTCTCTTCCTGCCAACTGCCACCCTCGTAAGGGCCTCGTATTTGCCGTGGTTGTATGGAAAGCAGGTTGGAGGGGCAAATGTATAGACGGGAGGGGGGAAAAATGAAATTCATGATTTTCCTGCATGGCTTATCCTCGGAGTTCCAGGCTAGGAAAAAACTCCAAACTCTGCTCTGGATTCGATCTAACAGCCCCACAGAACAGCCCACAGGTTAGACTGCGACTCAAGGCAAAGGTCTTCATACAATGAACTGTAGCTTCACCAGAAAGGAAAAAAGCTAAAAGAGAACAAATCAGAGCTGACCACCTATGTTCACAAGGGCCAGGTGACATAACTCCATCCTCCTGCCTGCAAAGAGAGCAGTAAGGGACTGGGCACAGAGGACCTGACCAGACTGTGGCAAAGCCCCTCTGGATCACTGGCTCCAAATACTCCAGAGGGACAGGGGCCTGGCCTGTATTAGAAACCAGTTCTATCAGGGCATTCGGGTTCACGCTGCACCTGGGGACATCTCTGTCTCTGTGCTGTCCCAGGAGCGTCCATGCTAGCAGAAAGCAGCCAAAACAAGTAAGGACCTGGACCCCATGCCAGCTCTGACCCAGTCTGTAAGTTAGAGGCCCTCCACGTCCCAGGTATCTTCATCTGGAGCTCAGGAGGATCCAACTGGGGAAGCATGACGGTGCCTTCCAAAATAGAAATACTGAGGGGGCACCCGGGTGGCTCAGCCGGCTGAGCATTCAACTTCGGCTCGAGTCATGATATCACAGTTCATGAGTTCGAACCATGCGTCAGGCTGTGTGCTGACAGCGCAGAGCCTACCTTGCATCCTTGTCCCCCTCTCTCTGCCCCACCCCCGCTTGCACTCTCTCTCAAAAATAAATATTTTAAAAAATAGAAATACTGTGGTCATCCTGTGACAAAATAACAAGTATCAGACAGCAAAGCAGGGCCATAGGCCTAATTGCAGTCAATAAGAACCAATCCTGTTTCACCTCACCAGTGATAAGTCACATGGACCCCTGTCAGGATGCATTAGAGGCAACCCACCTCTGTGGGATTCTTCCTGACCCTGTAACTACAGTGTCATCACCGAGAAACATCAGACAAAACCAAACTGAGGGACTGTCTACAAAATACCTGACTAATACTCTTCAAAAGCATCAAGTTCATGAAAAACAAGGAAGTGCTGAGAATCTGTCCTAGACCAAAGGAAATCAAGGAAACGAGGAACAAATGAACGTCCTTGTTGGGATGGGATCCTAGAACAGGAAGAGGACACTGGGGGGGAAAGTGATGAAACCCCAAACAGGTCTACAGTTCGGAGTGTGGTGCCAACATTCACTTCTGAGTTTTGAGAGAGGTGATATGCTTGTATAGATGTTAACGTTAAGGGAGGTGGGGTGACGGGTTTTATGGGAACTCTGTGTTGTCTTCACAACTTTTCTATATATCTAAAATTATTCCAAAATCAAGTTTATTTATTTATTTATTTTTAAAGATCTTATTATTAAGTACTCTCTACATCCAATGTGGGGCTTGAACTCACAACCCCGCGATCAAGAGTCACATGCTCTAACAACTGCGCCAGCCAGGCACCCCAAGTTTATTTTAAATATAACTTTGTTTCGGGGCGCCTGGGTGGCTCAGTCGGTTAAGCATCCAACTCTTGATCTCGGCTCAGGTCATGATCTCGGCTCAGGTCATGATCTCATGGTTTGTGAGTTCCAGCCCCACACTGGGCTCCTGGGCTGACAGTGCAGAGCCTGCTTGGGTTTCTCTCTCTCTCCCTCTCTCTCTCTCTCTCTCTGCCCCTCCCCTGCTTGGTGTCTCTCTCTCTCTTTCTCAAAAATAATAAATAAATAAATAAATATATTTTTTAAAAAGTTTGTTTGGGGTCACCTGGTTGGCTAGTCGGTTCAATGTCCAACTCCTGATTTCAGCTTAGGTCACGATCCCAATCCCGATCCCAGGGTCGTGGGATTGTGCCCCTCGTCAGGCTCCACACTGAGTATGGAGCCTGCTCAGGATTCTCTCTCTCTTTCTCTCTCTCTCCCTCTGCCCCTCTCCCCAACCCCTCTCTAAAATAAAACTTTTAAAAATTAAAAAAAAATGTTTCTTTGAGGCTATTTTGATAGCTTCAAGCAAACAAAGGATCTGAAGGAAATACACTTGAAGAAAAAACTAACAGAAAAAGTTAAGAATAAATTTCCTAACACCCCCACCTTCTTTGGCTTTACACATCGTCCAAAAGCCCTCTGTTTTTGGAGCAGAGAGGTCTCCCTGCAGAAGCACTAGGCAAGCACAGCCCTCCAGGTCCTCCCAGCCCTAGAAACGGCGCTCCCTTCTCAAACTTCCTCCACAAGGGCTGCGTCCCTGCTCCCTTGCTCCCCTGCCCTCGGGGCTGCCCTGCCAGGAAAGCCCCTGTTCAGGGCACCCACCTCCAGGTTCTTCTGCCCTCCTCTCTGGTGCAGCCCCACATAGGCTGGCAGGGCAATGCCCTCCCCTTGGGGCCAATCTCCCCTCAGCCCTGGGGGTGGGGCCGTGGTGGGTGGGACTCACAGGGGCTGGGAGTGCATGCAGATGTCCCAAACCCACTAGGCTGACAGCTTTTTCACTCAAGGATTCCTTCAGGCCATGAGCATGGAGGCCTGGTTCTGCTGAGGTCTCTTCTCCATCACCAGCCCATCCTCACCCCCTTCCACCCAAGACACAAAGCACAGTGCCAACAGCTTCTGGGAAGGAGACTTTTCTAAGATTAAAAAAAGGGGGGGGGCATTTAACGAGTTTTGTTTTCTTTTTTTAGGAATGAGAATAAAATGCATTCACAAATAAAATCTATATTTAGATACATTTTTAACGCTGTATATCTGATAATAACCAGCTTTGTACATACAATCAGTAGAAGACTGTAATTTTGACCAATGAAAAAAACCCATGAAAGAAAAATGCAGAAAAAAATGAGTTAACAATGGAAAAAGAGAGCAGTAAATGCTGAGCTTCAGAGATTATGCACTGAAGGGACAGATTATTCTCTCAGCCTCCCGTCCAGCCTAAGTCATGGGCGACTCAGTCTAGAGGAAAAAATGCAGAACAGCTCAGCGCTCACCCTGAAGGAAGGAAGCCAGTTAATAAAGACAAGAGCCCGGAAACAAGCAGTTATCAAGCTGCTTAGCTTTCTGAGTAAGTTAGCTTGCTACCTTACCTGCCCCACAGGGCCTGGCTGCTGTGACTCTCCAGATCAGACCTTCCTAAGAACAGAGCTGAGCAGAGCCAGGGTCCGGACAATTTTCCCAAAGAATGGGCTGGTACCATCATTTCCCAGAGGAACTCATGCAGCACTGCTTGATGGTCAGTGCTGTCCCACGCTGGGGCTAACACTCCTGCCACTCCTGCCCTCTTCCTAGGTTGGTGGCTCTCTCACTCATTGAGCATGCATGCACAAGTGCATGGTGGGAACCTGTAAGACAATGGGGGGCTACCTGGACAACCCTCAGGCCCATCAGCCACACAACCATCCAAGGAGGGTGGGGCTTCATGCAACTGGCGCCACAGCTGTGGTGCTGCATGTGGTCGCACCAAGCCACAGAGCTTATGCCCCTTTTAGGACAGGATACTTTTATAAATTAGAGCAAAGTCAAGGCCTGGGGAAAGCCCTCACTGACCTCACAAAAGCAGCAGAGAAATGTGTGCCATTTTCCCCTAAGGTCCCTATATCATAAGGGAATAACAGCTTGGCTTCCGGACAGAGGGACTGCTAGGGTGACCCTCATCCTCAGTTAGGAGGTCCTCCAAATGGGAAAGCAACTGCCCTGGGAGGAGTGCGAATCTACATCACCAACGCTGGCTCTTTTACAGGTTCGGTACTCAGGGTCTGGCTACGTGAGGACAGTGGTCCCCGGCAGGCCTCGCCCACCATGGCACAGTGCCAACATGAAAAACCTCAGCTCAAATACTGTATGCTTGACACCAATAGTTTGCTACTCCAGATTTAACCCAACAATTGGTCCCTAAAACCTGCCAGGAGGAGCTACAGTTACAAAAAGAAACCGGTACCTCTGAAATACAACATTTCAAGGGTCAGGTAGGTGATTTAATATACATACAGAAAAAGAGGGTATCCCGTTCTTAAACTGTATTTCCTTAGACAACAGAAGAGCAGAACATGAATCTTTGTTTTTAAGCATCTGACTTCTTCCTAGTTTGGAATGCTTTCATACTGGGCATTAAATAGGCAACAGTTTTTGATGACGCCCTCCAACCCTTGAGCATATACAGCTCTAAACTCAAGGGAATCAGAATGTACACATATAATTCTGACATGCTTTTGTTAAAAAATGGCAAAAATGGGAAGATACACAGTTATGTGACAAATACTACTGGAAGCCCAGACATGAGAACCATGAGGAGAAAGGATGAAAAAGAGTAACAAGCCATCCAGAGACTCAAGGTTTAGAAAGATAAGGGCAGGGGCACCTGGGTGGCTCAGTCAGCTGACTGTCCGACTTCAGCTCACGCAGTCTGTGAGTTCAAGCCCCGCACTGGGCTCTGGGCTGACAGCTCATAGCCTTGAGCCTGATTCAGATTCTCTGTCTCTTTCTTTCTCTACCCCTTCCCTGTTCATGCTCTGTCTCTGTCTGTCAAAAATAATTAAACGTTAAAAAAAAAAAAAAAGAAAGATAAGAACAAAGCAAGGTACAGAACCCGTTTCAGAGCTAACTATATAACAAAACGCACTGCACACCAAAGTGGACAGGGATGCGGCAGGGCTGGGCGGGACACACACCAAGAAGCTGATCAGTCAGAAAAGGCTTCACAGTCACCAGGGGGGTAGTTTCCACTGGGGGAATTTCTTCAGGCAAAGAGGAAGAGCTGAAGAGGAGAAACTGGCAGCCTAGAGCACCCTGGACACTACCTGGGCTTTACAGGGCACACAGCAGGTGCATCTGAGAAGGAACCCTCATCAAGGAGGACCAAAGGGGCAGGCTAGGAGAGGTAGGAAATTCCTAAGAATGCTGGAACTGAGGCACCCTTCCAGCAAGTGCTCCCTTCCCAGTCACCACGAAAGAGGGCTAGGAAAAAAGTGTGTCAATGCGTTCACCCCAGCCAGGGGAGAGTGTGCGATGAGAATGCGGTGTGGCCGTCCTCTTGAGATGGATCCACTTTCTTCACTGCAGGAGAGCATCCACAGAGGGGCCGCAACTGAACACATGCCCTGTACTTCAGACTGGGTTCAGAAGCGAGGTCTGCAAGGTAGAACCTTCTCCCCCTGGGTGGCGCAGTTCCCAGGTCCACTGTAGCCCCTGTCCTCCCAATTAGTCAGAAACAGGGAGGGAGAGCTGAAAAGTTAACTCCAGGCCCCTTTTTCCCACAGGTACCACTGCAGGTCAAAGCACAAAGCAAGTATTTCTGTAAGGCTTCAAGCTTCCCTGCAAATCTTATCAGCCTTCTCTGACAGCATCCGATATACAGCTGTCGCTTTGAGATACAACTCCCACTGCAGTACAATTAATTCCAAAAGAGAAAAACAGGTTGAAGAATGAGACTTTAACAATGATTTCATTGTAACAGCTAAGCTTCAGCCGGATGAATTCTGACTGAGATACTGCTAAGATGCGCGCGCGCGCGCGCGCACACACACACACACAAGCAGCTGCCTGCACGCAGCCTCTCCAGCCTTCTCCAGCACGGGCAGACCTGCCACCACCAGCTCCGCCAACATGCAGAAGGCACACACCTCCAGAACGACCCTCCTTGGCATCCAGACACCTTCACACACGCCTTTAAATATTTCCATTCCCTGAAGGCTGCAAGCTGATTCAAAGCACAGTGGCTGGTGCAGAGAACATCTGATCCCATCTGCGGGGCAGAGGAGGTCACTAGGCCACCAGGCACAATGTGCCCACCTTCACCAGGCCCCTGGGCAACACTCCAAATGCAAACCGTACTTGTCTGCTCTGCGGGCTGTGTGTCCAGGCAGGGGCTGCTGACGGAGGACGTGGCCGTCTTTTCCACGCGCTGAGCTTGCCGAGCCATCAGCTCTACTGTGGCCCTCTGTACAATCCCACTATTTACACAGAAACCTCAATCAGTTCCTCTGATGAGGGATTTGAAACCCACAAATGTAAATCCTTTATAACAAACTCTCTTAAAACATTCAAAAGAACTTGAAATTTCTTGGGAGTAAAAATTTCAGTTTAAATAAGGAAAAATTTCCAGACTAAGAGGATGGAAACAGACTCTGTGCAACTACATGAACGCAACCAGTCAAGCACTGAAAACAGATTCTCAAGAACCATCATGAGCCCAAAAGGCCTTTCATATCCAAGGCACTATCAGCAGAACGTATTTCCCATCACTCTTGAAAATATGCACTCTGGGGGGCGCCTGGGTGGCTCAGTCAGTTAAGCATCTGATTTCAGCTCAGGTCATAATCTCACAGTTTGTGGATTCGAGCCCCATGTTGGGCTCTGTGCTGGCAGCGTAAAGCCTGCTTGGGATTCTGTCTCCCAAGCTCTCTACCCCCTCCCTACACACATGCACGCGTGCGTGTGCACTCTCTCTCTCTCCTCTATCAAAAATAAATAAATAAATATAAAAGGAAAGGAAAGGAAAGGAAAGGAAAGAAGCACTCTGCCTGTTGATTTAGCTAGAGTCTGAATACAAAACTGGTTCTCGATATTGAATAATTTTTTAAAAGGTCCGGTATAAAACGTAACGCAGTTACAGAAGAATGCGCTACTAAAAAGGCCTGAATGATACGTGTCCAAAACTTAGTTTCCACACCAGCACTTCCTCCCGGGTGATCTGCCCTTTGAACCTGCCTTCAAAACCAAAACAACTGCACTCCTCACCCCTATGGCCAGCTGTCAGCAAAAGGGCAGGCGCGGAGCATGCACACGTCCGCCCTAGCCCTCACACCTGCTGAGGGAGTCATTTCTGCATCAAGTGTTCCTCGGCCACACGTGGGATTCCACCAAAGTCCATTCCACAGATCGCTCTCCTCAGAAAAGGTCGAAGCGTACTACCAGGGAGGAGTCTCCACACCACCAACTCAGCGGGAACGGAGTGTGCTCACCCACTTTCTGCAGCAGTTCCCAGTTCACCACACCCTTGCCCTACATGCACCCAAGCCCCACGTCAAGTGGCTCGGGGCATGAGGACATAGAATGAAAGGAGGGCACACCCGGAGCCGCCTTTTCTTCCTCCCCAAAACCGTGCTAACGGCGGCCCAGAGGCCGAGGCCCACTTTGAAGAGCTGCCTAAGGCCTCTGCTCAGGCCCTGCATCTACACAGGCTGCTGCTGTAATCCTTCCCACGAAACTCCGTCAGAAAAGGACAAACCCACACTGCCACCTCTCAGGATGGGGACCTCACCTTCCCAGCTCTGCAGGGGCGTCACAGGGACAGAAATACATCACACCGCCCAAGACCACATGAGGGGGAGCTACCCAAAAAGCAGTGTGGAAAGGAGAACCCCCTTCTCTCCATGCCCCCCACTTTCCCAACCGCCTTCCCGCACGGCTGCAGCCAGGCTGGCCGAAGCTAGAGCCACCCTACCCAGCGCGTGCGGGGGCCGCCTGCCTTCTCCCGTTTCACCTGCAGCAGAGTCCTCGCAGCTCTGGTCTCCCCGAGGGAGGATTCCAGGCCTCGCCCATTCAGAAGTCAGCCCTCGAATACAGATGAAGCGGAGCCTCTTTCCAAACAGCTGCTTTCGGACAGCGTGAGGCCCAAAGAGGCTCCAGGGGTCACAGAGTTCAGCCATCTGCCTGAAGAAGTAAGCAAGCATGCCGTCCTCCCGTGTGAACAGGTCCCTCCTGCGTCCGGCACGGCACAGTCAGGGCGCCCGGCACAGCCCCCGGGGAAGCCGTCCTGGGCAGGCCGTCCCCCAGGGCCCTCCCCGCTCGCGGGGGCAGAGAGGCGCCCGGGCTCTGCCACAGCTCAGCCGTGGGTTCAAACTGCACTCCGTTTCCCAGGCACATGCCTAACCTCCCTGCGTCCCAGTCTCCACACCTGTAACCGGGAACGACACCCAGCTCACACGACACCATCTACAAAAATCCAGCAACAAAGGGTGAGCCATCTGGAAAAGTGACGGCTTTTAAAGTGAGTGTTCAATAGGGGCCCCTGGGGGGCTCAGTCGGTTGAGCGTCCGCTCTTGATTTCAGCTCGGGTCGTGATCTCATGGTTCGCTCGGGATTTCACAGTTTGTGAGTTCGAGCGCGGAGCCTGCTTAGGATCCTCTCCCTCCCTCTCTGCCCCTTGCCACCCTCCAAAACAACAACAACAACAACAACAAAGTGCTCAGTAAATGGTATCTACGGCGTCTGGCCCAGCTGAGGGGCAAGCGGGCTAGGCCATGTTCAGACCTCCTCGTGCTGCTCCCCTGCTGGCTGCGCACACTTAGAGAAGGGGCGCCACCGAGAGCCGGGACAGGGGCTTCGCACAACGCCGCCGTGCAAATCCAGATGCAAACTCACTCCAACCACCAAACCTATCTGACCTCGGCTGAAAAACCCAATACTGCGGACGTCTGCGCCGTCACTGCGGGGAAATATGGCCCATACTCACCCGGCAGGGGGATCCAGCTGAAGACACAAGAGCCTTGCTCCCCTCGCGTCCTGACAGGGAGGTCTCTCCGTTACACCCAGATTCATTTTCTCTCAACGGATGGCGGCAATTTTGCGCTAAAAAGGAGGCTTACGTTGGGGCGCCTGGGTGGCTCAGGCGGTTAAGCGTCCGACTTCAACACAGGTCATGATCTCACCGTTCAGGAGTTCGAGCCCCGCAGCAGGCTCTGTGCTGACAGCTCGGAGCCTGGAGCCTGCTTCGATTCCCTGTCTCCCTCTCTCTCTGCCTGTCCTCTGCTGGCGCTGGTCTCTCTCAAAAATAAATAAAAACATAAAAAAAAAAAAAAAAGGTGGCTTCCGCAAAGAACACCCCCGATGTCAAATGCCCATCGCGGGGAAGGACCAAGACGGCGAGGCGATGGGCCCTCTGCCTCTTCCGATGACTCCGGCAAAGGGCGCACCTTGCGCCGCAACAGCACCGCCGTTAAGAAGAAGTTCGTTTTACACGCTTTCCGGGATCACACTCACCCCCGGCCTCCACTGAGGCTCGCCAAGAAGCCTATTTCGTGTTTTCGCCTGTCAGCCCAGACACCCCAGGGTACAGCCACATGTCGCAACAGTCAAAGACGGCCCCTTTCCCTTTCACCGTTTTCTCAACTGAACAGGTCCTCCTCT
Source organism: Cryptoprocta ferox (assembly GCA_028646485.1). Taxonomy (NCBI): domain Eukaryota; kingdom Metazoa; phylum Chordata; class Mammalia; order Carnivora; family Eupleridae; genus Cryptoprocta; species Cryptoprocta ferox. The sequence continues at coordinate 1,956,707 of CM053564.1, read as the reverse complement.
GCGACTCTGGAGCGTCGCAGAGGTCTTAACCTGACGTCCACTGAGGAGCCGCAGAAGGTTCAAGAACCAGGGGAGGTAACGACAAAATGCGGAGCCGCTCTGTGTTTTAATCTCCGGAAAGGCTTTATTTCTTCCATCAGATTCTCAAAGGGGTACACAACACCCCCGCTCCAAAAAAATACTGAGAACGGCGGCGACCACAAAGCTGCATGCTGCAAAATAAGGAGTCAGGTCCACTCCCTGGGTCTTCTTTCACTTAAGCGATTTTCCTTTGCCTTCGGAACCAGATTTCGCACCCACGTCTCAGTCGCGCAAGGTATAAATCGTTAAACCACCTTTGCCACTCCCCAACTCAAACACCGGGAAAACGCCAAGGATACTTTTAGCAACAGAAGGAAGAAAAAAAAAAAGACGTGGAAACACCAGCGATACTTTTAAGCAAAACATTGAACCCAACAAGTGCTTTTCCTTTTTTCTTTTCCCCTGAAACGCCTCCCCCCTGTCAGGATCACTCGCCCCCCCGCCCCGCACCCCTCCGCCCCCGGTAGCAGGTTCAAGTCCGGCCTGCCTGGGGCTTCCCACACTCGACGCCGGTGCCGGAGAAGAGCCCCGAGGCACGAACAGCACCCCTCGCCGCGCGGCCGGGCCGGGCCAGCAGGCTATCAGATTGCAGCCCAAGCGTCAGTTCCCGCGGCCTGGAGCATCAGGTGCTCCGGGCCAGAACGCGTACCTCCTGCCTCGCTGCGGCAGAGGCACCGGGACGCCCCTCCAGGTGAAGGCCCAGGGCGGGTCCTCCGCAGGCCGAACGAAAGGTAACCCCAAAGGATCGGCTCCAGGCCGCGGCGCGCCGAAAACAAACTTTCCAAGCACTTCCACCGCGACAGGCCAGTGACACCTCCCCGGCCTCCCCCGCCCTCCGCGCGTCTGTCAGCGCCCCCGCCGGGCGGGCACCCGCCGCGGCGGGGCCCGGGCTCCCCGCGGCGGCCGGGCAGCGCCCTCACGAAGCCCGCCGTCTCCCGCCCGGCCGCACGGCCGCAGGTGAGGCGCCGCCCGGCCCTGGGGACCCGGGGCCGCCCCGCCTCACCGCGGCCCGGCGGCCGCCGCGCTTGGCCGGGTGACGGGCCGGCGCGCCCGAGCGGCCGGCGCGCACTCACCAGCTGGCTGGTGGTCCTGGCCATGGGCCCCGCGTCGGCGCGGGCGCCTCCCCCGCAGCGCTGCGCGACTCCGCGCCTCCTCAGCGTCCTCCTCCCCGCGGCGGAGCCCCAGCAATGGCCGCCCTCATCCTGCGCCCGCCCCGCCGCCCGCCGCCCCCGGCTCCGCCCCGCCCCCGCGCGACGCCGGGCGGGACTTCCGCCGCCCCGCCGCCGCCGCTGCCCGCGCCCATTGGCCGAGCCTGCCGTCGCTCCGCCGCGGCTCGGTCGGCCCCGCCGGCGCCCCCGAGCCGCATTTCCGGGTTGGGGCCCGGCGGGCAGGAGAGGCCCGGCCCCGTCTCGGACGCGGCGGCGGGGACCCGCGCGAGCCAATCCGGGGGCCGTGGGGCGGGGCCGCGCGGGAAGCCGGGTGAGCTGTCATCCCTGGCTCCCACAGGGGGAAACTGAGGCTCGCAGCGGGCCTCCCCCCGCCCCGAGCTGGCCAAGGTCACGCCCGAGGCAGCGGCGGGGTTGGGTTCGGACGCGTGGCTCGGAGCGGGAGCCGGGTTCTGCGTAAACACCGAGAGACGCAACTTGGCTGGCTCCAAAACTGAGAAGTGTTCAAGAGGGAAATTTGGGTTGCAAAATCAAATATAAATTTGGAAGAAAACAGTCCCATCGCATCACTGCTGACAGTCCCAGGGACACCTTCGGAACTTTCTTCTTTGCTTATGGTTTTGTGGGGGGTTTTGTAGTTGTTATTGTTAATAATAATGATGATGTTGAATCTTTTTGTAGTTATTAATGATGATGGTGTTATTGTTGGGTTTTTTTTTTTAGTTGTGGCAAAATATACATAAAATTTAACACCTTAACCATTTGAACACATACCGTGTGCACAGTTCAGTGGCATACAGTACATCCACATTGCTTGTCTGTGACTATGCTGTCTCTAAAAAAACCAGAATCATCTTTGTTACCTCAAGGTTGCATACTTCTAAAATAACCTTTTTCGGGGCGCCTGAGTGGCTCCAGAGGTTGGGGTCTGACTTCAGCTCAGGTCACGATCTCACAGTTCATGGGTTTGAGCCCAGCATCACTCATAACTCCAAGCCTCTCCTCCTCTCTCTGCCCGTCCCCTGCTTGCTCTCTCTCTCTCAAAAATAAACACTAAAAATATTTTTTAATTAAAATAAATAACTTTCTACTTCCAAAAGAAATATACATGTTTATTTTTTAAATAACAATTTAGTACAGAGACTAATTAGATAAATTAATCCATAATCCCACTGGCTAGAATTAATTCTTGAATAGCAGTGATAGCTGCTAACATTGACCCAGCACTTACTCTTAGTAAAGAATTTTCATGCCTAACCTCTAAACAAGCATCCTGGCTAGTATTGCCCCACTTTTCAGATGAGGAAACAGAGGCATCCTGCAGGTCTTAAGGTAGCCCTAGGTCTTGTAGTGCCACAGCCAGGACCTTGATACCCATATGCCAGAGACCCTGCTTTGACCATTAGACTGTACAGCCTCTGCTTGTCCAAACTTCCAGTCTTCTGTACATTTATGTACCTTAAAGAACAGTTAAAAAAAAAAAAAAGTAAATGCAACTCCTACTCCCCAAAAGGGCTTATGGGGTTTTGATACTTTTTTTCATATAACACTGTCTCATCCCGTATCTTGTGTAGCTCTGACACCTGACTGCCATCTTCCCAGTCGGAAGGGCTGCAGAGGACTCCGCTAGAGGAAGCCTAGAGTTTATAGATCTGTGCATTGATCAGGTTCCCTCCCAACTGACACTGAAGTGGTTCCTGGACTTCCTCATAGACAAACCCTCCACTTCAATTCAAGCACACCTTTATTTCCGTAGGATAAATTCTGAGCAGGTGGAATTGCTGGGTCAAAGTACAGGGATCCCTCTCAAGACGTTTGATTCATGCTGCAAATTGCCAATCGCCTACCCCACTCCAGACACCAACCCTCAGTGAACACAAAGACAAGGTCAAGATAGGTACCAGCTCTTGCCACCAAAGCAAGCCACATTCAACCCTTGAGAACATTGGGAACATTCTCCTCCATCATAACCCTTACTACCTATTGAAAGCAGTATATCTGATTTTACCCACAACAGCTCCATGAGCAGTGGTTACTATGACCATTTCCATCTTGTACTTGAGGAAACAAGGCTTCAGTGCCTTGCCTACTCTCAGTCATAGAGTTACTAGATCACCGAGCACAGAACTCCAAACCAGCCCTGCCCAGCACCACCGCCTTGCTCTTGGCCACTGCACTCAACTGCCTCCCAACAACCCTTCTTTTGTATTTATTTTAGTCCTCACAAAGTAATAATAACTTATCCTCAGAGAATGCTAACCATTTTACAGGACTTACCTTACTAAATCCTCATCACAATCCTATGAGACACACAGTATTTATTACCATCTTCCATGTGAAATTTGCCAGACTGTACATTAAATGCGATTGCAAATAAATACACAGCTTTAGACTCTAAAGGATACACATCAAGTGCGACCTTTCCCAGGATGTTACCGACCGAGGTGCTCCCCCAAATGACGGGGTAAACCAAGACAATGTGAGGTCCGGGAAACAAGAAGAAAACAAAACACACAGGAGGGTGGTGGAGCGAAGTCCCAGGATCTGTCCCTCCAGCAAGTACGTACTGAGTCTCCCCTCCATCCCGCACACTGTGCCAGATGTTGACCATTCACCAGTGAACAAAACAAAATCTCTGCTCTCATGGGACTTGGATGCCACTGGGGGTGGGGGGTGGGAGAGACCATCAAATAAGCAAGTCTTATGACATGTTAGAAGATATAGTAAGTGCGGGGGGGGGGGTGGAGAAAGAAAATCAATGGGGACTCAGGAGTGCCTGGGGCAGAGGTGCAATTTTAAAAGGATAATGAGGAGAAACCCAAGAATCAGAAGAGGGAGCAAGCACATTTACAGCCACAGGACAGACGCACTGATTGAACCAGCAATTAGCATCATCCTCTGCCTTGGAGGGACCCAGAAAGGAATGAGGGACTGAGAGAGCTGAATGCTCACCTCTCGTAACGGAAAAGCAACAGACAGTGACTGTATGTGAGGAGTCAAGACAGAAAGTACAGGGGCGCCTGGGCGGCTCAGCCGGCTGAGCGTCCAACTTTTGATTGCAGCTCAGGTCACGATCTCACGGCTCATGAGTTCAAGCCCCGCCTCAGGCTCGGCTCTGACAGCACAGAACCTGCTTGGGATTCTATCTCCCCCCACCCCCTCTGCCCTTTCCCCACTGGCGTGTGCATGCTCGCTCTCTCTCTCTCTCTCTCTCTCTCAAAAACAAACAAACAAACAAACAAACAAGACAAAGTACAAAAAGATGGACCTAAACAGGAACAACATGTAAAGTGTACTAAGTGGGATGTGAGTAGGGAGAGGGGAGGCAGGGGCTGCTGTTGTTTATTACAAGCCTGTTTGGAACTCTCGGGCCCCTTGGGGCCCCTGAGTGGCTCGGTCAGTTGAGCGTCTGACCCTTGACTGAGCCTCAGGTCATGATCCCAGGGTTGTGGGATTGAGCCCTGCGTCAGGCTCTGCACTGGACACGGAGCCTGGTGCTTGGGATTCTCTCTCAATCTCTCTCTGTCTCTTTCTGTCTCTACCCACACCCCCCTTGCTCCTGTCCCCTGCTTGTGTGCATGCTCTCTCTCCCTCAAAAATAAATAAACGTTAAAAAAAAAAAAAAAAGAACTGGCCCCTTAAACACTGATGCAAATAAAAATTAATAAAATGGATGTATCTTCTCCCTGGAGATTCTAAGCAGCTCTCAGGAACGTACAACTGTGCAAGGATGTTTGTGACAGCATAGCTTTAACAGGAAGCAAAAAGAAAAAGAAAAAAAGAACCAAAACATTTATCAACAAGGGCATGTTAAAATAAATCATGGGACATTCATCCTGGAGAATTCGATGCAGCTATGGGAAAGAAGAGAGGGAAAGTCTAACTGAGAGCACAAAGGCAGAGAAAAGCAACTCACGGAATAGGAACCGAGGTCTTTAAGCTTTTTTTTTTTAGTTAGAGTCGCTCACACCAAAGCACGGACTGCGTAATTCTTCAGCTATTCAAAGAGAAACGGAGGGGGGAAACCTTGAGGGAAAAGTACAGAAGCTAGAGCCCGCTGGAGTGGCAGGTAGAGTAGGCACCCCTGCTGGCCTCAGGGAAGGGGTGAGGGGAGAGGGGCAGGGCAGGGCGGAGCTGTCAAAAGAGGAACCAAGGACAGTGCTCAGTTCTCGTGGGGCCTCCGATGGCAGCCAGTGTGCAAGCCAAGGCCAGGCCAGGTCACCCCTCTCTACCCAGGGAGAGGCAGGGCACCCCCTCCGTGGGGCAGGTGTGGCTCCCCATCCTGGGACAGGTGGGATGGACTCACCTGGCCCTGCACAGTTCACTGGCACCCGGGCTGGACAAAGGAGAGGGACAGCCCGTGGCTCTCATCTCTCCCTTCCCTGCCAAGGGCTTATCCCTGGTGGAAGGGCGACCCCAGGCCAAGAATGCAATGCCTGGCTTGACATTGTGAGGTCATGATCCACACAAGAAGGAGTAGGAGGATGCCCGTTATAATCCAGGGAGGGGGCTGGAAGGCTGCCTTACGTACACTGCACAGGGCACTACAACTGGGTTTGCACAGGGCACTGCAAACCGGGCCCTGTGCCTCCCAGGCCCGTGCTGTTTCACCCATTTCTCAAACTGTCATGGCACAAGGGAGAAAACCCTCGTTCCGAGGCTGGGGCACTTGCCCAACGTCACACAGCTAATGTATAATGTATTCGTTACCGAGCTCCATGTAACAAATTATCTCAAAGCCCAGAGACGTAAAACAACAAACATTTATGATCTTATGGTCTCTGTGGGTCAGGAAGCCAGGAGCAGCTTGGCAGGGTGGTTCTGGCTCAGGGTCTCTCAGGAATTTGCAGTGGAGACGTCAGCAAAGGCTGAGTCATCCAAAGGCTTGACGAGGACGCGAGGGACCGCTTCCGAGGTGGCCCATTCACTCAGATACTGGCGGAGGCCTCGGTTCCTCCCCATGGTGGCCTCTCCACAGAGCCTTCCTGAACTATCCCCATGCTACGGCAGTTAGCTATCCCCAGAGTGAGTGATTCCGGAGAAAGAGAGCACGCCCAGCCCAGAATCTGCAGACTTTTATACCCTAATTTCCAAAGCGACCGAGCATCACCTCTGCCTCTACTGGTCACACAAAAATGCCCGGCACCATGTGGGGGGAACTGCACAAGGGTGTGGATCCCCGGAAGGAGGATCGCTGGGGACCATTTTCAAGGCCGGGAACCACAGCTAGTTGAGGGCAGAGCCAGGACTCCAATTCTGCCAGGACGCATGGAGACAGGGGGAGAGCCAAGATAAGAGAGGCAGGCCAGGCCTGCACCCCTGCAGGTTTGGAGGCAGGCAGGCACACCCACTAGCACACATCCAGTTAGGAAAACAAGGAGACTCTTCAAAGATGAGGATGTGGTCTCCGGCTTCTGCCCACTGAGGGCCTGGTCACCGTACCTAAGGCTCCCCAGAGGCATCTAGCTGCAGGCGGATGGATCAAAGACACGGAAGCCAACAACTTTCAGGCCACCTGGGAAAAATGTCTTCCTGCATAAATTGTGCCCCATGGGGAAAAATTTTTAACTAGCCCTGGAGACAGGAAATAGAAAGTTGCATCAGATCTCAGACAAGTCAACCTGACAATAAAGTTAAAAAAAAAAAAAATCTCAGACAAGTAACCTTCTCTCCTAAGTCTCCACTTGCCCAGCTATAAAATGGGCTGACTCCAAAAACCAGTCAAATCCCAAAGATTGAAACCATCCGGTGTTCAACACATTGGGAAATGAGCACTTTCATGTACACTGATGATAGGACCCAGGCAGCAGGGAGGCCTGGCCTAGGCCCTTCTCTCCGGAAGGGATGTTGGACAGAATAACGGCCCCTCCAAAAATGTCCACGTCCTGTTCACCCAAGCTGTGGATATGTTATATTACATAGAGAGAGTTAGGACTGCTAATAAGCTGACCTTAAAAGAGAAAGACTATCCAGGGTCATCCAGCTCTGCCCAATATAATCACAAGGGTCCTTAAAAGATGGAAGAAAAAGAAAGAATCCAAGTCCGAGTGAGGCAACAAAAAACACAACTGGCCAGCCCCGGCTTTGCAAATACAAGAGGCCATGGACCACCAGTGTGGACAGCACACAGCTGGACACGGAAGATTCCCCCAGAACCTCTAGGGAGAGCAAGGCTCTGCCACCACTTTGACTGTAGCCCACTGAGACCTATTCCTGACTCCAACCTCCAGAGCTGTAAAATAAAGGCGTGTTCTTTGGAACTTTTAATTTGTGGTGATTTGTCACAGGAAAAGAAAACTAATATGGGAGGCCCTCCTGTGGCCGCACCAAAACCGGGTACCCACAGGGACAAAAGGAGTCCCCACCCAGGGTCCCCCGTCTGCCTTCTGGATGCACTTGCGCATCTGGGCCCCCGAATTCCCTGCCTATCATTCCATGGTCCCTCCTCCTCAGGGCAGCTGGGGTGGTGGGAGAGGAGCCCGACTGGTCCATGGTGGGATCTTACCGCCAAGTTATGAAGGAAGCATCCATCCTAGAGAACGCTGGGCACCTTGTTAAAATAGTGACACATTTCAATGTGTCCCCACCCAGGGAGCTTGGCATGTCATGCTGCTTAACTAGAAAATACTGACGAGCACAGCAGTATCAAAAGTACAATTCCAGTTTATAAGACAAACCAAGACACAAACGTGGGGACAGGTACAGGATCACACTGGAAGGATCACACCAAGCTCTTCCTGGTGGCGGACTGGGAGGCAGGCAAGGCTCAGAGAGGGCCACGCTCAGGGCACAGGGCCGCCTCCCACGCTGCAGCTGCCTGGGGACCACAGGGGCACACGGAGGAGGCCCCAGGGTCTAAGCTGAGCAGCCCCCATTCACCTCCTGGGGCCACACCTCTCTCCTTCTGTACCCGCCCGCTCCGCCCCCCGCCCCCCTGACCCCACACAGGCCCCGAGCGGGGGCAAAGCTGGGACGGGAAGCGGAGTCCGCAACGCCAACGAGGGCGGGGCGGGGAGAGAAGGGGCGCAGAAGGGGGCGGAGAGGAAGCGTGCGGCAAGGGGGATGCACATGGGCGCAAATGGAAGGAGAAAGAAGGGGCGCGGCGAGGCTGGAAGGCGTGCAGAGAGGCAGCCGGGCAGCTTGGCGCCCAGCGGCGTCTGCAGCTCGCGGGGGCGCCGGGGGGCCTTAGCCCCCCGGCACCCCCCACGCCGCGCGGTCCGGGGCTCTCGGCTCCGGGTCGGCCCTTTAGCCGGTACCGGGTCCGAGACGCGCGCGCCAGCGGCACGGCCGCGGCACTTCCCTCCGCAGGGCAATCCTGATTGGCCCCGCCAGAGGCCCGCCCCTCCTGACACTGCAGAGCCCGCCCCCCGGGGAGGAGCCCCTCCCACAGCAAGCGATTCCCCCTGCGCGCCGCACCTCTTACAGTAGGACCAGTAGGTCCGCGTAGATCCGGCTCCTGGGCCGCAGCCCGGCCCCGCGGCGGAGCGGATCGGGCAGCACTCACGGCGCACGCTCTGCCGTCCGCGGCCAGCCCCCGTTCGGGCGCGGCTGCCCCCCACCCCCAAGCAGGCTTCTCCGGTCTGGACCACCCAGGTCCTCTGCACGAATCAGCGGCCGGGCGCTGCGCTCGGAGCCTACGGAGACCGAAGCTTCGGAAGGGACGTCTCGGCGCCTGGACTCGAACCCGCACGCAGCCGGCGCAGTACAGGACCCTCAAGGGGGCGTCTCTGCAGTTCCCAGGTGCGGCCGCCAAGCGGCCCTCGCACCGCTCCGCGGAGTCACGACGCACCCACCCCTGCATCGGGTCTCACCGCCACTGGGTCCTCTGTTCCTCCCACCCAGTACAACACAAAGCAAACCACGAAGGAGGCGCGGACCGCGCGCCAGGTCACCTCTCCAAGGACCCCACCCCAGCTTTCTCCACTTCAATGAAAGTCACCTCCACCCACCAGTGACTCAGGCCCGCCCCTAGCGTCCGGGTCTACACCCGGCTTGGAGCAAGCCTTTCCCCACTTCACGAGTCTCCAGCCCCCTTGCCACCCTGCAACCAGATCCCCAGGGCCCCCTTGCTGGGGGGATTGGTGGGGGGGGGGGGTCTTACTTAAAATGGCAGCACATCTTCCGTTCAAAACCCAGCAGCCTCAGACTCAAAAGCGGCATGGTGGGTGCCGGGGCTGGTGAAGCGGGAACAAGGGTAGGTTATCTAGTGGGAACAGAGCTGCTCTGAGGGGCGATGGAAAAGTTCAGGAGACCACGGTGGTGATGGCTGCACCCTGTTCCCGCCAGGGTGGCCGGCAGCCCCAACCAACACATGCTAAAACTGTGCCACTGGATCTGTGTGGGGCAGTTCCCCTGGCACGTGCGCCCTTGCCAGCCCTGGGGTCACCCTTGGGGACCACTAGTTCAGCCAGTCCTTCCCGGATGCTGCAGCCAAGAGGCAGCGAGCCGGCAGGTTTAAGTGAGGCCCCGGGAGCTGAGCAGGCCAGGCCACGTCCTCGCTCCCGTGCTCATGGGCTCTGGAACTCGGAGCCCCGACTTCCCCATCTGAGAATGGGCAGGGCAAAAGGGAAACTCCTTTGGATTTTTGGCAGAGAACGGGTTAACACTGGTAATGCACTTGGAATTAAAGGCAACACCAAATAAGGCAAGTGTCCACTGCTCAGCCTCTTAAGGTATCTGGGAGCACTCGCCTGCTCCCTCCCACCAGGGCGGGCTCCAGACACGCCCTGCCCCCCATCACTGGTGCAGCCAGCTGTCTTCCAGCCACTGGCATGATGCAAGGGCTGGCCAGTCACCTGTTCGGTCTGGGACATCCCTGCTGCCCATAGGCATGTGCCCGGACACCCAGTCCCTTGGTACACCTACAGGTGGCTTCTGTCCCAGGCCTTTCCCGAGCCCTGCCTTACGGTGTTGGCTCTTCCTAGGCTGTTCACTCAGCTTCAAATGCAGCTGGGACCTAACGCTGTTTTTGTTACTTTGGGCCTGGACACGCTTTCTGCAGTGGGCTCTGTGGCAGAGGCAAAAGGAATGGCTGCCAAGCCACACACAACGGTGTCCTGGACATGTGCCTTTGACCTCTTATTCCAAGAACCACACCCATACAAAACGGGGACGGTTCTGCCCACCCCAGCATGCAAACGGGGACAAAGTCAACCCAAGGGCTGGGACGACACCAACCTGGACGTCTGATCCCCACGTCGCGGCTGCCCTCATGACCTGCAGGGCTCCCCAAAGCTCACTTGCCTCAAAACAGCCCTGTCAGCCCCTGCTCCCAGCATGGGGCCACTGCTGCCAGGGCTGGGGGCATGGACGGTCACAGGATCACACGGGCAAACAGTTGCAGGGCTCCGGATGCTGGTGACCCTCGAGCCACCCACCAGCACCGGGCAGGGTCACCCACAGCTGGGCAAACCAGGGGCAAGTGGGATCCCCGGACCCCCCTGGGAGTCAGATCATGAGAAGGGGCTGTTCAGAAAAGACCCCAAAGGAAGCCAAGCCTTGATTACCCCAAGGGCTCAGAGAAATAGGGCTGTGGGCTGGGCAAGGAATGGCGGCCTGTCCCCTCAGGGCCCCTCGGCCACTGCTTCCTACACTCAGAGCCACGGGACCTGGAGTCCTCTTGAAGGCCGAGGAGGAACAGCTGGCACCCTGCTCAGACCCAGCACCATGATCTTGGGCCTCCGCTTTGTCGGCCCAACTCAAAGGTGCAGAGGGAGAGCCCTGGGCCGCCCTCACACAGCGGCCTCCAAGCCCCCCGCGCGGCCCGCCCGAGGCCCCTCCCACATCCAGCTCCCCCCAGCCCCAGCTCCTAACTGTTCCCACAATCAATCCTCCCGTGTAAAATCCCAAAAAGCACCGGGGCGCCTGGGTGGCTCGGTCGGTTAAGGAAAAGTCCGACTCAATTTTAGCTCAGGTCATAGTCTCACGGTTCGTTGGGATCGAGCCCCAAGTCGGGCTTTGCGCTGACAGTGCAGAGTCTGCTTAGGACTCTCTCTTCTCTGCCCCTCCTCTCCTTCAAAATAAAATTTAAAAATCCCAAGAAGTACCCTTTTCCTCAGTCTCCCCACATATAAACTTCTGAAGCCATCCACACTCACCGTCCCCAAGTCCCTTGCTGTCTGCTTTCCAACTTACGGCCAGGGCTTCCCCCCCACCCCCCACCCTTCATTTCCAATCAACACAACCGAGTGTGGGGCTGCAGGCCTCAGACACAACTGTCCAACAGACAGGGGCCCTGTCCCCTTCACTGGGGCCCCGCAAAGCTGGGATCAGCTAGAATCCAGCCGCTCCCAACACTAAGGCACACACCCTCCCGTTCCCACCCCGTCCAGAGAGCCACCGAGGGGATGGCGCTCTGCCTTGAAGCAAAACTCAGACACGAGACAAGTCCCTGCTGGGAGAACGTTTATCCAGCCGCCTCCACCTGGCAGGCCTCCACCTGGGGCAGGGCTCCCATTCGCTCCCCGGAGACCAGCTCCTCGAAGGCTCAGCCCTGACAGTGTCCAGCTAAGGCTGGGCGTCCTTTCCAGCTGTGGTCCTCAGTCACTGCCTGGCCTCCTCCGCCTGCCACACCAACTCGCCCGAGATGTAGGTGGCCCGCACGTGGAGGGAGTCATCGAGCACCACGAAGTCTGGGGCAGAGGCAGGCAGTGAGATGGAGGCAGGGGTGGGCCTGCCACCGCCCCCACATCCATCCAGAAGCTGGTGGGGGGACTGAAGCCTAGGGCACCCCACCCCATCAGACGCTGACCAAGGTCCTGGAAACAGTGTTCCTGGCAGCAGGGTACATGGGACAAAGGCCTCAGCTGCCCCTCAGCTGTCTCACGTGCCAGAAATCCTGGCCGGATGGGAAGAGGTGCCCGGGCTGAGGCGGGTGGCCGGGCAAGGCCACCTGGGTGCAGGGAAGATCCCAGCTGCCCTGACACCATCCCAAGTCCCGAGACGTCCCAAGTCTTCAGTGGCCCCGGGCGCCCACATCGGGCCCTGACCTGCATCAGCCCCGAAGTCCAGGGTCCCCTTGCGCTTCTCCAGCCCCAGCAGCTGAGCAGGGTGCAAGGACGCAGCCTCCAGGGCCAACTCCACACTGCAGCCTGCTCAGAGGACACAACCGAGCAGTCACCCCAATCCCCGGCTGGTTCTGCAGGCAGCCCCTCCCCCACCCTGTAGCCCCAGGTCTCTGCAGCAGGGTGACAAAGCCCCACCTTCCCCCTCATCAGGGGACACTGCCAGGTACACCCTTTCTTGGTCACTCGGCCATCCCAGCCCTGCAGGGCTCCCCTCCTCACAGACCCAAATGCTTGCAGGCCCCTCCTCCTTCTGGGTCCCAGGAAGAGCCCCCCAAAAAAGAAGCAGTAACCTGGGCATCACTGAGGCCACCTGATCTTGGCTTTCTCTCCCTGCTTCCTCTCAAGAAGCCACGTGACCAAATCCTGTTCTTGCTGTTCCCCACATCCCCCCGCAACTGCTAGGCCACCGCCACTTCCTGCCCCCTGGCCGGGCTCCCTGCTGCTCCAAACAGCACGGTGAACCTGGTACCCCCAGGTGACACCCGAGCCCCAGGGCACTGCCAAGACAACCACACCCTCTGCCAGATACCCCTTCCCGCCCCCCAGAACATGGCCACCCCCTTAACAAGCCTGAAGCTCTGCTCTGACCGCCCACCGCGCTACCCCGGACCTCTGTACCCACGCGGTCCCGCAGGTCCCAAGGACCTTCCCACAGGTACGGTGAGGTCCCTTCTTCTCTCAGGGGCCGTGGCTTCACTGCCTATCACCCTGGGTCTCAGCCACCTGCTTGCTCGCCACTCTCTTAACCTGCCCTTGGACCTCGGCCCCATTCCTGGTGCTCGTCTCCTGGGAATTCCATCACACAAGGGATGTCGCTGCACGACCGCAGCGGTCTCCGTGCTTCCCTCCAACCTCTCCCACGTGTGGCTGCCACCCGCGCACACACACATGCCCACTCCAGCCTCACCGACCTGTAGCCTGCAGAAAATGCCGGACGCAGACGTCCATCGGGGCTATGCTGCCGCTCAGTGTCTTGGTGCCTTGAGAGTGAGAGAGCAGGCTCTGGGGGACCAGAGGCCACTGGGCACGTGGGGGGGGCGGGGGGCCCACAGGCTGGCAGGGAGCGCTCAGATGTCTGCATCCCACAGGAGAGGCCGAAGGGCCGTTCTCGAGCAGTCAGCGGGACGAGAGGGTCACTCACCTGCCACGTAAGCCGTCAGCCCGTCCACCTCCACCTCCTGCTGGCCCAGCGTGTGACGGCCATTGCCCAAGCCCAGGGCGGGAACAGCGTCGGTGACCAACACCAGCCCTGCAGGGGCAGGGGCCTCAGGAGCTGCCCCGCCGCCCTCCCCTTCCCTGATCCTGTCCTGCCCAGCCCCGCCCCGCCGCTCACCCTGGGGATGGGCCCGGTGGGCGATGCGTAGGGCAGCTGGGTTGGTGTGCGTGCCATCCGCGATCATCCCGTAGAAGATGTGGCGGCCTGGAGGCAGCCGGTCACTGGTCAGGAGCCCCACGATACCGGGGTCACGGTGGTGGAACTGGACAGGGATAGGACGGCAGCTGAGCGCTGGCGGGAACCCTTGGCGCCCACCCACCAGGGGGGCTGGGGGGGGCACTCACAGGCAGCATGGCGTTGAAGAGGTGGGTGATGAAGGTGGCCCCGCTCTGCACGGCTTCTTCTGCGGCCTGCAAGTCGGCCACCGAGTGTCCTGCATAGGGGACCTGGGCTCAAACTGTGCACCCAGCCCAGGACCCCCACATGTGCCCAACCCTAGAGGCGGCCGTCCTCACCTAGGGATACACAGATGCCACGGGCGGTCAGCGCCTGGATCACCTCGTGGCTTCGGCCCAGCTCGGGAGCCAGCGTCACAATGCGGACGTTGTCCAGAGGCCCGTAGGTGGCCAGCACGTCATGGAAGGCGTTGGCCTCAAAGGAGCGCAGGTGGGCTTCGGGGTGCGCACCTCGCTTCTCCCGGCTGATGAACGGGCCCTCCAGGTGCACCCCTGAGAGAAGAGGAGTGGATGGCTCGGGAGGGCCTGCAGACCCCACCCTTGGCCCGTCACCTGCCCCACCCTCCCTCCCCAGTTGGGCCTCTGGAGCGGGAGGGGCTGCCAACAGGTCCCCACGGAGCCTCCCGGGGTAGGGGCAGGGAGAGGGGTCAGCCACTCACCGAGGACCCCTGCCCCATGGGGACCACCACTCTTCACAGGGATCTGAGGAAGGACCTGGGGGGAACCAGCTGTTAAAGCCCTGCCCCCTATGGCCCAACGCCCAGAGATCACAGCCCAGCCAAAGCCAGAGATCAGAGGTCAGAGCCCAGCCCCCCATGGCCTTCCCTCAGATATCCGAAGGGAATCAAAGGCCCCCAACCCCAGTCAGGGAAGGCACAGCGCTAAGAACCAGCAGGACGTGGAGGAGCACGGAGGAATGCAAGACCGGCGGCCGGCGAGGAACAGGAGATGCAGAGAGCGCTCCCGGGCAGCGGGCAGGCGCAGGGACAAAAGGTAACTCCACGGCCCTGGCCCCGCGACGTGGCCACAGGGTCTGGACCGAGCCAGACAGGGTGGGCAGGCCTGGCCTCCTGGGCTGCAGGGCCGCACACGGCCAGGGGCAAGAGGGGGCGTGCACTCCAGGCAGCGCGAGCACAGAAGCGGGGTTCGCGGGCCAGAGAGGTCGGTGCGCAGGGGCTGGGGGCTCCGGCATCAAGGGCACAGGTGTTCACATGACCCGTCTTGGAGGCGGGGCGAGCTGCCAGAGCCACCTGCCACCCGCCAGAGGGCCCCGGGGCGCCCGCACCCCAAACCAGATACAGACATTTGTAAAGAGGCCGAAACCCTGGGAGCCTGACAGGCCGATCCCGCGCAGGTGTGGGCAGAGGCAGGTGGGAGAGGCACCAAGAAAACAGGCAGCGTCTTGAGAACTGGGGGGACCGACAGACACCTCATTCAAGAGCAGCTGTGTCCCCGAATGTGCCCCGAGAGCGCCCGGAGAAGCAAACCAGAAGGGCTCCAGGCAAGAGGCGGGTGGAGGCACTCACGCTCCGCGATTAGGAAGAAATTCGGGTTCTTAACACTCAGCACAAGGCCAGCGAGGCTTCTTCCCTCGGACCAGGGACCTCCACTAAGGGTGCCCCCAGGAGCCCTCCCCAGGCTCGGGGCTCCCAGCAGCCTGCTGGTGCCTGACCTCACACACAGGCCACAGCCAAGGCTCAGCAGCAGCTTGGGGAAAGCCTGGAGAGACACCGGACGAACAGGCCAGGGCCGGCGGGGACAGGAAGACACGCGCGGAGAGGTCCCGCGCCCGTGAAACAAGAAGGCAGCGTCGGAGGAAAGCACTCTGATAGACAAAGCAATGTCTTCCCGTTAAAAGTACGTGAGGGCGCCTGGGTGCCCTGGTTGGTTAAGCATCCAATTCTTGATTTCGGCTCAGGTCATGATCTCGCAGGTCGTAAGATCAAGCCCCACGTAGGGCTCTGTGCTGACAGTGCAGGACTCTCTCTCTGCCCCTCCCCTCCTGGTACTTGTTCGCTCGCTCTCTCAAAATAAGTAAATATTTAAATAAAAAATAAAACTAAACAAAACTCGAGCAGTAAAGTAAAAAAGAACCCAGGTCAAGAACTGGAACATAAAAATGGAGCAAACACCCAGGAATCAGAGTCGCAGAAAGAACCAGAGACGCCATCCAGGAGGCCCAACCGTGGAACGGTGACTCCCAGAAAAAGATGACAGAGAAACGAGGCAGAAAATCATAAACGCGTTATTCAAGAAAAACAAAGCTAAAAACCAACTTCAGACAGACAGGACGTGCTGATGACCCGCTCAACAGCTACATTCCCCACAGGCCCCACACGTGTCACCCTCAGACTCGAGAACCCAGGGCCAAAGGGAAGATTCCGCGAGCTTCCGGAGGGCAGAAATAAGTCATGTACAAAGTATCAGAGGTCAGGCGGCTTCTGACTTCTCATCAGCAACCCTGGAAATGAAAAAACGACACAGCAATGCCTTTAAGAATTCCCGAGGGAATTCGAATCCACAATTGTAACCCAATTAAAAGAATAAAAACCTCCGTCAAGCTCCCGGAAATCTTACTTCCAGACACCCCTTTCTCTAGCAGAGGCTGTTGGATGTACTCCAAAGCGAAGGCATAAACCAGCGAAGAGAAAGACAGGGGAGAGTAGACAGAGGCCCCGCAGAAGGACGCCAGGGGACCCCCCAGGTGACAGGAAGGGAGCTCCCAGGACAGCTCGGCCCTGGGAGGCCAGCGACCAGCGCAGAGATACAGGTCCCAAAAGCCGCCGCAGGAAGACGACGCTGATGGAGCGCTGGGCGCACCCAAATGTCCCAAAAGCAGAGGAGAAACTGGCGGGAAGCAGGGAGTCCAGTCACTGGGCAAGAGAACCGGGCAGACAGGAACTCGGAGGAACGCGGGCCGACGGGTAAGGAAATGGAAGAGCACCGAGACCCCTTCCCCCAGCCCTGCCGGCGGATCACACCAGAATTGCAGGCTGCTGCCTGGGGAGGCAGGGGGGGGGGGACCAGGAGGCCACGACGGGCCAGGCCTCCTCTGCTCCGGCGGGAAGCGTGTCCTAAAGCGGCATGTGGTTTAGACATGCGACAGCAACTCCAAGAATCAGCGGAGCTGAAAGCGACCGTCTCTGGGTGGGAGCTGGCGGGGGCAAAGGGCTGCTCTTTTCCGAACGAGCCATGAGACTCATGTGAGTTCGCCAAAGATTTAAAAAAAAAAAAAAAAGATAAGGGGCACCTGGGTGGCTGCGTCAGGTAAGCATCCAACTTTAGCTCAGGTCATGATCTTACAGCTCAGGAGTTCGAGCCCCACATCAGGCTCTGTGCTGACAACTCAAGAGCCTGGAACCTGCTTGGGATTCTCTCTCTCTGTCTCTCTGTGCCCCTCCTCTGCTTGCTCTCTATCTCAAAATAAATAAAATAGGGGGGCCTGGGTGGCTCATTCAGCCCAGGTCATGATCTCATGGCTCGTGGGTTCGAACCCCGCGTCAGGCTCTGTGCTGACAGCTCAGAGCCTGGAGCCTGCTTCAGATTCTGTGCCACCCTCTCTGTCTGCCCTTCTCCTGCACACTCGCTCGCTCCCTCACTCTCTCTCCAAAATAAACATTAAACTGGGTGGCTCAGTCCATTAAGTAACCCACTTTTTTTTTTTTTCTGCTCAGGTCACGATCTCACAGTTCATGGATTCAAGCCCTGCATCAGCCTCTGGACTGACGATCAGGAGCCTGCTTGCCATTCTCTCTCTCTCCCTCTCTCTCCAGTCCTCCCCTACTCCCTCTCAAAATAAATTAGTAAACTTAAAAAAAAAAAAAAAAAAGGATAAGATAATGGCTGAGTTTTTCCGGAATAGATTTTTCCCCTCGAACACACCCACTCAACCCTTGCCCTCAGCCATCTGTGGAGGACAGGCCCACGTTCCACCAGGTGACCCTGTTGTAACAAGTGTCAGGCCCCGTCTTGAAGCTCTCTCCAAAGTCTTTCAAGAGAGCTTAGTGCCAGACATGGGGCTCCGGTCAGACGGGGGGGGCGGGGGGTACCCCAGCCCACGGGGCAGATGGACTTGTGGGTAAATCCCTGGATCCTGTCTTTCCAGGGAGATCGCCTTGTGACATGTTCCACAGGGTTCTGCTGCCAGTCGCACTGGGACAGCCACACAGGGAGGGGGGACCTGCTCGATGCTGTGCCCGTCACTGGCTGTTGTCCCCACCCAGTCTCACAGGTGCCCCTCTGACACGGACGCCTCCAGGAAGGTATCTGGCCCAAGTCCGGGTCTCATGTTCTGAACCCGAGGTGAGGTCTGAACACGACGCTCAGGGTTCACTTCATACTTCAAAACAAACCCGAGTTTTATGAGAGAAAGATAAAGAGCGCTAAGTAGGGAGAAGCGAATAAACAACAGCGTGGAGATAGGGAGAACGAATCGTGTTCAAGGCAGGAAAGCAGTGGGAAAGGTCAAAGTGTAGAGAGAGTGGGAGGTCAGAGGCAAAGGCCTGGCTGCCACCTGAGTAGGTAGCAGATCTTGGCTAAACAGATGACAGATTGGAAACAGAGAACACTGCAGCCAGAACTTCCTCCTGGAAGAGTAGGAAGGGGTAAGACTGAAGGAGGCCCCAGAAAAAGAGCAGGTGGTCTCAGTGGGCCAGAGCAGGATGATAAGGGACGTGGGTAACTTCTGACAGAGCAGCAACCAGTTCTGCCCAGTGTGAGCCAGCCCTGGAAGGAGGTGGGTTGGTGGGGGAGGGGAAGATATCTACGCGAACAGCGCCGTAGTGTCTGATGATACTAGAATGAAATTTTGACATTCACAGCCTGCCATGATTTTACTTTCCGCTGTTCAAGGCTTTCATCCTGCAAGCATTTGTGGAGAGTGACAAGTTCCAGCAAGAAGACATAAACCAGAAGGGCGCCTTGGGGGCTCAGTCGGTTTAAGTGTCCGACTCTCGGTTTCAGCTCTGGTCATGATCTCACAGTCTGTGAAAATGAGCCCTGCGTCAGGCTCTGTGCACAGAGCCTGCTCGGGATTCTCTCTCCCTCTCTCTCTCTGCCCCTCTCCAGCTTGTGCGCCCATGTTCTCTCTAAAAAAATAAATAAACATTAAAGACAAAGAAAAAAACATAAGCCAGAAACCCTAGAGACCAGAAACTCCCGCTCCCACAAAAAGAGGCCTCACAACCTGTATCACGACAGTGAAATGAGCTGCTGAACCCGTGGGCACAGCAGAGCCAGTCCCAGCTCCAAAGACGGGCAACAGAGGAAACAAGATAAAACAAGGCCAAGGCCCTCCAGGCAGAGGGCCTGGGGACAGACGAGACGATGGCCAGGAATGGCTGGAATGTACCTGGGGAGCCGGTGGCTGGGCGGGAATGCTCAGAAGGGTAAAGGGGGCGGAGCTCAGTGGGGGGGGGGCTCCCCTGGGAAGGCCTGGGGCAGGACCCAGAGCAGGGCCAGCAGTTGGGAGACTAGACGACAGTCACGAAGTCTCACCGCTGGGACCTGGGAGGGGAAGGACGATAAGGTGGGCATGTTCCCAGATTCCAGGCAGGAGAAATAATGGCTCGATGACCAAGAAAAAATACAGAACCAGGTCGTTTGCAGCAGGAAGGTGAGCTTACTTGGTAACGTCTGTCTCTGTGAAGGAAGGCCTGGGGGAAATTTCCAGAAAGATGTCCACAGGTGACAATACCAAGTGTTTAAGAGGCACTGAACACAGCGCTGAGTGCCCCACAACCCCAGGCGATGGGTGTGGTTGACATTCTCAACTTAAGATTTGAGAAAATGGAGGCTCAGAAAAAGTAAGGACGGTCTGGTGTCCCCCAGATGACAGATGAATTTCGGGGGCCAGGACCAAACCCAAAGGCCACACTCAAACTCTCTCAACACCCAACTCCGACTGTGCCTCCACACACCCCGGAGGGACCCCCCCCACCCCCCGACAGGCAACATGACCCCATAAACGCAGAAAGGACCCTGTGCTGGAGAAAACAACAACACTGAAACCAAGACGGGGGTTAGAGGGTCACTGTCGCCCTTCCCCAGCCAGACCCTGGTAAGGGAACATCCACGCTTTTCAAAACCGGTTAAGCATCAAGCAGTAAAACCCCAGGACGACCACCACCTGCTCCCTAACGGTTACCCCCACGCAGTCTCAACGGGAAGAAAGACTGAGACCGGAGAGTGTGCCTACAAGGCGGAAATGTCTACAAGGCCATACGGGTAGGAGAGCGAGCGCAGGGGTGTGGGGCGTACCCGAGAGCAGGGCGGGGGGGGGGGGGGGACAGGAGGGGGCGGCAGGAGCAGACAGCGAGCATCTTTCTGGAAGGCACGTTCAGTGGAGTCACACAGCACAGAATCTGAGGAGCAACTACAGACGGGGCAATCCAGAAAGTTCCAGCAATCGGTTTCTGGAGCCGGAAGGCAACCAGGGCGCCGGACGGTGAGGACTCGTAGCCCCGAAGACACTCACAATAAACAGGAAGGCCGGTGGGAAGGGCTGCAGAGGCAGTGGGACCCCCTGCGGGCGGGGGAAACACTCGAAGGAGAGCCTGGGGGCAGGACCCCAGGCCCTGGGCGGGTGAGGCCAGACCCAAGAGCCAAGGGGTGTTTGTGGCAGGGCAGATTTGAAAATTAAAGGGGTGCTACGTCTGCAGCCCCCGTTTTTTGAGATCGGAAGCCTGACCTCACCTTGTGATAAACCTCTGGCGGTGAGGTGACCAAGGTGGGGCAGAAGGAGGTGACTCCATGCGACAAGATCCTCTGGGCAACCAGGGCGACCCCCGAACCCACGTCCTCCGCGGCCTGAGAGAAGTCAACACCAAACCCACCTAGGGCCACAAAGAGAAAGGTTGCACGATGCCCGCACCACCTTCCCGGGGTCCCCGTCCCGAGCCCTGGGCCGCACCGTTGATCTGCACGTCGATGAAGCCGGGCGCCAGGATGCAGCCCCCGCAGTCCCGCTGCTCATCGGCCATTCGCCGCTCCTCGAAGAACAGCTTCTCGGGGTCCAGAATGCGGCCTCCGCGCACCCACAGATCCTCCCTGCGGCCAGAGGCGGGCGGCGGCTAGGACGGCCGGGCCCGGGCGCCCCCGGAGCAGCGCCCGCAAGCCCGCGCCCCGCTCCGGCAGCTGCCGACCGCGCACCCCCGGCCCCCGGCGCCCGCGCCCCGCGCCCCACCTGAGCAGCGCGCGGCCCCGCAGGATGCGGCAGTTGGTGAACTGGAGCACCGGGGCCCGCCCCTCGCCCTGTCCGTCGCGCATCGCGGGCCACCCGAGCCCCGGCGAGCGGGCGCCGCCCGGAGCCCCGCAGCCGAACGCCGGCCTCCCGCTCTCCGCGCGCCCGCCCGGCTCGGGCCGCACCCACGTGACCCTCAGCTGACTGAGGCGCGTCACGTGACCGGCGGGCCCACGTGAGCACGGCGCCCACGTGACCGACGCGCCCTTCGGCCCGCCCCCCCCCCCCCCCCCCCCCCCCCGGGCCCGCGCCCGCGCCCACACAAGCGGTCCACACAGGCGTCCAGTAACAACCGAGAACTTTATTGGACGCGGCGCGAGGGCCTCGCAGGCCCGGCACACTGGCCCGCGGCCCCGCAGCCGGGGCTGGAGGAGGGCGGTTCCCCCCAGGAGTCTGAGAGCAAACGGTGGGCCCACGACGCAGCACGCTACCTAGGGTTACTATATAGTTGGGGACGGAGGGCTGCTCCACAGACGTATGAACAGATCAAATCTTTATAAATAAGAAACATCCAGTGAAGAGAAAATGACAACTCTAATTCACCCTTCTACACAGAGCGCTCTAGGGCAGATGAGTGGGGGCGGCAGGAGGCCCGGATGTCCACGCACGGGGCGGGTGGGGGCGAGGCCGGGGGGGGGGGGTAGTAGACAACGGGCACTAGGACACTGCGCATTTACAAGACCGACTACGGGGGGGGCGGCTGCCCCGTGCGTGTGTGTCAGGCTGTTCATTTTGGAATGAGGGGTGGTCTTTACATCATGTTCTGTGGCTGGTGCGCTCGGAGAGGGGCTACTTTGTGGAGAGGATGAGGGCAACAATGAGACCGTAGAGGCCGAGCACCTCGGCGAAGATGAGGATCAGGATCATGCCCACGAATAGCCGGGGCTGCTGGGCGGTGCCACGCACACCAGCGTCCCCCACAATGCCAATGGCAAAGCCGGCCGCCAGCCCGCTCAGGCCCACGCTCAGCCCAGCACCCAGTTGGAGGAAACTCCTGGGGAGAGAAGACACCGGTTAACGTCAGCCACCTGCGGGGGGGGGGGGGGGGGAAGCAACCAGCCCGATGCCCCCTCCCCAGCCCCGTGCACCGGCCTCACCCCCCGCAGGACAGGATACCCGGGGAGGGGCCCGGCACTCACTTGTAGAGACTGATGCCATCGCTCAGGGAATTAGCGATGAGGACCGCCACCACCAGCCCGTAGATGGCGATGATACCAGCCATGACCACTGGGATGATGGACTTCATGATCAGTTCTGGCCGCATGACAGACATGGCCGCGATGCCAGTGCCACTCTTGGCGGTTCCGTAGGCGGCACCCAGGGCTGTGGGGAGGGGGCGCAAATGGGTAGGTGAGCTCAGAGCACCTGGGGCCAGGGCCCTGGGAGTAGCTCTGACACAGCTGAGGGACACCTTAAGTTATCAGACAAGGTGAGATGACGCTGGCACCCAGCTAGGGGCAGGAAGTGGCTCTCGGGGGCCAGAGCTGCAGCTGGGCACGCCAAGGAGCTCAGGTAGCTATTCTTTTCCTCCAAGGAGCTCAGGTAGCTATTCTTTTCCTCCAACAGAGGCCCTGATGGCTGACCAGACTCTCTGGGCTCCTGCTCCACTGTCTCACCTTGGCCCCAACCTCCCAGAGAACCCCGGTGCAGCTGCCCACAACAGCCCAAGAGGTGGAGCTCTGACAGGTGTGGCAGCCCAGTCCCAGGGAGAAACAGGCCAAGGGCTCCCTCGGCCACACAGCAGGCCCAGGCCCTTGAGTTTGGAAAGATTCCGCTCTGCCACCACCCAGGTGGCCCATGAGGCCTTGGCAGACCTCCCAGAAGCACCCCTGCAAGCAGAGGCCTCAGGCTCACAGCAGCCTAGATTCTCCCCACCCCACCCCCAGGCGTCCAGTAATGGGGTGTAGGGAGCAACTCGAGGATGCCCTGTCTCCTCTGATGGTATTCTTTCTCCCTCTTGCCAGGGCGTGCTGCCTTCCTCAAATTTCCCTTCTCCTGGCCTCCACATGTGCACAGAACAGAGCCACAGCGGCCCAGGTGGCGCTCCGGCCTCCGGGCCTCCAGGCTCTCCCTGCACTGCCTGGGCAGAGGAGAACATGGCTCAGTGGGTTTTTAGAGAAGACCCGGGCAATCCTGACCATTCCTCTGCACATTTTCTTCACCTATTTGGACCACAAAAATGCCTAGTCTCAGGGCTCCTCACTGAGCAGGGAGGAGGTCAGAGGAGCTCTAGCTTCCCAGGGCTCCAAGCCTGGTGAGGAAACACACGTGGCATCTCTAAGCACAGCAATACGTTCTAGAAGAGTGGGGAGGCCACTGGGTGGGGGCCAGGGGACTGGAGGGGGCTGGGGAAGGGCTCCACAGAGAAAGTGACGTCTGAGTAAGAGGCGTGAGTGAGCAAAAATGATCGCAGACAGCACGAAAGGAGACATCCACCAACATGGCACCAGACTGGGAGCCCATAGGGAAAAGTAGACGGGGGAGCAGACGGATATCCACTCCACCATCACCACACCTAGACACTCAGCGCCTTCACCCTGGGGTTCAGGGCAGGTCTTCACGAAGCGTTCCTGGGAACTCTCCTGGTTGCAGTGGTTCCGGGGGCTGCTACGGCAGGCCCGGCACCACATCAGGCTATGTCAAGTGCATGCAAGGGGGCAGTGCCATGGCTTGTCACTCAAGCGGGAGAGCACAGGCGATGCGTGGCACTGAGTGAGAAACTGATTACTGGGAGGTCTGCATCCCAGGTAGCAGGACACGGCCAGAGGTGGAAAGTGAGCAGGGCCCTCCTCCAGAAGGCAGCAGGGAGATTGTGCGGCTGAGGGTGGGGACGCAACCAGAGGAACAAAGGAAAGAAACAAGCTGACCATCGGGAGGCAAAAGTGGCCTGGCCTGGGCAGCGGCAGGTGTCCAGGAAAGCCCTGGATACTCGCTCTAGAGGCCAAGCCTCATGAGGTCCCCGCTCGAGCAGGAACAGAAAGAGTGCAATCAGGAGGCAGTTCCAAGAACAAAGCCCCGAACACAGGGTGCCGGCCAGCAGGGAGGAAGTCAGAGATTACAGTAAAGGAGCAACCGACAAACTTGTGGAAGACTTGATGAAGAAAGAGTGGACAAGCCTTTTGTCACAAGAAAAAAGGAGAAGCGGGGAGATCGGGCCCACAGGAGCAGGCAGCACCAATCCTCAGGGGCCGGGGGCAGCAGAAAAGCCCTAGACCAGTGATACCCTGTTCTCAGTAACTTCCAGAGACCTGCTTTCAGGTCAGGCTCCATCTGAAAGTATCAAGTTAAGTTCCAGAAGAGAAAGAGACGTACCTGAAGACTAGAGCCGGCCAGGAGCTAGGTACAAAAAAGGGCCCTGGGGGCAAACCCCAGGCTTCAGGAGCAAGCAATGGCAGCCAGAATTCAAGGAATTCTGGGGCACTAATGGCTTGTTTTGTTCACTGCCGTAGCCCTGGGCCTGGCACACAGTAGGAGCTCAAACGAGGTTTGCTGAATGAACGAATGACAGCCACAAGTAACAATGCACACACGGCTACGAAAAGTAGACTCTCTAAAGGAATTCTGGGGGGCAAAGGGCAGAAAAGGCTGGGGGAGGCGGGGATCACACCAGCCTGTTCCGAAGCGCTGGGAAGCAGACAGCCCCTGAAAATGTGGAAAGAGCAGGCTTTGGAGGGGAGGGGAGGGAAGGGAAGGGGAAGTCCAGACCACTTCTCCCACAAATGACCCCTTAGGTGCACGTGATGGGAAGGGCAGGGTAGGGCTCACTCAGCAACTCATGACTGGCAGACAGGCCCAGGCAGAGGGAGGCCCTCAAGAGAGCAGAGTCCCCAAGCCCCCACCTCGCAAGTGTTTACAGACAGCAGAGACTGTTTGGAGTTCAAACCCTCCACATACTTGCACAGGGAGCCTCCCCAGCCCACCAGGTAGGGTGGGGCAGGGCGGGGTCATCCAAACCAAAAACCAGACCTACCTAAGGCGGCCTAGAGGAGACCAGGCCGACCAGTCTGCAGGGCCGCAGCCGCCTAGGACTCACCTTCCGGGGTCCCCCATGCCTGGGCCTGGCCCACGTGCCTCTCTCTCAGGCCGACCAGTTCTCACTGAATTCGACACCCACGACCGTCAAGACCCAATTTCAAAAGCAGGGTGCCATCTAGAACCTGGAAGGCCCTTTCTCTTTGCCTAGGAGAGCCCTCCCAGTTTCGGACCTCGGGAAAGGCAAGTCGTTCATTCTTTCTTTCGTTCATTCATTTCATTCATTCATTCAGGCCTGAACCAGAAGACTCCCTCCTAAGGACAAAGACCCAGTTTGACACTCCTGCCACGCTCACGCAGCCAGAGGCAGACCCCCCGCAAGCGTGCACACACATACCATCGATGCTGGCCTGCTCCCCAAACACCCATCCCTCGCCGTAGCCTGTCCGCACCCCCGCCCCATTCCACACAATCCCACCCCTGGGTTCCCGCCGACTCCCAGGACCAACCCCTCGGCCCGATTTCCCCAAAGAACCCACACACCCCACAGGGATACCGGGAGACGGTGACAAGCCGTAACCGGAAGCACCTGCCTCTGGGTACAGCCCCACCTGACCCCCGACCGGGCGGGCCGCCACAAGGGCGAGAGCTGAGCATGTAAGAGGGGAGCGCCAGGGCCTCATCCCCCGACACCCCCGCCGAACGGGGGAGGGGGGCTTTCCGAGGCGTGATGTCACACCAGCCCGCAGAATGGCGGTGGGGGGTGCGGAGCAGGCGCAGGACCGCGCGCCCCCAACCCAGCCTCCCTCCCGCCTCTCCCAGGGCTAAGATGGCAGCGGCGCCGCCGCCCCACCCCCGCACCTACACGGACGGGGGCAGGGCTGCCGGCCCGGGATCCCCGGGAGACCCCCGAGACCCACACCCCCACCCAGCCCGCAGGCCCTGCGACTCGCAGCCCTCGGGGCCCCGACCCCCGCCCGCCGTCACGTGAGGCTCGGGACCCCCAACAGCTCGGAATTACGTCAGCGTGACGTCACACACCGAACCCTAGGGCGACGCGGGCATAAGCCCCGCGCGCCCCGGCGCCCCCAGCCTCCCGAGTCCCTCCTGCCGCGGCGCTCACCGCTGAAGACCATGGCGGCCGAGGCGCCCATGACCGCGAAAAAGGAGGCGTACTCGGGGCCGCTCTTGGCCTCGGACATGTCTGCGGGTGGGGAGAGGGCGAGCTCAGCGGGCCAAGGCGGGGGCGAGGACGGGCCGGGCACGGCAAGCGAGCGCAAGGAGACCAGTCAGGCGGCTGCGAAGGCGACCCGGCCCGGCAGCCGCTGCGCTCTAAATACCAGCACCGCAGAACAAAATGGCGGCCGCGGCCGTGTCACATGACCCGGGCCCCGCCCCTGCGGGCTATACCACTTCGCGCCGGCGGGGGGCGCCACGGCTTGGGGAGGCCCTAGCGGCCCTCTGACTGCTCCCACACGGTGCCGTCGCCCCAACGATCCGGACTCAGGCCTCTCGCCCCACCTCGGCCTCCGCGGATGCGGGGCCGGACGCTGGTAGCCTCTCGCACCCCTTGGCGTTGGGCCCGTCCGGCTCCTGAGCGGGGGCGGGGCGGTGGCCCTCCGTATTAGCATATGGGGCGGGGCGTGGGGGTGCCCCGCCTCCTCTGCGGCTGCGAGGTGCCAGCTGGTGCGGCTTTCCTTTACGTTGGCGGAGTGGAGTCGGCGGAGGGCTTCTCGCGGCCTTTCCCCAGGGACCCAGGACCCGGTCTCCCCGGGTAGGCTTCATGCTTTCAGGAGCGATCCGAGGGTTCGAGCACACGGAGCCGAAATCCCAAGGCCTCAGGGTCGGCCCTTTCTGCTCCAGCCCCCAGGAAAGCCCCCACCCCAGCTGTGAACTCCTGGCCTCTACTCGCAGCCGTCCTGTGCCCCCGGGTCGCCCCACCCGGATCCTGTTCCTAGTCTCCTCCAGACACAGACCCACCGGCTCCCGACCCAGCTATTGGTGACTTATGGCTTCTGAGGAAAAGGAGCCCCCTCCCCTGCATCAGTCCCCTCCCTTGCATCAGGGACCCAGCCTTCAGTTGAGGAGCTGTCTCTACCCCCTCACTGACTGGTTTGAAGCCCTGTCAGGGCTGCGACCTGTGGATGCTTCCCCAGATTTCTGCACATTCTGGGATCCGTTTCCTCCAGCCTGTCCTCACGCAAAGCTGGCACCTGCAGGGCTGCCTTTATTTCTGGAACGACAGCCAGTGGCTCCCTCCCAGCCCACCCGGCAGCTTGGCCTGAGGCTGGCACTGTCCTGCTGATGCCACTGGGGTTACCGGCCCTCCGACTACCCCCCGGATGTGGTTCCCTTTACCCTTTTGTCTCCTGCCTTTCAGAGCCATCTGGCCCTTGGTCTCCCTTGAGCTCCTAGCTCTGGTCCCAGCATTAAAGGACTCTTCCTGAATGTTCTGGGTGGCAGCCTTCTCCACTGGACAGTGGGGACAGCAGTCCCCTCCCCCCGCCCCCGCGAGAGGCAGCCCCACCTTCCACTACAAGAGCTTCCCTCGTGTCCCCTTCCTGTTGGCAAGACTGGGTCTTCCACCTTGCCAGCTGGCGGCCCACAGACGTGTCTGGTCTGTCCTGTTTCAAATGGGAGGAGGCTGCCATACCACTAGAGGCCTCCCCACCTTCCTCTGCCACCGTCTTCCTCTTCCCAGACTCTGACTTCTGGGCAGAGAAATCTTCACTCCACGTCTCCACCTCCCCTGCCCTCCCTCCCAACTTCTTGCCTTTGACAAGGTCACCTGGGACTGCCGTTTCTCTAAGCTGAGAGGCATTTGTCGGGCTGTATGGGTGGGCCCTCTCTGCTGCGTGGCCCGATGCCCACTTTACCACACCCTCTCCTCTCTCTCCAACCTCCTACAGCCCTGACGCCCTCATTCCTTCTTCCTGGGGTCGCGAGGAGGAGCGAGGAGAGGCCCAGGCCCCGCAGCAGCCTCGTGTGTCCCTGCAGGTGTCTGGTGAGCCCAGGGTTGCCGCCACCCACCCTACCCCTGGGCAGTCACGTCCTGCATCTCCCACCGTTCTGTCCCAGCCCTGATGGGACCCAAGTGCCCGCCACAGGCCTGCCCCTCACAGCTGCGGGCATTTAGGGTGCAGGCCAGGGAGCCCTGGCCAGGGAGCCAGTGCTGGCTGGGGGACCGTGCGGGGGAGAATTCAGACCAAGGAAAGGAGGGGCAGGTACTCCTCTGCCAGCAAACTGCACAAATAGCCAGAGGTGGGCAGAGCGCACACCTCCCCCCCCCCCCCCCGTGTGGCTGAAATCCCAAGACCCCGGTGACGAATCCCTCCTAGGGCTCAGGGAGCAGGTCACCTTCACTGACTGTCGTCTCATTTTCTGCGCAGGGTGAGGGGTCACACTGGGTCTCTGTGGGGGGACTGCTGACACCTCCAGCCAGCATGTCTCAAACCGAGCTCACCCCACCCCCACCTGCTTCCACTCTGTTATTTCCATTTCGGGCAGAAGACGCCGCCATCCACCCAGCTGCTCGCACCGGCAGCCTTGAGTCACGCCACTGCTCACTCTTCGTTACTCACCGCACCCGAGCGTCTGCGGCTTCCTGGCTGCCAGCTCTGCCCCCACCCCGCCAGCGCACTGCCCTTGGAGGGGGCCTTCCCTTCTGGCCTGGGTCTCCTCACAGCCTCTGACCTGCTCAGTCTTAACCTCCCTCCCCTCAATGCATTCTTCTCCCTGAAGCCGCAGGGTCTTTCTAACTGGCACACCTGGTACCACTCCAGTCCCGTCACGGGCTGGACCCTTTGGCGGCCCCCTCCTACTTATCCCCAGCTCCAACCCCCCCCAATCTCATCCCATCATGCTGCTCCCTCCTCCCCTGTGCCCTGAGCCTGTATCCTTCTCTGCACCAACTACTCTCCTTCCCTTCTTGCATAGGGAGTGCTACTCAGTCTTTAAAACACCACCTCTTCCAGGAAGCTCTCCTGATCTCTCTTGCTTCTCAGACCCCTCCTTCGTCCCTCACACTCCATCACTATTTTTATTCACCTCCTCTACTGAGGGTCCCTGGGCCTCTTTTTCTGTATCCCTGATCCCCGGTAGGGCGCCTGGCACATACAGCTAATGTTTAGTGGTCACCAGGCCTGTCCTAGCATTTTTAGGGTATTCTATAATCCGCATAAAGACCCTTTGAGGAAGAGACCACCATGCCTCTCGTTCTGTGGATAAGGAAACGGGCCTCGGCAGGTCAAACTTCTTGCCCTGGTCAGCCTGCTAGCAAGGAGTGGGACTGAACCTCCAACTCCTGGCTGGGCCGAGCTGGCGTGGCTTTACTCCTCCTCCGGTCTCCTACGTGAAGGCTCAGGGAGCATCCAGTGGTCAGTGAGGAGGCCAGGAGGGACCCAGGGCACTTTTCCCTTGGTCCCTCGGCACCGGGCAGGGCTCGGGGGGGGGGGTGGTATATGACCAGGAACACGTGTCTCTGCCTTCCCCCTCACAGCTAGGTCCCCAGCTTGAAATCACAGCATTGCGACCCCTGGCCTGTCATGGCACAGTGGCGGTTTCTAGGAGTAAAGCAAGGGCTTTGGGAAACTCAAGCCAGAAATCCTGGGTAGGACATAGATGGGGTGGGGGATGGGGAGCGTCCTGAGCCCCCGAGGATTCTACTGAGGATAAAAGGACCCACTGTCCCATACGAAAGATGGTGGGAGAGGGGAGTCCAATGGAACTTGACAGAACCCTGAGGGAAGGGAGGGGAATGGGTGGGGAGATAAAGACCCGGAATAAATTTCCAAATGATCGGAAAACCGAACTTATCCCAAGGGAGCAATTTCAACAAAGAAAGAAGCGAGTCTAGAGATGATGGCAGCAGCCTTATCAAGGACATCAGGAAACTAAGCCTCTACGCAGGGTGCCTTCTCCCCGGGGACAGTCCCATTCTTCCGAGTCACAGCGACGACGACACGCCAGAGGAGCACAACGCTAAGAGGCACCCTGCTCTCTTGGTTCGGCTGGAAAAAGCTCCATGTGGCCCCCGCGAGCCTGGGGTGAGACGGGACACAACCATCGTGGTGCCGAGGGAGGAGAAGGAGCAAAGGCGATTTTTCTTCTGTAATTTAAAAAAATTAGGGTTTATATCTGCGGCAGTGGAGCACACAACTCTTGATCTCTGGATCATCAGTTCGAGCCCCATGCTGGCTGTAGAGCTTACTTTTTATTTTTTTAATTTTTCTTTACATTTATTTATTATTGAGAGAGAGAGCAGAGCATGAATGGGGGAGGGGCAGAGAGAGAAGGAGACACAGAATCAGAAGCAGGGTCCAGGCTCTGAGCTGTCAGCACAGAGCCCGACGCGGGGCCCGAACCCGCGAACCGCGAGATCATGACCTGAGCCGAAGTTGGTCGCTCAACCGACTGAGCCACCCAGGCACCCTAGAGCTTACCTTTTAAAAATTAGGGCTTATAAAATGACAAGCTTTCTTTTTTTTTTTAAATAAAATGTATCCAGAAAATACATTTAAAATGTATTTTAATGTATATTTAAATGTACAATCAGGACCTGACAGCCGCCGCCATCACGGGTAGAGGAAGCCCAGAGCCCGGCGCTGACCGCTCGCGGATGGTGTGTGGCCGGGGCCTGGCACCGGCCTGGCAGGGGGAGCACGTTCTCAGAAAGCGTGCCTCCAAGGGGCATCGTCTGCCCTGGACCCTCCGCCCGGTCTGGGCTCATTCAGCGTTTGCCTCCACCAGGCAGGGTTTACAACGCCCTGCAACCCTAAGCTGCTCATCTACTATTTATCGAGCCTCTACGGTGTGCGGGCAGCGAGCTAGGCCGTGCGAATACGCAATCGAGCAAGAGGGCTCTCGCCCGCAGGATCTTGCCACCCAGGGGGGCTGGATGTGCAGACAATGAGGTCCCGATGCTCAGCCAGAACTGTGGCTGCTGGACACACCGGTGACAGGAAAGGGGGGAGGGGCGCGGTGGCTTGGGCGGCCCCTGGGGGGTGATCTCTGAACCAGGTCTTAAAAGATGAAGGGGGTTGGGAGCAGGGGAGAGACACCACCCGGTCTGTGCTGGACTCACACCACGGCGGCCACGGGACACGGGGAGCGGGTGTGCACGTCTGCGTGGACGGTCTCTGAGCTGCGGTCAGGGGACAGGCAGGCGGCTGAGGAAGGGTACGCAGGTGTGTTACCTGAACAGGCACGCAGAGGCCACTAACCGTGCTGGCCCCCCTGGGGGGCGGTGATGGGGAAGATTTCCCACGCGGACATTCCGGGACTGTGTCGCTTTTCTGCCTGGTGCGCGTTTTACCTTTTGAGAAACTGTAAGACTCGAAGGAGTGGGAAGCAAGTACTCAGGAGGCACCGGCTCCCTTTCGGGGGCACGAAATGTTGGGGGACTAGACGGCGTGGCGGCTGCACAGCACTGTGACTGTACCACATGCCACCGAATCGTTCGCTTCAAAATGGTTAGGCTCAGCGTGAAAAGACAATAACACAGAGCCCTTTCGTGGCTGGCTACAGGTGGGGACGCAGGCTGGGACACGACACGGCTACGGTGGACCAGGCCCACGACGGGGCCCGCGTGAGGGCAGGCGGTGGGGGGGCCTCCTGAGCTCCGGGCACACACTGGTCACGGAAGCCGACCCGGCTGAGGGAGGCAGGCGTCTGACACGTCAGAGGCCAGGGTCAGGGGCTCAGTGTCAGTCACAAGATGGGGCTAAGCACCCTTACAGGGAACAGTTGTTGCGGCAGGGAGTTTGGGGACCTCCCTCAAGCGCAGGCCCCAGAAACGCACACTGCTGCGTGAGCCTGGCTCACCCGTCTCCCTTCCAGAACCGCCCTGGACTGGACACCAGCTGCACGGGGTCGCCTGCTGGGGGCTGCCAGTCCCGAGGGGAGGGACGGGGAGGCTGCCTCCGTCCTGGGGCAGGGGCACCCCAGCCTGCTGAGGGCTGGGAAGCCGCAGGCTGCGGAAGGGCCCGAGGCAGCAGAGGAGCTGAAAACAGCCCCCGCCAGAGCCGGCAGGAAGGATGGAGGGGGGCCGGCGTGCTCCGGGAGGGGCCCCCCGGGGACGGGCACCTGCCCCGCTGCGCTTTTCTTTAGAGGACACGGCCGCTCCCAACCGAAGCGCTAGGTGTTAGCAAAGACATTAAAGTTGACTTCTACAAACTGCCGGATAAAATACCCTCATTTCTGAACGAGGAGGACTTTTTGATACCGGGCTTCACGTGGGACAGGGCCCCGTGCCGTTGTGGACGGAGACTTTGGACCCAGACTCCTGACGGCTGCTTCCCGCCCTGCTCACACCGGCGTGCGCATCCGCGTGATGGGTGCCGAGAACGAGCGTCAGCCAGACCAGGAAGGACTTGGTTCGCTCTGGCCGCTGCGGCAAGCGCAGGGGCACGTGTCTCCTAAGGGACAGAAAGTTCTTTCACTCAGGATCGGCTAGCGCAGGCTTTTAAAGTCGCCTTCAAGGGAGTAACCCTCTCTCATGCCAGTTCTTCCTTGTCCTCCGCGACGTCAAGGTAGTCGCCCCCAGAGAAGACGCACCCACAGTCCCCCAGACCGGGGACACGGTTTCATGTCAAATATTTCAAGGTTGTTCTGTTAGTTCTCATTAATTTTATTTAGGACTCAAATGAACACTGACCAACCACATTACTAAATCCTTTATTTTCACTTTTCCCAACTTTGCCGCAAAGCCATTCATTCGGTCGCCGCACACCAGTGTATTTTCACTTGGCCTCACAGTTCTTTGTTACACTCATTCAGATGCTCCAAAGTCAGCCTGATGATCCACTTTTCAGCCAATAACCATCCTGCAGCACAGAGGTAAAATCATCCACACGACTCTGTCCTGGTCAATCGCGAGCTCCCTTGTTTTGCCGAGATGCGTCCTCTGCCAGCCAGCGCCCTTCGGTAGGAAGGGGAGCCAGGCCTGCTCCCGGTCTTCCCGGGGCCATGGCGTCCCCGGACCAGAGGCGACCCGCGGGCCCCCGCGGTCGGGGGCGCTTCTCGACAATGAAATGGCTTCTAAGGGCTCAAACTAACCGGACAGCCAGGGAACACACCTGTGGATTCAGCAATCTGAAGCAGAAGCTTTTTAACAGCCGGTGTGTCTCTGTGTCACGTCACGGGTCAGTGTGTCTGCACGACCGCGTGTCCACTGACTTTGCTTCCTTGGTCCCAAACACCGCGTTAACAAATTCCACGCGGTCGGGTCAAGTGAGCACATCTGCAAATGTGTGAGGCATTTTATCTTTAGCAACAAATCACGTGACACCGCGCCTAACTTCAGGGCACGATCTGACACTAACCTAATGAAGATCACAATTCTGTTTTATACCAGATTATTTTTTTTAATTTTTAATGTTTATTTATTATTAAGACAGAGAGAGACAGAGCACGAGTGGGGGAGGGGCAGAGAGAGAGGGAGACAAAGAATCCGAAGCAGGCTCCAGGCTCTGAGCGGTCAGCACAGAGCCCGATGCAGGGCTCGAACCCACCAACCGTGAGATCATGACCTGAGCCGAAGTCAGACGCCCAACCGACTGAGCCACCCAGGCGCCCCTATACCAGATTAGTTTTGAAGATCCACAACCCTAACTTGGATGCTGCCAGGTGAAGCGCTTGCGAGCCGTCCTCTGAACTCCGGGCTTCACCGGGTAACTTCCCCGTGTAAACGGGGCATTCGGGCCAAGACAACAGTCAGGACGTAAATCCATGTTTGAGACCGTTGCTGTGCTAATTTAGTTTTTTGACCAGTATTAGTCTTGTGAATAAAAAAAATTTTTTTTTTAATGTGTATGTATTTTTGAGAAGGAGAGAGAGACAGAGTGCAATGGGGGAGGGGCAGAGAGAGGGAGACACAGAATCGGAAGCAGGCTCCAGGCTCTGAGCTGTCAGCACAGAGCCCGACGCAGGACTTGAACTCATGAACCTTGAGATCATGACCTGAGTTGAAGTCGGACGCTTAACCAACTGAGCCACCCTGGGGCCCCTTGTGAATTTTTTTTTAATGTTTATTTTTGAGAGAGAGAGACAGAGAAAGAGAGAGGGAGACAGAGAATCCAAAGCAGCTCCGTGCTGTCAGCGCAGAGCCCGATGTGGGGATCAAAGTCACAAACTGTGAGATCACGACCTGAGCCAAAGTTGGACGCTCAACCGGCTGGGCAACCCAGGCAGCCTGAGTCTGGTGAATTTTGAAGTCATTCTGAATTTAATAAAAATGTAAATATCTATACAAATTAAATCTATTCCTGGAACAGAGAAAGGACTGTGGGAAAAATCAGGGAATCTGATTAAATGTGTGGTTTAGTCAATAGCACTGTACACCCATATCCATCTGTGCTTGGATACACGTCCTGTACGAGGCCTGTGAAAGCCTGGGAGGGCCTACAGGAACCCGCTGGACCGCCTCTGGGTCTCTTCCAGAAATCTGAAATTATTTCAAAATGAAAAGTTACAAAACCCAAATCTAGTAAATATAAAATACTAAAAGAGACTTTACAGGCCTTATGGCTTCAGGAAATGGATAAGAAACTTGAGAGCCTAAATCTTCAGAATTTTCTGTAACAAGTCGCCATGAAAAACAAAAAATCAAGCACCCAGCTTATAAAAGTAGAAGTTGAAATACTAATTTCAATTCAGAAATTAAAACTCTGAAAAATTCATAATACAAATGGCTTTTCTTGTATTATAAATTACTTTTGAAAAACGGATGCTCTGAAGCCCTAAAGGCATATAGTCCGCTTCAACAAATTAACTCAGTGAACTGATTTAAATTAAGCTGTTTTCTTTCTTTCTTTTTTTTTGCTTTATTTAAGTATTACACCCAACGTGGGGCTTGAACTCGCGACCCCGAGATCAAGAGTCACACATTCTTCCAACCCAGCCAGCCAGGCACCCCTCAAAATAAACTTTTAAATGTTTCTAGAAAAAGGAATGATAATTCATCATGTAATTCCATAAAAATTTGGCTATTTTTAACATCAAAAGCTAATTCTAGGTAACCGAGAATAATAGAGACTATTAACAAAACATGTTCTATTTGGGAACACCTGATACACAACAAGGATAATAAATACAAATTAAAAATGAAGGTAATAATCACACATACCTTTCGGTTCAGCAGGACGCTCGGGCGGAAGAAAGAGCATTGCGCACGCGCCGAGACCTCCGGCCCTAGAGCGCTCGCCGCGCAGGACTCTCGCTCGAGGCCGGGCCGGGCCCTCCCGCCTCACCAGCCTCACCCACCCGGCTCCCGGCTCCAGCAGTTTGCAGGGGGAGGCGTGCAAACAGCGCTCGGGTAGACCCCCAGGGGCTTCCGGAAGGCCGTCCTCAAAGGCCCGCAACACCCCACTGATGACGCAGGCAGCGCGAGGGTGCAGCCTCCCGCACCCCGTTCGGTGCCCCGCCCAGGGGAGCCCCTGGAGGCCCCTCTGCTTAGAGACACCAGACTCGGACCCTCAGAGTTCACGTAATGAGACCGTGTTTAATGAACACCAAGGTTGGCGCCACAGGAGGGCTGTGGGGGCTCAGAGGGAGGGGGCAAGGGCTGCATGGGGGGGGTGAGCTGTGACATGGCCTCCCAGCACTCTCCTCTCACTAGAGACTCACACGGTCCCCCTCAGAGCCTCTCAACAGACCCAGCGGTGCAGGATGACCGGCCCCATTTTACAGTTGGGGAAACTGAGTTCCAGGCAGATTCGCAGGCTTGCCTGAAGCCACACCGGGCTCCTGGTCCTTCCTCCTGCGCCCCGGTGGCCCTGCTCAGAGGAGACTGAAGTAGGGGCAGGGGAGGGCCAGTGCCCCACAGGAGGACCAAGCAACATGGAGATGGCAGAGGCAGGATGCGTGGGGACACCGAGGGGCTGGCTGCAGCCACGTGGGGGCCAGGCCCCCAGCACCTGCTGCCCAGGCTGCCACAGCCCCCGCTCGGCTGCGTGGGTGTCTGTCTGCTCCCTCCCTCACGGGTGCCCAGGCCCTCAGGACCAGCTGAGGGAGGGCACGGGGTGGGAGGCCACTCCCCGCCCAGTGGCAAGTCCGCACGTGGCACCTACAGTGTGCAGGGCGTGTGCGGGGCCAGGTGGGGCGGGGAAGAGGGGGACGGGCCGCAGCCCACGGACACCACCCGTGCGGCCAAGCACAGGGCTGAGAGAGGCGACAGAGGGGCGCGTGGTGAAGGATCTGGGCAGGGGGGGGCCCCCGGCAACCTGGGGCCTGTGGGGAGGGACAAAGACGAGCATGCCACGCTGAGGAATCTGGACGGATCCTGGGGCCACCGCAGGGACCACGGGGGAGCGGAGGACGGCGCCCCTGGCAGAGAGGAGGAGGGCTTTAGAAGCCCCCAGGGGCCCGGGCTGCTCTGGACAAGCCCGTGGAAATGGAGCCGGCGGGTTTGGGGTCAGCAGCAGAGGGCCCTCTGGGGCCATCCTGGGCGGCGTCTCCAGGCGTGAAGCCACAGCGAGGAGCTTCGGGCTCTGAAACCAGGCCCCGCAACGTCCTGCCCAGCCCCGCGTCACACCGGCCCTCCCGCCCCCCGGAGGGGCCCAGAGCTCAGCACACATCCTGACGCCCCTCTTTCACCTGGTGGCTCCTGTCCAAGAGGCGGCCCCAGGAGGCCAGCACGGGCACAGGGCACTGGGTTCAAAGCCGAGGGCAGTGGGAAGGGGATAGGACAGGGGGCAGCCCCCAGGGCGTCCGTCTCTCCTGGGGGGCCTCCAGCAGCCGACCAAGCGGCGGCGGCCTCAGGGCTCTGCGCAGACCCACGCGAACAGTCCCCAGCAGGGGGCGCCATGGACCCACGTTTGCCGGAGGGTTCCTTCTGCCTTTCCCAGTCCCCATCTCTGCACCAAGGGACTAAGACTCAGGGGCTACAAGATGTAGCCCCTTCCAGGCCTCAGGCACAGGATGCCTCCGCAGAGGAGAACCAGGGCCACATCTCAGCTGGAGGCCAAGCAAGTCTGCGCAGGTCTGAGTAGGGCAGGGCTCAGCCAGCCGAGGCCCGGGCACCCCTTCCTGGCCCAGCACCAGAGTCCCAGCTGCACCCTAATGCTGCCCACCATGTGAGGGGGTTCTTCCTTTACTGCCTGCCCCATGAAGAGGAGGCCACAGCCCCACCCCACCGCACGGTGACAGCTCTGTCCCCAGCACAGGCCCGTCACTGGGTGTCAGGGTCTTGGAAGCCCCAGGCCTCCACAGCAGCGATGAGGAAGTTCTCAGAGCAGAGGGGCTGGTTGTTGAAAGTGTCGCAGTGGCCAGTGCGGCCCCGGTTCAGGTCCCCATCGATGTAGAGCGCCTGGCCGCCCCCTCCACCTGTGGGATGCTGGGGTCAGTGGCTGGCCTCTGGGCAGCACTGCCCCCTGGAGGCTCTCCGCCTGCTCCTGGGCATTCCCGCTCGGCAGGGGCAAGCCTCACAGCCGTCCCGCCCCAGCCCTGCCAGAGACTTCTCTGACACCACAGGGCTGGCCTTCAGTCCCCCCGGCTGGGGCCCCCGCTGTGCGCCCTCCTGTCCCGGCTCCCACCCCGGCTCCCGCTGCGGCTCTCTTCCTCTGCCCGTCCCTCACGGGAGGCGTCCGTCACGACCTCGCACCCGTCTCCCAGGCTTCGTGACGAGGCCAGGCAGGAGCCCAGACCGGAGTGCAGGAGGCGCCCACCTACAATGAGGCAGTCGGTGCCCCCCGCCATGAACATGGACTCGGTCTTCGAGGGCAGATTGAAGTGCCGCGCAGCCAGGAAGGGCGAGAGGCGGTCCGCGGGGTCTGAGGACGTGGGGCGGCCGAGAAGGGATGGAGTGGCCGTGGCCTCTGAGGACACCGGCTTGGTCAGCTCCGGGTGTTTGATGACCACCCACTCGTAGCGCTGGACCTCAGGCTGCAGCTGAGGGCGGAAGGGTGGCGTGAGGCCCGGGCACATGCCCCCCACCAGTCTCCAGGAGGCAGGGGCTGGAGGCCCGCCTGCGCTCGGCAGACGAGGCCCGCCTATGCGGTCGCTGGCTCACAAACAAGGAGGAAATGGAGGGGCACCCCGTGGGGGGCCGCTCAGGCAGGGTCTGTGGGCAGCCCTCCCGCCCCCGCCAGACTCACTCACCCTAAACACGAAGCACTCTCCGGTCCCAAAGAAACCCACTTTGCCTCCAAACTTGTTTCTCTCGCTCCAGTCTGTTGACAGGTAAGCCCCACACACCTGGGGAGAAAGGCCGGTGTTGCGAGGCTGGGCCCCGCCTGCTGGGGGCCGTGGGGGTCACTGCTGGGGGGCTGTGGGGATCACAGCTGGGGGGCCGGGGTCACTGCTGGGGGGCGATGGGGGTCACTGCTGGGGGCCGTGGGGGTCACTGCTGGGGGGCTGTGGTCACTGCTGGAGGCCTGTGGTAGTCATTGCTAAGGGGGCGCCGTTGGTGTGCCCGAGGGCAAAAGCTGGAGGTGGACAGTGGTGGGGGAAGGTCCGAGTTTGGAGGGCATGGGCCGGGTGGTGGGGGTGCGTGGGTGCCTCTGCCATCATCAGCGTATTTGGGTATTTTTGTTTCCCTCCTCAGCCCTCAAGCATGGGAATGAGCCCATTTCCACACTCTGACTTTGAGCATCAACCCCAGGGATGCCCCTGA
Source organism: Cryptoprocta ferox (assembly GCA_028646485.1). Classification (NCBI taxonomy): domain Eukaryota; kingdom Metazoa; phylum Chordata; class Mammalia; order Carnivora; family Eupleridae; genus Cryptoprocta; species Cryptoprocta ferox. The sequence goes on along the minus strand of CM053564.1, from coordinate 1,918,121 downwards.
CACAGAAGCTTCCAAGAGGTGGCCCTGCTCAGGACTGCTCCCCAACCTCCAGCCAGCCAGCAAAGTGCCGACTCCACCAACAGACTCAGTCCTGGAGGGCTGCAGGCTTAGTGGCTGCTGGCTTTGCCCGCAGCGTCTGACAGTGAGTCACCTGCTATAGCGCAGAGGCCTAGGACCCCCGCCGGAGCCCAGACCCAGGACCCAGAACGGGGTACAGGTCTGGGAGCCACGGAACAGGGAGCCTCCGCCGCGTGCACAGGCCCCTAGGAGGGGGCGGGGGAGTTCCCTGGGCGTCTCAAGGCACTGAGCAGAGGACAGGGGGTAGAGGCGGGGCCCTGCTCACTAGGTATTTGTGCGGGGCTCGCTCCTTGAAGCCGGGCTCTGTGCCGCCAGGCTGCTCTGCGGCGGCCTGGGTGGCTGAGGGTCAGACGGAGAGCCTGGATTCCCCTCTCTGTGGGGGGGGGGGCTCCACTCTGTGCCCCTAAGAGCAGGAAGCCTGGGTAGAAGCTTCAGGGGAGCACCCCCGCCAGCCAAGGCTCATTAGCGGCAAGGGCCCCTCCTCACCTCCTTTTGCGTGGTCTTGATGAGGAGGAGGGTGGGCTCGTGTCCTTCACACTGGAAATAAAACCTGGGGACAAAGACCACACATGTCAGCTTTCCATCCCTTCTCTGTGCCCCCTCTGGCCACAGCAATCTGGCACCCACAGCATCTGAGAAGCCCAGGCTATCTAGGGTAGACGGGCCTAGGAACTGTGTTTCCTTATCTCCTGGGGACCAGGCATGATGGCCAAGGACCTGGCCTGGACATTCCTCAGCCAAAGGAGCCCTGGCCTGGCAGTCAGCTGGCCAGGACTGCCCGCTCTGCTTCGATGTGGGGGAAAAGCTGCATGGTGGACGGCCCTCAGTGGACACAGCCATGTGCCAGGAGCTGCGGGGAAGCAAACCCGAGGAGCAGGTCCCTGCTCTAGGAAAGCGTGGAGGTGCCCGGGAGCCTGAGCCTGTGGGAGATGGGGAACTGCACGAGGAGGCCAGACACAGGGTCGTGGTGGCACCAAGTACCCGGAGCCCACATGGCATCCCTGGTGGCCCGGCCTGGCTCTGTGGCAGGCCTCCTATGCAGCACAGAGGTGGGGACCAGGTGAATGTGTCCCTAGCTATGCCATAACACTCATGTGGGCTGGGACAGCCTATGTCACCTCTGCGGGGTCACCTGTGACCTGAGCCAGAAACTTCTGAGGCCACCTGCCATCCAAGGCTCGCCTGGGGCCGGATGTGGCAGAGCTGCCTTGGGAAGCAGTAGGCCTAGAGGGGGCCCCACCGGAACACCCTGGGCCGTGAGCCGAGTGGGGCTTGGGCAACAGGGGCCAGAGGCCTTCCTGTGCTAGGATCCTTTAAGCCCCTGTGTGGGGGTTCCGCCTCCGGGTCGTCACACCTACACGGGAGCATGGATCTGTGCTGTGTATTCAGGTCAGTGACCCCTGAAGTCTGGGTGGCCTGGGAGTAAGAGAAGCCCAGACAAAGGGGCTCCCGATTCTCGGGCCCCCAGGAAGAGGCAGGGAGACCCCAGGGCCCATCCCCAGACACCACCCCACTTCCAGGTGGCTCCACAGTTCGCCCCGCTCTCCCGGACGCCAGGCCCGTGCAGGTCCCAGCTGTTACCTGGTCAGGCTGTACCCGTGCTGCAGCGAGGAGAAGAGCAGGAGGGGCTGGCAGAGGGCGAAGCGCTCAGGGACCCACGACCAGATGTCTCTCATCTCCTTCACACTGACGATCTCCGAGTGGAAGTTCTCCGCGTGCACCGCCAAGTGCACAAACTGCCTGGAGAGAGCGCGGGGCGGGGGGGCTCAGGGCACAGCCAGACAGGCCCTGACTGCACCCCCAGCCCTGGAGAGATGCGGAGCCTCGGGTCAGCTCTGCCTCAAGGGGGCTTCTCTATTTAGGAGGAAACGGGAATGAGGGGATGGCGCCGAGCCCTGGAGCCCCACTCCCACCAGCTACAGAGGGGAGAGCTCTCAGCCGGCCGGGGTGGGGACAGAAGCAAGTCTTCTCTAATGAATGGGGACACGGAGTGAGCCAGCTCTGACAAGACAGTGCCTCAGAGCCAGCCAAGCACCAACAGACAGCACATCTGAGGCAGCTGAACAGACAGACAGACAGAGCTTGAAGAGCAGCCAGGGTTTAAGGCAGCATTGCCAAACCCAGCCCCGAAAGCCAGAGAAAGCAGCCAGGCCTGGGGCAGCCAGGGCGGGAGATGGAGGAGAGCCAGGCATGAAGATGTGGTTTCCAGACCTACCTTTTAGAAAGTGAAACACTGAAAAACAGGGGGAAGCAGTGGACACAGAGAAGAGGAAGAAAAATAAAACAGACAAGGACAGGTTAGTGGCAAGTACTGATGGCCACGATGCACCTGCCTTCGGCCCAGGAGAAAGGCCTCCACACCTAGGGCTCGGTCACGCCGAGATGGTGTTGGGACACCGTGGGCCCCTCCCCGCTTGGCTCCCAGGTTCGGTGCCCAGAGCAGGGGGGCATACCCAGCAGCCTTGAGAAGAGCCAGCAAGGGGGCCCAGAACCGGGGTGAGGGGACAGTGCAGGGGCTGCTCTGAAATGATCCGGGGCAGTCAGCTGGGCCCACCACCGGACCTCTGACTCCATGGTCAGCATCCAGCCTCCGTCTGAGCCAGTGGCCTCGTCCCTGAGGGCAGGACCCCCCGCCCCCGCACCTCCTGCACCCACAGCGGTCTGAGCAGCCTGTGGCTGTAGCCAGAAGGCCCCCCTCCCCTCCCATGGTTTCCTGTCTGCACAGGGCGGGCTGCCGGGAGCCAGACCAAGAGGCTGGCAGGACTAGCTCAGGCCCCAGCCCCCGGGACGCATCCCACCCACGCCCTGCCCTACGTGGGCCTCACCTACCCAGGGGCGGGCCACACGCAAGGCCCCAAGGGGCCCACCTACCTCTTCTGCTTGACGGTGATGCCTTTCTGCTTCAGAGCTTTCTCGTTGGCCATCTGCAGTAGCTGAATCTCCTTCCGGGAGAAGAGGCGGATGGCGAATGCTTTCTCCAGCAGCTTTTCTGGAGACACGGTCTTGGCGATGTCCCTGACAAAGGTGCGAATGTCCTGCTTCACGCTGTCTGACTCGAGCGGCTGCCCAGCCCTCACCTTGTGGAAGAACTTGAGGATCGCCAGTGCCACGCGGTATAGCACCTTGTAGCCTTCCACCAGGAAGACGTCGAAGACGCGGGCGAAGTGGCCGAGGGGCAGCTCCCCGAACAGCCAGCGCTGCCAGTCCGCGTAGACCTGCAGGACGTCCTCTGACACAGCCACCATCAGCTTGTGGGCCGCCTGGCAGTACTTGTTCACCAGGTCCCCGAACGTCATGCAGGAGGACTCGAATGCCAGGAAGCTCTGGTCCACCAGCTTCCGGCTGGGGTCATTGCAGGCCAGGATGCGGCAGGCATTCTCGAAGCACTGGGCCTCGTCCGCGCTGTAGTGGAGCAGCAGGGCCACGACCGCGGGCAGGGCGGGGCAGAAGGACACGTCGGGGAACTGGTTGGCGATGCAGAGCAGGATCTTGCGCACGGCGTCCTGGCCACGCGTGTTCAGGCAGTAGCTGGGCACCTGCGTGTTGTCCACAAACTCGGGCAAGGGCAGGCCGCTGCTGCTGTGCTTGCCCACGATCTTGCCCACGATGTCGCTGTACACGCTGGCATCCGGCGTGACCGTGCGGCAGGGGATGTCCCGGATCAGGCGCTGGTACACCTTGCCCCGCAAGGCGTAGCTGCGGGCCCAGTAGCCCTGGCGGGCCAGCTGCTTCAGCTCCTGCAGCTCTGTGCAGCTCAGCTCCTTGGGGCCCAGGTCCTGCACGGCGGCGTCCATCTTGTCTCTGTCCACGAAGCAGTTGTACCCTGGGGGCTCCATGGTGCGAGGCACCCGGGAGGAGGGGCCCAGGCTGCCGGGAGGCCCACGGAGCAGCTAAATCCCCCGGCCCCCTCTCCGAGGCTCTGCTGACCTTGCCATCCCGTCGCCTGTGGGATTAGAAGTCATGCTTAACATACGTGTGTGTTCTACGTTAACCATAGACGACGGGGGACGTCTGAGAGAGCATGTTCTTGTTTTCATCTTCCTGTGAAATACTGGAAAGGCTTCCACTTAAGGTAAGCGGAGGGGCGCCTGGGGGCTCAGTCGGGTCAGCGACCGACTGTTGGTTTCAGCTCGGGTCATGATCTCGCGGTTCGTGGGCTCGAGCCCCGCGTCGGGCTCTGTGCTGACAGCTCAGAGCCTGGAGCTGCTTCGGATTCTGTCTCCTTCTCTCTCTGCTCCCCTGTTCGCTCTCCCTCTCTTTCTCTCTCTCTCAAAATACATAAACATTAAAAAAAACAAAGACAGGTGGATATTTTGAGACGTCACCGTGAAGTCTGGGGTAGAACTCTTCCTGCAGCTACCCGAGTAGATCACGCAGATTCTGAGTACCGGGAGGCTAAGGCTCAGAGCCCAGAAGGGCCAGGCCGGCCAGATCCTGCTGAAGCCAACTCTCTGCCGGGGTGGGCCGGCCCCCAGCCCCCCTCCCGCTGGCACCGGGGGGGCGGCTGGACAGGAGCTGCTCAGTTTCTGCCCCGCAAGGCTCCAGGCCTCCGCACCGTGCACCTGCCCTGCCCCATCGGCCCTGGGTCAGAGCCCACGGGCCAGCCCTTCACTCTAAAAACACCAGCTGAGTCTCAGGGAGGGCCGCCAGGGAAGAATCGCTGCAGGGGAGTAAACGGGAGGTGTCACCGCTTCAAAGTTGGGACATTTCTGGGTCCACATGAGTCCGAAGGATTATATTGGGGGATACGGTGCTGTCTCTCTATTATGGGCAACTACTGGGATCCAGGTGGACGTTACGAAATGGGGAAGGCGGGCTGTTTGCAACTCTGCGTGCGGACGGAAGTCTACCGCTCAGGACCCCACGATTTAACATCCTGCTTTTGCCAAAGCCCACTGGGCTCAGCATGCCCCGGTGCAGGGTCCGCCCACGTACCTCAGACGCTGAGGCCCACGTTCCGCCTGGGACGGTACAAGTGTCCGGAGAGGTCACAAGGGCTTGCTTCGGCAGGTTTCGGTAAATGGCCAGATCATTCCAGCTTCTCTTGCACCTGTAACGTTCATCTGAAAATATAAAAAGAAAAATAATACCTTAAGAACATAAAGTGGAAATTAAAGAATTATAGCCAAAACCTGTGTCCATGAGAAGCCCCTCGGGGCGGTGCGGTTTTTCTCGTCGTGGGAAAACATCCGTCAGACCCAGCAGGGCAAAACGCCTCCGAGTTTACGGTTCTGTGGCATTAAGTGCAGTCACACTGCGCCCTCGCCACCATCCATCCCCAGAGCCCTTTCATCTTCCGGAGCTGAAACTCTGCCCCCATGACGCACGGGCGCCCCCTCTCCCAGGCCCTGGCACCCACCCTTCTCCTTTCTGTCTCTACCAAGGTAGCAACTCTTAAGAGCCTCGTATACGTGAAATCACACACATCCGTCATTCGGTGACTGGCTTATTTCACTGAGCATAATGCCCTCAAGGTTCATCTAGGTTACTTTGTTTTTCAAAATTTGTAAAGTTTATTATCTATCTTTGAGAGAGAGAGAGAGAGACAGAGAGAGAGAGAGAGAGAGAGAGAGAGAGAGAGAACGAACAAGCAGGGAATGGCCAGAGAGGGAGACACAGAATCTGAAGCAGGCTCCAGCCTCCTCACTGTCAGTACAGAGCCTGACGCGGGGCTCAAACCCATGAATCATGAGATCATGACCTGAGCCAACGTCAGATGCTTAACCGACTGAGCCACCCAGGCGTCCCAGTTCTTTTAGGTTCATAGCATGTATGTATGGGATTTTTTTTAAAGACTATTCTTTAGAGCAGTTGCAGGTTCACAGAAAAGTTGAGAGGAAGGTACTGAGGGATTTTGCACATACCTGATGTTCCCCCCACCCCCTGACACACAGCCTCCCCTGTTACCAACACCCCCCAGGGGAGTGGGGCATCTGGTCCAGCTGAGGAACCTGCATTAACACGTCATCATCACCTAAAATCTACAGATTCATGAGGGTTCACTCCTGGTGTGCATTCTAGGAGTTGGGACGAATGTATAAGGACACATATCCTCATTACAAAATCATACAGAGTAGTTCGACTCCCCCAAAATAACTTCCGCACTCCACCTACGTGTCCTGCCCCCCATTTACCAGAATTTCATTCCTTTTTATGGCTAAATAATACTCCACTGTGTGGCCAGAACACAGTGTTCACCTGCTTATCTCTGAGTGGACATGGGCTGCGGCCACCTCCTGGCTACTGTGAGAAACGCTGCTGTGAACACAGGGTCCCCGGGTCTGCTGGGGTCCCGGCTTCCAGCTCTTTTGGATACATATCAGTTGATACCACTTTTTTTTTTTAATTTTTAAATGTTTATTTATTTTTGAGAGACAGAGATGGAGCATGAGTGGGGGAGGGGCAGAGAGGGAGACACAGAATCCAAAGCAGGCTCCAGGCTCTGAGCTGTCAGCACAGAGCCCGATGCGGGGCTCGAACTCAGGGACCATGAGCTCATGACCTGAGCCAAAGTCGGACGCTTCACCAGCTAAGCCACCCAGGCGCCTCAACACTGCTCTTATAGATGCTCCCCTGCAGGGAAGATTAACTAAGGTTTTGTGACAACACCCAGTGAACACGTCCCACCAGAAGGGCCTCGTCCACAGCAGGACCCCGTGTGGGGCTGGGCTGGAGCCTCCCTCCTCAGGAGAAAGGAAGCTTTAATGGGAGCTTGTCCATCTGTTCTGTCCTGGGTGGGGAAGCAGCCAGGAGCACCCCCTCCTCCCCAGGCCCTGAAGGCTGGGCCCATGTGAACCCCCCGAGCCATAGCCGGGCCGCACGCCACAGCCCCACGTGCAAACTGCCTGCATCTTTGTATGTGTGCTGGTGCTCATTCACTCAACTCAAAGTGATCTCCACACCCAGCGTGGGGCCTGAACTCACAACCCCGAGAACAAGAGCTGCACACTCTACCCACTGAGCCAGCCAGGCGCCCCACCTACAGGGTTTCAATCCCCCATTCTAGGCTCTGAGCCCATTACCCTCCGCCGGGGACCCCAGGCCCACCCCGTCTGCATGGGGAGCAGCAGCTCCCTCTGGGGGCAATAAGCCTGTTTACAAACAGAACCAGAGCCGGGCAGGGCGGCAGCGAGCCTCGCTCAGCTGGCCTCACATCCGGGTTGAACATTAAGCTGCAAACTCCAGAACCGTCATCACTCCCACGGAGTTCCCTCAGAAGGACCTTGAGGGAGGAGCGGACACGCGGTTCTGCTCCTTGGCGTAGGCAGCCCGGGACACCCTGGATTCAGGGACTCCGAGGCAAGGACACGTTCAGGAGACCCCGAAAGCGCCCCCTGGACCCGCACAAGCCTCGTCCTAGGCCCCCACCCAGAGAGAGAGCTTGGCGCTTCTGGGCCCCGGGCAAACAAGGCTTGCGGTGACCTCCTCGGGCACCTGCAAACCAGACCCGGCGTGGTTTTCCTAGTTGTTGTTTTTAAACAAAAAACGGCAAATAATACAAAACTACAGAACAAAAGTGTCAAGTCCTGTCTCAGTTACCCCCCGACCGTCCCCCCTCTTCTGCCTGAAGATAATCACCACTCACATTTTAGTGCACATCCCGCAAACCCTCTCCTTAGAGGGACGGGTGCACTCACGCCCAGCCGCGCGACACGGTGGCAGCTCGGGCTGGAGGGAGAAGTCAGGGCGGGAGCCACACCAAGCAGACAAAAGGACCGAGGCGAACATCACACTCTGGAGGTCAGCTTTGGAGCCGCCGCGTCCCCTCCCCCAGAGACCCCCCCTGCAGAAAACCGGCCACACCTGCTCCCCGGGCGTCCGCCCCCCCGGGCCAGCTTGCTCACTTGTTTGCCCGCCCCTCACGCGAGCCGGAGCCCACGGACACCGCGCACCGCAGGCGGCACCTGCAGGCCCCGCTCACCCTCGCGGCTCACTGGCTGCGGTGTGGGTGACACCGGGCAGACAAGCACACCCCTGCTCACTCTCGCTGCCCCTCATCCGTGCCCTGGCAGCCCGGCGTGGACGGCCAGCAGGGCCCTGGGACACCACTTTCCTCGCGCCTCCAGACGGGGAGGGAGGGAATGCTTTTCCACCAGGAACACTGCGCTCACCTAAAGGCCACCCCCCCACCACTCTCTGCGGGGCCACGGGGTGGGGGCGGGGCTGGCTCTCTGAGGGGACACCTCAGCTCCGTGGGAGGACGCTGGCCCCAGCTGCCTGCAGCTCCCTGAATTTGGAATGTAGGGAAGTACTTTGTGTGTCCTGTCCTCAGTTCTGGGCCTAGCCTACAATTCCGGGAAAATAGAAAAAATTCCACTCGTTATCCTTTAGACTCACAAGAAATGCACACAGTGATCATCTCAGCCAGCTGGGGACACAGTACGTCTGGAGGGTGACGGCTACTTTCTTAGGGTGATCATGGTGGACTTCTCTCAACTTGAGCTGAGGTCATGAGAAGGAAGCAGCCAGGAGGACAGAGGAAAGGTCACTGGGGACAATGAGAGGAGCAAGTGCAAAGGCCCTGAGGCAGGACCAGGCTGCTGTGCTCCAGGAAGAGAAGGGCGTCCAGTATGGCCAGAGGACAGCAAGCAAGGGGAAGAGCAGCAGAGACATCCAGGGGCCGGATCACGCACGGGGAGGAGTTTGGATTTTCTTTAAGTGCAGCCGGAAGCAGAGGAGGGAGGTGATCCGACCAATGTGCCAAGCCAATTGTTGTGAGGATTAACTAAGGCTGTTTGGAGAAAGCACTCCGCCTACCCTGGCGCGCTGGGGCAGCTCAGATGTCCCTAGGGCTTCTCATTACTGCTCCACAGGGTCTCCTGGCCTGGCACGGGCTCAGGGACATCTGGGGAATGACAGGGACCTGGTGACCCAACACTTGATCAGTCCTGCAGAGGGGCCCAAGTATGGTTCCTCCTTGTGGGGAAGGTTCTCCCAGAGCCCCACACAAGTCCCCCGCTCTCTCTCTTCAGGGACAGTCCCTCCAAATGGCCTGCTTCCCCCACTCCTACAAGCCCCTTCTTCCAGTGATCTCACTTCCCTTTCCCTCACACACACGGGGCCTGTTTTCAGAGTTCAATATATCTGTAAATAGGAAGCAAGAATTTCTTAAACGAAAATAAAATAGAACACTTGGTGGAAATGAGTGACCTCTATTTCCCCCAAATATTATCTTGCTATGTTGGTGACATTTTGGTCCAGTTCCCCTTCCTGTCATGGTGACCGCCGCACCCTCGGACCATGCACACCGTCCTAGGTATGCAAAGTCAAGTTCACATCAGGCTCTGGGGAGATCTGCTGCACAGGTCCCGGGGCCAGGGTGGCTGTTCCCGGGGCAGGTGCCCCTGTGGGCAACACTTTCACGGGGTACACCCCATGGAGTCCATCTCAACTCTGGGTACACCCCGTGGAGTCCGTATCAACTCTGGGTACACCCCGTGGGGTCCGTATCAACGCTGGCTACACCCCATGGGGTCATATCAACACTGGCTACACCCCGCGGGGTCCATATTAACGCTGGGTACACCCCGTGGGGTCCATATCAACGCTGGGTACACCCCGTGGGGTCCATATCAACGCTGGGTACACCCCGTGGGGTCCATATCAACGCTGGGTACACCCCGTGGGGTCCATATCAACGCTGGGTACACCC
>CM053564.1:1859173-1907891 GCA_028646485.1 Cryptoprocta ferox | reverse complement strand
GTGGGGTCCATATCAACTCTAGCCTCCAGGGCAACAGGAAGAGAAGGTGCCGGCCTGGGGTGGAGGAGCCCAGGCGCCCCGAGCCTGCTGGCTGTGCTCTGTCGGGTACATGGCAGCCCTGCAGACAGGAGCAGGGCAAGAGGGGACATGGCTGGAGGGACGGCGGGGTCGGAGAGGCCCGGGAGCAAGCCGCTGGCGTCACCTGTCAGGTAGGACCCGTCCCACCCCGATCCCACCCCGATCCTCGGGGACCACAGCTGCTTTCTGCCAGCTGATTCTGCTTTGCATTCCTATCTCCCTTAATCCTGAGGACAACGGCCTGGGGACTGGCTCCACGTTATGGATGAGGAAAGCGGACACAGAGAGGTGCCCCTGAGTCCCCCGCACAAGGAGGACCATCCCAGGTCTGTCCGCCTCTGGGGAGCTCACAGTGACCCCGCTGTGCCCACCACCCATCTGCCACTTCAGGAGCAGACCGTCACCTGGATGCATGGGCAGGGCAGGCTTCTTAGGGTCTCAGTGCCATCCCCAATCACCACCCAGGGTCTGATGACTCATGGGACCTCTGCATTCCTCACCTCTTGGGTGGGGAACGTGATCTTGCCAGACCCACACAGACGTGCACATGAAGCCCGGGTGACCCCATCGTAAGCACTCAACAGCACTGGGCACTGTGCCCGCCTCCCGGGCCGTGCCGCCCGGGGGCCCAGCATACCTCCATGGCTCCGCTGGCCCCACACTTTCAGTCCTTTGACAAATTTGTATTGAGATGACTCTTGTGTGACCTGAGAGGCGAGGCAGGGCATTGGGAGATGACCAAGGCAAGACATGGACTTCACAGGAGCACAGCAGAAGGGGCGACGGCACCCCAAGTACACAAAGATGGGGAGTCAGCCAGGCAAGGAGTGGAGATGGGCACACAGGGGAGACTGAGGCAGGTGGTGCTGAGTGGCCAGAGGTGGGATAAGCCGGGGCCGGCCGATGGCCTTGTGTGCCACCTGCACTAGGAGACTGGACATCACCCCACGCAAGAGGGAGCTCTAGGAGAGTCTAAGCAGAAGGTGGCAGGATCAGAGCCACTTTTTTTGTTTACTCAGAGAGAAAAAGAGAGAGAGTGAGAGAGTACACGCACACTCGAGGGCAGGGGAGGGGCAGAGAGAGCGGGCGAGAGAGAATTCCAAGCAGGCTCCACCCTGTCAGCACAGAGCCTGACGCAGGACTCGATTCCATGAACTGTGAGATGGTGACCTGAGCTGAAACCAAGAGCCGGATGCTCAACCAACTGAGCAGCCCAGGTGCCCCGATCAGATCCACGTGGTGGGAAGATCCCCCCTGGTGCCCGAGAAAGGAGGGCAGAGGGCAGAGTCCAGAGAAGAGGCATGAGAAGGGATGGGATAAGGCCAGCCAGTGAGGATGGGGAAGATGGGGTGACCGCACCAGAAGAGGTGACCCAATGCACAGATCCAAGCAATGGACAGAGAACCCGGCCCAAGGCAGGGGTGAGTTGGCAGATCAGAGGGAGGTAGCCACTCACCAGGATCCCGACCCACTCTGAAGGGATCCATCCCCACCCCCCACCCCCCACGGCTCAGGCTGCAGGGCTGGGCCTGCTGGGCCTTAGTCCCCGTGCACAGGACAGGGCTGTGTGGCTGCTGTCACAGCTGTGTCTCAGCTCCTCCTCCACAGCCTGAGCAATCCCACATCTGTTCAGGGAGCAGGACCAGGAAACAAAGCACAGAGAGGAAGGAGGCTGTGGCCCCAGCCACGTGTGCGTGTGTGTGCATGCATGTGAGTGCGTGTGCGTGAGCATGGACGTCCTGGCCCCCAGGAGAGAACAGGACCGCAGGACAGGGAGGGAGGGGCAGTGACGTGCTTGGTTCTGGGCCTGCGGAGCTCCGCATGACAGGGAACTGCTTCCCTTCCCAGGCAGTGTCCCCAAGTGGAGTTCAGAGCTGTCCCCACCTCTAGGTGGCCCCTCAGCCTTAGAGATCACTGTTCTCTCCAGGTGGAGCCTGCAGAAAGGCCAGGGCGCAGCACAACCAGGAGCCCCTCTACACGTTCTTGGCAACAGAGCCAGGCAGGTAGAGATGACACTGTCCCCCTCCAGCCCCACCCTGGGTGTCTGGATCAGAAAGACAGAACCATTACGGGACGTGTTTGCTGCCTGAGACTGGGATGCTCTGAGTGCCACCGGGCCAGGCAGGGAAGACAACCGCGTGGGAGGGAAGCTCGAGTCATGGGGGGTTGGTATGTACAGGGATGGTAGAGCAGCCGGCAAGGGCACCGGCGAGTCAGGAATGGTAGGCATGGCACATGGAGCCTCCAGGGAAGGAAGGGGGGAGGAGGTGCGGGGTGGGAACATGTCCCTGAGGCCGTCTGGCTCACGCAACCCGAAGGGGAGGGGATAGGCCTGGAGGGGGGCATATTCCAGGGCAGGTGATGACCACTGTCTCCCATTACTCTGGAACATTCTTCTCAAGTCTGAGTCAAATCTGACTTCCTCATGGGGTCCAGTCCTCCCACTCGTCTGTGGGGAGGCCAGGAAAACGCCCCGTTCCACCCCCAGGAATCTGCTGGAGGCCCTGGGGTCAAAGCTACAGGGCTGTTTGGAACCTGGGTGGGGCATGCTCGTGTCCCCATCTGAGCCTTCAGCTGGAGGAGGACTCCGGATTCTGCAGATGGCTGGTGGTGACGGTGTCGCCGACTGGGGTAACCACGGTCACCAACCTCCCACATTCCCTTACTGTGCTGCCCCGCTCTCACCCACCCCCCAACTCCCACCTCTCTTCTTGCTCTGGAACTTGTGACACACAGCACCCACCGCGTCATCCTCTCCCCAAATGTGCCCTCCGTCCTTCTAGCCAGACAGCAGGGGGCTCCCCGGAACCTTGCCCTCTCTGGGCTCTCCCCGAACCCTGCCCCCCTCTATCTGGGTTAGACCTGATCCCCCTATCTGGGCTCTCCCTGGACCCAGCCCCACCCTCTTATCTGGGCTCTCCCTGGACTCTGCCCCCCTCTATCTGGGTTAGACCTGACCCCCCTATCTGGCCTCTCCCAGGACCCTACCCCACTCTGTCTGGTCTCTCCCCTGACCCTGCCCACCCCCACTCATCCCAGCTCAAAGCCTTCACTGCAGGGCATTAGAGGGCAGAGTAGGCACTCTTGGCTTGATGATCCCCAACTGTAGAAACCTTTACGTCTCTAACGCTTCATCCACATCTTGGTCAGCCCTGAAACGGCTCCACCCAGAGATGGTGTGTCACCAACACCCTATTCTCAGAACCCCATCCAAGAGCTCTTTGCTGTCTCCCCCGCCCCCACACATCGTGACTCCATCTCCCCTCACCCAGCAGCCCCGCTTGGCTTTACTTCCTCGCCCACTCAGCCTAGACCTGCCTGCCAAGGCCCTCCTGTGCTCGCCTCAGGCGCCTGGCACACCTATAGGAGTTAGCCCTGCACACCATGCCGCCCTGGTCTCGGCCCTCAGCGCCGCCTGGCCAGCACCCTCTTGCCCCCACACTAGCTGACGGCCTCACACCCGCCTGTGGCCCTCGCCCTCCCGCTGTCCCTCCTCTCCACCTGACACTCAGTGTGCATTCCCCACCTTGGGTCCTGGATCTCACCTCCCGGACACCCCAAGTCACCTGCATCCTTCACGCCCCCTCTTGCTTTAGGAGCCCCTGTGCTGCTCCAGCTCTGTCTTTTTCTTTCCTTCCCTGTCAAGCTTTTGGAGAGAGCAGGGTGTGCCCACCCCTCCCACCTTGCAAGGACACCCTTGGGCACTTATCTCCCTGAAGCACGCATGGGTGACCCCATTGCTCTCAGCTCTCCTGTCCCTCCTCCCTGTGTCCGTCTCCTCCCCGCTCAGCTCCTACTACCATTCCTCCACCTGTCTCTTAAATGTGGCTTTCGCGGGGTCCACACTCTTCTCAGCCTGAAATCCTCTTGTGAGCTCAAGTCCTGTACCTTCAACCGCTTTCCTGAGCGTCTCTACTGCCGTCCCCTCCACGGAGCAATACGGCTCAGCTCCGGCCTGCACCTCCACGCCTGCCCCACCGCGCCCTCCCCGCACGACCTGTCCCCGCGCACGCGCCCTGATGAGAAGGAGACAAGGCAGGACACACCGCTCTGCTTCTCGCCTCGGCGCAAATGCCCCCTCCTTCACGGGCTTTCCCTGGCCCCCCAGGCAGGGCCGAGGGCGCCCGCTGAACTCAGCCCCTCCTCGCGCAAAACGGTGTGAGCTGATATTGGCACGCTGTTGTGATGACCTGCCTGTGAGTCCAGCTCTTCTAACACACGGTGACTTTGGAACCTGGGGACCTCACATCACACCCAGGGGTCCCAGGAAAGAGGAAACAAGAGAAAGAAACATGGAGACTCAAAAATCCCAAACTGCTTTAGCCCAAGAAGAAAATTTAATTCTAAATAATAACAACAGGGAGCGTTTGCCAACTTGTCACACGTGACCTTCCCAGCAGGCATGTTCACGGAACAGGAGAGCAGGCCGTGCTCGGCCGCAGCCCTGACGCACAACACAGGGGGTTTCAGATACGAACTGCATCCGGCATATTCCACAGCGAGCCCCGGGGAGCCGGTTCCTGCGGAACTTGATGGTGGGCCCTCTGCTGCTGGCACACAACGGAGGGCACGTGCCACGTACAAGGGGTGTGGCCATTCAGGAGGCGTTAATCTTAGCACAGCTGGCTGGCCTGTCTGCCTGTGTCCAGGCAGAAGTTCAAATGCAGGTCTTCCCAATGGCGCCTGAGCCTAGGGCATGGGACACGGAACAGGTCCCTGTTAGCCACTCAAAACAGTTCCCTGGGTCCCTTTTTTGGGCAAAACACCTTTCCCCCAGCCTGGTCTGGTCTGCCCACAGGCAAGGGCTGAGGTTGGAATGGGGATCTTTATCTTCTGAGCAAAATAGGGTTCTCCCAACAGCAGGCCTGGGAAAACGCCCCCAGGGCACATGGTCGGTCAGCCGGCTGCACAGTGAGAAGCCGGAGAGGACAGCCCCGCCTGTCAGCAGCGTCGGAATTGGAATTCCGACTGGTCTGAATTCCGAGCACGGTGCCTGGGACAGGTGTGGCTCGGACGGCTGGGCACTAAGCAGGTACTCAGCAAGTATTTTTAGATCTGATAACGAAGCTGGGGGAAGAGGGAGTCCTGCAGGTACGACCATTTAAATAGGCATTTGAAACACTTCCTGGGCGCCAGAGCACCGGGTGCTGGAGCACAAGGATGCAAATTCTCAGGGAGGTTCTGCCTGTGGGACCACAAACGGACTGATCACACGAACCCAGGCACAGGTGGAGGAGAGGCAAGCACAGAAGGTCTGGGACCTTAGCTGGGTCCCGAGAGACGAGGCGGCCCTGGCCCAGGGAGCAGCAGCAACCGCACAGGCGCAGGCCAGGGCCTCGGAGAACGTAGCCACTGGGGGCCAGTGAGCCCTTGAGCTGTTGAAGAGGGCAGGCCAGGGATCGTCACTCACAGTGTGGATGACGAGACAGTTCCACAGCCCAGCCATACAAGCTCCAAGAAGCCACAGGGCCTGAGGACAAGGCCTGGGATTCACTGGGAGGCAGCTGCGCCCCTGTGCTAGACAGTGGAGGGAGGGGGCAGCCTGGAAGGGCAGGGAAAAATGCTCGAGGCAGGAGGAATTAAGCCATATATCTGGATCCTTCTAAGGCCGGCTGCTCTACCAAGACATGAAGGCTAGAAGGATCCTTGCTGGAAAAGGAATCACTGAAGACGATTAGGGAATACTGGCAAAATGATACAAGCAAAGGCTGAAGGGGCAGAGGTGAGGCGAGCTTTGGGTGAGAGCAGATAAGCTACATTTAGAATATTAACAGTAAGGCATTTATTGGTAACAGTAAGTAACAGACAAGCCTCACTGCGTGGGGTCCCCAATTAAAAGTGTGTAACAATTAGGCAGACACAGTGTCAGATTGTGGGAAACAAGCCAAGCCATGCACAGTGTGCTCTCCATCACCGGTGAAAGGAGAGAGCACGCTTGGGTGGGATGGAGGGAGAATCCGTGAGTGCTCGCATGTGACCCCTGCCACCAGATCCTTGTGCAATGCTCAGGGGAGACTGATAAGGTCCCAGAGCCAGGCAGTGGGGGACAGAACTGCAAAGGACACAATGAGATCTTGTCTCAGGTGCCCTAAGTGAGGAGCATGTTCCATCAGAGACAAAGATCACGGCTAACAGCCCACTGTGCACTTACCCAAAGGCCAGGCCAGCAGGGCCCTTTGGGGCCTACGCCTCAAGCCCTGCTGTGGGGCCACATGCCGCCTGAGGGCAGACAGGGGCTCCTTTTGCAACATAGGCCTTTCCCCACCCTCTCCCCTAGGTGTGGGAGGAAGATGGGAGGGAGGGAGCACCACACACTTGCCCTCTGCATCCTCAGTAGAGTCTTTCCGAAGTCCTGCTTGCTGCTAACGCTGATGTACCACATAGAAACCGGGGTCCCAGAGAGACAGCAGGGGGACCCTGAGAATTCCTTAACTTTGAATGCATCTCTGGCTCTGAAAAACACTTTTTTCCCCAGCATTCTTTATGGTTAGAAAACGTTTTTGTTTTTGCTTTTTTTTTTTTTTTTTTTTTTTCAGAGATCTAACCATTAAGAATGTTCTGAGAGGACCAACCCTTGGTCTAGAGAGAAACGAGGTCTTTTGAAATGAGTGACAATCTGGAAGTTTCCCAAAAAGCAAATAAACACTAGGAAGGCCCTTGGAATCAATCATCTGACTTTGCACCTCTTTGTATCTCACATTTAGCTGTTTACTCTAACCAACAAACTGGGGCTCTAGGACAGAAATAAAAGTGCCGCTATCCTGCTCCCAGACCTCAAAAGGAAAGGGCTTACGGGCGGTACTTCCATTACATCCCCTCCCCTCGGCTGTGCAGCCAGAAAACACCAGGCACCTCCAGGCTGCCAGCTTCTCCTGCTTACTCCACACTCCCCTGGGGAGGCCCGCCCCAGTCTGCGTGGCTTCAGCACCACTGGAGGGAGTCCCGAAAACGTGCTCGAGCCCTGGCTCTAGACCCATATATACGCCACCTGCCACCGGGAAGCCTCAGTGGCAAGCTCAGCATCTCCAAACTGAGAGTCATCACCTGCCCCCAAGCCAGCTTCCTTCCAGCACCTCTGCGTGTGGCACGGCACTGCCAAATGCGGTCACCCAATCTTGGAGTGTTCCCTACGCCTCCTTTCTCCCGGGCCCTTCCCAGCCCCGCAGCCACCTGTCCCAGGGTCCCGCTCTCCTCTCTGTCCCCCACCCCTCTTTCTCTGTGCTGGGCCTACGTCTCGCTAGGTGGGCAGCTTCCAACTCCGTGCAGCCTGTTGCCAACCACCATGGCCACCAATGCCCGGTCACCCATGGAGAACACAATCTGATCAGTCACCCACAGCCCCAAGATCCGCCGGTGGCTTCCCACTGCTCTCAGGGTAAAATTCACACCCGGGCCTGAATCTCAAGGGCTCTCCCAACCTGCCGCCAGTCTCGCTTTCCCTGGCTTCACCTTCTCTCTTCGCTCCACCTACTGGAGTCCCCACCACACTTCTTGCAACAGCAGGTTGCGAGGTAGCTGTGCCCTGTTACTTCACGAACGCACGCGCTGTCCCTTCGCTCGGAAGGCCCCTTCCCTTACGAGGTCTTGCCACATCTATCATCTCTTGGTTCTCCAAAATGTAGCTCACGTCCTTCTCCAGAGTCCCTACCAAAGGCCAGCGGGAGGCTACTCCTCTCTTTCCAGCCCACCTCCGTAGCCACAGAACACGGGCCCACGGCCTCCTCGTGTGAAGAACGACTTCCGTAAACTTGTGTTGAGAGCTTCATGAAAGTCACCGAATAAAGAATTCAAGTGGATTGTTCATAAAATGCCCGGTTTTTTTTGTTTTGTTTTGTTTTGGGTCTGTTTCCTCTGATATCTCCACTGGGAAAGTGACACTTGAAACAGCCACTGAAGCCGCTGCTTTGAATCGGAAAGGGCTTCTCTCTTCCATGAGCAGAGTTGTCATAACAGGAAAGGTATGCTTCAGCAGGTAAAACATTGAACAGGGTGAATGTTAAGTGCTTTTTTATAACCTGCTTCATTGTTCTTACGTCCTTTATAGCAGAAAGCATCTCAAAGCAAACACTTAAATTTGTCTTCCGAGGTTGGCTCAGACCCTAAGGAGAATTTGGAGCAACACGGGGTGTCCAAGGTCACTTGACCTGCTGGACAGTCGTGGCAGCAGTGGTCAGTGTAAGCCCGCGGGGCCCACCTGCCCGTGAACTTGCAGATTCGGGGGGGGGGTGAATTTTATGACTGTTATGAGAAGCCTGCCTAGATGACGTCTACGTTCCCCGAAGGTCACCCTTAACCCAGATGAAAACCACTGGCAACTAGTTTTAGCACCTTGGTTCATTTCACAGCCCTTCGGAGACAACCCCCGCCCCTCCGCCCCGTTCCATGCCAGACAATAGGGGACAAAGAAGAATGTGACATGGCTCTCGCCCTGTCCACAGGGAGAGACAAGCTTCTAAACAGAGCACTTGCTATCCGATAAGCACTTTGAGCAAAGGCTTTATCTGAGGACTGAGAAGATTAGATGGAGGCCAACCTCCAGCGTGAAAGGAAGTGCATGTGGGGGTTACACCACCGGCTAGAGGGAACTGTCAAACCTATGGGCGATTTCTTCATCTTTCTTATCTGGCTTTGTTTCTACCAGCCTGTATCCCTTAAAATGAATAGAACTTGCAAGCTTGTCTCCAAGACACTGAAGCAAACATTTATAAGTGGCTGCTACGTGCCAGGGACAGAGAGCGAAGATGGAGCCCGGCTCCCAGCGAGGAATCGGAAGCTGGGGAAACACGACAGCCACCGGGCCTGCGCCTCCTGGGCACGCAGCTAACCGTACAGTCTACCTGTGCCTCGCCATTGCCCAGGTGGCTCTTAGACAACCTTTGGCCTTTAATGTCAGCCCAGCGAGTGGCAATCAAGGGGACCCACAGCGACTCTTCCTGCACTGAGTGAGGTCATCAATGAAAACCTCCCATCGGGCCACCAGCACCCCTGCCCAAGACCGGGTGCAGCCTGTCCCCGACCTCCAGCTGTGCTTACTCAAGGCTCAGAAAGCACAGCGCCCGGGGCCCTGGGGAAACGCTTCCTTCTGCCGGCAAGGCCTGCGGGACAGCTGCTGCCTGGCACAGCAGCCCCACCGTGGGCTCCCAGGCTGGGTAGACACACCAGCGGCAGGTGGGCGGGGTGTCATCCTGGGGCAAGCCCAGGGCCCAGAGGAAGGCACTTGCAGGTCTTCAAGGGCAGAACGTTATCAGAGAATCTGTTGCAATTTCGAGTCGAGAAGAGGACTTCCTACCCCCGCAGAGCCGAAAAGTGCCCCGAGAAAAGACTGACACAGAAACAGCTCTTTCCGACGACGCTTCGCCCTGCGCCGGCCCCCCACCACGCGGCCGATGGCGGGGGGGGGGGGGGTGGTAGGGGAGGCGCCGGCCCTGCCCCCGGGGTGGGGGTCCGGCGGGGCCGAGGTCGGCCCCGGCCCCGCATCGCGCCCCGCCCGGAGCTCGGTCCGCAGGGTCCGGCTGGGCATGGTGGGCACGGCCAGGCGGACGGCCGCGGGCCGGAGGCGAGCGGGCTCCGGACCCCCGACCCGCGCCGCGGCCGGCCCCCGCGCCCCGCCTGGGACGGAGGCCCCGCAGCCGTGCACCACGCCCCCTCCGCGGTGACAGCCGGCGACCCGGCCCCGCGCCGGGCCGTCACGCCCCCCGCCCGCCGCGCCGGCCGCGCACCCACCTCCGCCCGCCGCGCCGCGCCGCTTCTCCTCCGCTCTCCGTGCGACTGGGCGCGGGCCACTCTGCGCACGCGCGCATGCGGCCCCGCCCCCGCCGAGCACGCGCCGCCGGCTGCCCACCCCGGGCGCCTGCGGGTCTTGACCGCAGCGGGCTCTGGGCATGCGCGCTGGCGCCCCGCCGCAGGGCGGCGGGAGCTTGGGTCCGCCCGAGTCGGGTCCAGGCACAGGGCGGCGCGGGCTCGCGAGCCGACTGGGCGGGGGATGTGCGGTCCAGCCGAAGGCAAGGCTGGGGGCGTCCGGAGCCGAGAGGGCTGCCAGCGAGAGTCGCCGCCCCTCCGGGTCACGCGTGGACCTGGGGACGCGTGGACCCGACGTCTAGTCCCGAGCGGGCGGAGAAGGGGAGCAGGGGGCCCTCCGGGCGCGACCTGAGCAGAGGAGCCCGGAGACCGAGGCCGAGAGAGACAGCCGGACGGAGACAAGACAGGGACACAGCAAGCCAAGAAAGAGGCCGAACACAGGCAGAGACGCAGCGGGGACAGGGACATGGACGCCCAAGCGGCAGAGACAGGGCAGGCAGAGGTGACAGGAGGGACAGACCCGGACCAGAGGCTGGCTTCCTCGCTGGGGGAGGAGTCACAGCGCCCTCTGCGGGTCCTGGCAGGGGGCGGGGCACCCAGTGTCACCAAGCCCCATGGGGGTCCACAGGCGTCTGTGATGGCCACAGTGCCTCCTGGGGAGTCACACCACTCCCTGAAGATCAGAGTCCGTGGGGGTTGGAGCCACCGCGGCCCTTGGGGTGTTCTCAGACCTTAGATGGATCCTGGCATCACAAGGGGGTTCATATCTGTTGGGAGAGGGTCACAGTGCTTTTTAGGAAGGTGAGAATGCTCTCTGAGGGTTCACGACATCACGGGTGTGGGGGGGATGTCACAGCGGCCCTTAGCGTGTTCTCAGAGCCTCGAAGTGGGGGTTCACAGCCTTCTGGTACCACCACAGTGCCCGCTGGAGGGGGAAGACAATGCGAAGATTGGGGGTGGGGGTGGCAAGGAGTCCGTTGGGATGACAGCTGCCCAGTGGAGCCCCGAAGCAGCTCTTTGGGGGCTATCACATCCCTGCGTGTCGGGGCGGGGTGTCCCTGCACCCGTCACACCCCTCCTAGGCACGGGCGCGTGGCATCTAGGGAGTCGCTCGGCAGCGTCGGGGCGAGGGCCCAGATGGCGACGCGCGCGACGCCAGCAAAGGCTCCTCCGCAGGCGGATGCACTGGAGGAACGTGCGCCTCAACGTGGAAGCAGCGCCCCGCCCGCGCTGCGGGCTCAGGCAGTCCCGCAGCGCCCCCGCCGCTCGCGCCGCTGCAGCCTGCGCAGGCGCCTCGTCCACGCATCGCGCCAGGGCAGCACGAGGCTCCCGCGGGCAGCGCTGAGCCCCGGCCCCCGGCCCGCGACCGCGGTCCCCGGCCCGCCCCCCAGCAGCAGGTAGCGGCGGCCGGGCAGCAGGCGCGGGCAGCCGCAGGCCGCGTCCCGCGCCGGCACCCACAGCGCGCTGCTCCCTCGCCTCGCGCGCTCCTCGCCGCTCCGGAACACTGCGAGCACGGCCACCGGGAAGCGCGTCCACGGGCCGCGCGCCTCGCCGCGCGCGCCCACCGCCACCTGCACCGCTGAAGGGGAGGGCGAGAGGGGGCGGGGTCAGGCGGGGCGGAGCCGGGAGGGGGCGGGCCGCGCGCAGGAGCTCTGGGCGCCCGCGGTGTGGGGAGGGGGGCACAGAGAGGCCACCGGGGGCTGACAGGGCGGGGCCGGCGACAGTGGGAGGCCCAGGGAGGGTCGGGGGAAGGTGAGAAGGTGAGGGCGGGAGCCCTACCGTAGTCTTTCCTGCAGAACTTCTTCAAGCTGATGCGGTAGCTGCCGCGGGCTGGTTTGCAGTGCACGTCGCAGTCTGGAGGGGATGTGGAGGCTGGCACAGGTCCCTATCCCCTTACCCCGCCCTCGCCTCCTCCCCCTCCTTGAAGCCAAAGCCCCCTCCCCCACGGTCACGCCAATCTGGGCCCCCGTTCTGTGTCCACTCACCCTGGGGTTCCACAGGACCGCTCTCCTCAGTGGGTCCAGGGACAGGTGTCTCTGCAGACAGGGCGAGACAACAGACTGCATATGAGGGGGGGGGATTTGCAGGGCCCCGGGGACAAGCAGGTGGCGGCAGGGCAGTGGCTTTGGCTGAGGTGGCCTAAGCAGGACAGGGTCACTCACTAACGCAGGGTGCCACCGGAGAGCGGCTCTGCTGGAAGCCGGGGGCGCAGCGATTGCAGGTGAGGCCCGTGACGCCATCCTTGCAGGGACACTGGCCTGTGGTCTGGTTGCAGGTTTTGCCAGCAGCACCAACAGGGTGACAGTCACATGCTGAGGACAGAGATGGGACAGTCAGAAGCCCATCTGGGGAGGTGGGAAACCAGAGGGTGAGGACGTGCAGGCAGCCGGTGGCAGGCTCACCCCTGCAAGCACGGCGGTCACTCAGGGCACGGCCAGGGTCTCGATAGAAGCCCTCCCGGCAGTAGTGGCAGTGGCGGCCGGCGGTGTTGTGCCGGCAGTTGAGGCAGACCCCGCCACTGCGGCGGCCGGACAGTCGGTACAGCTCCATGTTGAATCGGCAGCGGCGCGCATGGCCATTGCAGGAGCAAGCTGCAGGAAGGGATGGGTCAGGGGCAGGCTGGCCCGGGCCAGGGTCCCCAGGCCGCCCTCCAAGGCCTCACCAAGGCAGGCGTGGGCTTCCCGGGCCGTGGCCCGCTGCCACGGCCTGTCGCAGTAGAAGGGCTTGCAGCGGCCGCAGTCAGGGCCCTCGGTGCCATGCTGGCAGTCGCAGAGTAGGTGGCCCCGGGTGTCCAGCAGGCACCGTGAGGCATGCCCATTGCACTTGCAGCGCCCGCCCACCTGGAGCTCGGTCGCGGAGTAAGAGTAAGGAACCATGGCCACCGAGTCCCTGGTGTCCCCCAGCGTGGCAGGCCTTGTGAGCACTATTCGAATGTCCGTCGCAGTCACCCAGTCTTGGAGCACCGGGCTGCTGTCCAGATCCAGACCTGGTGGGCTTCCGTCCTGCACGCTGAAGGCCAGAAGGCCGCCACCATCAGGCTGGGCCTGGGGCTCAGGGAAGCACAGAGCTTCAGGCCCTGGGCCTGGGGGGCCATCCGCAGGGGCAGGCAGGCGGCCATAGTCCAGGCCACAGCGGGAGGAGAAGAAGCCCAGCGGGGCCCAGCTGCGGCCATGGTCCTGTGACTTGAGCAGGGCCACCGAGGCGGGGGGCGCAGAGCAGAAGCGCAGGCTCACGAACACCAGCTCGAAAGCCTTGCCCAGGGGCACTGTGAGGGTCACGTTGAAGGGCGCCTGCGTCAGTGAGTCCGAGCGCCAGCACACAGGGCTTGTGGTGCTCCCTGCGGCGGTCAGGCGGGCGGCGGGGTGTGCCCGCCTGGGGTCCGAGGCATCGCAGGCCCGCGTGGCCGGCCGCCCGCACGTGCTGGACGCCAGTACCTCGCGGCCCAAGGCGGCGTTCACCAGGCCCGGCACGCAGCCGCGGGGCGCGCCGCCCTCGTCATGGCACGGGTCGGCAGGCGCTGGCGGCCCCAGGCTCAGCGCGGTCGAAAGCGTGCCCGCGGTCAGCAGCAGCCCCCAGGGCCAGCCGGGCATGGCCGGAGTCGCGGTAGATCAGCCAGCCCGCCGGGCCCCACGCTGCTGCCCTCGGGGAAAGAGAGCCCGGGCCCGAGGCTCTGCCCGCTGCACCGCAATGCCAAGCAATCCCGGGCGGCCCCGGCCGAGGCCCAGGGGTGGGAGCAGCCGCGGGCACGCCCCGGGCCGAGCGCAACAGCGGGGATGCCGGCGCGTCCTCCCGCTGGGCCTGGAGCGATGACAGGAGTCGCCCCCGCTCCCGGCGCCTCCGCCCGCGGAGGCCCCACCCGTCGCCCGCCGCTGCACTCACCCACAGAGGGCCGGGTCGAGCAGGTCTCCCGGCCTCCCAGGAAGGGCCGAGGGCGGGCGGGGCCTGGGGCGCCCCGGCCACCGCCTCCTCCCGGCTGTAGCGAGGGCGGGCGAGCTGTGCCAGGAGGGGGTGGGGGGCGCAGTAGGCGCAAGCCTGGGCCCAGCCGGGGGCGGGGCTGCTCGGGCCGGGAAGAGGGGAGGGGAGGGGAGAGGAGGGGGCCTCGTCGGCAGAGCCGGAATCAGAAGCAGATTCAGACACTGGCGGGGCCAGCGGGGGAGGGGGCCGGGAGGCCCGGGAGCCGGGGGAGGGGCCGGGGAGCCAGGAATGCGGCTGGCGGGAGGGGTCTGGAGGGGGCGGCTCAGCCACGCAGCCCGTGGGGGACCACCCAGCAGGGTCCCCGGCCTGCATCCAGGCCCTGACTGCTCCTGGGGCTGTGCCACGTGCTGGGCGGGGGTCTGGCCGCCTCCTCCCTCAGGCCCATCTGGCAGACTGGGCTCTGGATCTGAAGGCTAGTTCCCTGATGCTCCCCTGGGTCCCGACAGGGAACACTCAGGGCTCTAGGAGCCAAGCTGGGCTGGTGGTTATGGGATGTCCCCAAGGCAGTGGGGACATTCCGAGTAGGAAAAAATCCACCACTGGGACCAGGTCTGATTTTGAATCCAAGCTGCTCCGATTGCTGGTCCTGTGGTTCAGGTTCCTAACCTGTCTGAGATTGAGTTTCTTACTGGACAGATGCCTGTTATTCAACGTTGCTGAACCATTGCGGGTTTTGATGAGCCACAGAGGTACTGGACGCAGCCAGGGGCTCAGCAGACTCGAGTCCCTCCTGCTTTATGTTCAGGAAGGATGCATCCTCCCCATCTGACCTGAGCTTACCTAGGTGATGTAACTGGCATTCCCCCTGCACCCCACCCCCACCCCTGATCAGGCCAAACTCTTGTCCCAAAGCATCTCTGGGTCTCTGTCCGATTGCGTCACCAAGATGGGTCCAGCCCCCAGAGCTGGCAGGGAGAAATTGAAGCTGTGTGTGGGGGCTGGGGGGAGCCCACTAGGTAATAGGCCCCTTGGGGTTCAGGGGCTTGGTCAGCGGTTGAGGACCCCTGCAGAGGGTAGGGAGTGGAGTCTGGTCCATGGGGAGGGCCTGGTCACAGACGGCTCAGTGTCAGAACCGCTGAGCCTGGCCCACTTACCAGCGGGTCTGGGTAGGGAAACTGAAGTGGGAGCCCAGCTGGGCAGCCTGAGAAGCAGCTGGGGACGGGGCAGCTGCAGCTGAGAGTGACCCAGCCAAGAGAGACCAGGGATTGCTCTGGATAGAGACCACTTCCCCACAACTGTTAGGTCCTTGATGGACGGGGCCTAGGCATCCTGGGAAGGGGTCGGCTGAGTGCACGGGGCCCAGGGAACACGGGAACATATCTGACCTTAGAGAAGGTCTGAGTCCTGCAGGTTCAGATGGGAGGCTCACCCCAGGCCAGGCCCTGCAGCTGACGGAGGACGAGGACGCCAGGCAGGTGTGGCTGTGTGGGCAGAGCCACGCTTGCAGCTAGGCCAGAGAGACTAGGAGCACCCACAAGGAGAGGGGAGGGGGGAAGCAGAACCTTCATGCTCTTTAGCAGGGGAGGGACAGGAGAGGATGCTGAACCTCCCCAGGGAAACCAAAGGAGAAGAGGAGGGACAGCAGGAAGACAGGGTGATGGGGCCCCTGAAGTGACTGGCGCCCTCTGGCACAAATGTGGGGGTGTGTGTGCGTGGCGGGGCTGATGAGATCATGGCAGATTTGGGAAGGATTGAGCCAAAGGGGCTGCTGGCCTCTCTCCCTTCACCTTTGGCAGCAGCAGGGAGTTTGTGAGTCCCCACAGAGCAGGTGCCATGGCACCTCACCTCAACCTCCAGAGAAATACGCACCCCTTAACAAGATAGGTGCGTGAATGAGGGAGCTGACGGGGAGCACACGTTCTGCTCCAGAATGAGTGACGTTCAGAATCAACACCTTCCCAACCACCCTCCTCAACATCCCTTCTGGTCGTCAGCCTCCAACTCAGCCCGGGATGAGCGGAGCCCTGGCAAGAAAGTAGCGGCTGCAGTAGATCCTTCTGGGTGCCCAGCCGGCCGCAGTGGGGAGAAATGCCCAGGCCCGACACACGCGTTCCACAGAGCCTGAGACAAGCTTCCAGGGAGCCCCCGGCGGACTGTGCTTCAAGACTCCTGGCAGGAGGGAAGAAAGGAAATGAGGGAGCAGCCTCCCCTCCAGCTCCGAGCCAGCCTGTGCAGGCTTTGTCTGCAGCCCAGCCTCCTCCTGAGCCGAGGCTAGGGGCTGCAGAACATCTGGCAGGTTCTGCTGCGGGTGGAAAGAGGCCCCCAGGGCTCAGCCTGCTGTGAGTGTTCGTGTGTTAGCAAGCCGGGGCTTCGGGCCTCGGGCCTCGGTGGTACCGCCAGCTCCCCAGGGAGGAGGCTGCAGGCAGCCCCGCCTCTTCCCTGCAATGACCCCCTGCACAAATTCTCTTCTGGCCCCTAGGATGGCCCTGGCAGATGGCCTGATGAGAGTTAGGGAGGGCCTTCTGCCCAGCCCCCAGTCCAGGCTCAGGGCTCCTGACGGCTGTCCCACCTGTCCCCAGCCTCACACCTTCTCAGCTGGTCCTGCCACATCCTGGCACCTTGGAAGAGGCTCTGCCTCCCTGCCCCCACCTGCACCTTCTCAGGCCATTACAGTCCTCCCATCCCCCCCACCCCCAGTCGCAGGAGTGACAGCTGCTGGCTTTGGGGCAGGCAGGGAACCCATCTGGGGGAAAAGGGGCCCAGGGGGCCAGACAGTCCCAGGCCTCAGGTGGCTGGGGTCTTTCCCTTAAAAGGCCAACTGACACTCCCGGCCTCGCCCAGGACCTACTGTCCCCTCCGGACCTTTGCAAGCCACAACTCGTTCACACATGGCACAGACATTTATTGAGCTTCTATTATGCGGAGAGGGGCTTCGGGCCCAGCAGTGAGGAGAGACAGCAGGGGGAGGGGAGCATGGCACGCCAAGGCCTCACCCTCGGAGGGCGGCCTCACCAAGTCCATGGCCTTCCTGCACCCTGCATCCCCGGCAGGGCCCCCGTGCCACGCAGGCTCTCTCTGTGGTCGCCACCGCTCTGCACGCCAAGCAGAACACTGAAAAGCAGCATCGGGAGGAGGGGGGAGAGGCGAGAGGGGAGTGCACGGGGAAATGTCTCGCAGCCCGCGCGCCCTTGGCCTCCTAAGGGCTCAGGAAGGAACGGTCGAGGAAGGGGGCCTCCGCGACCCGCCACCGCGCCGCGCCGCGCGCGAGGTCCGGAGGGAGGGGGCGCCGGCTCGCGGTGACCTCGTTGGGGAGGGGGGCGCACGCTCGGGCTCAGGACGTCCCCGTCTGCCGCTGCCCCGCGCGCCCGGCCCGCCGCCGCCGCCGAGCGTGCCAGCACAGGAAGGCGGCGGCCAGGAGCCCGAGGCCCGCGCCCAGCGCCGCGAGCGCCACGCCCTGCTCCAGGTCCAGGCGGGGTCCGCGCAGCGAGAAGGTGATGGCTGTGGCAGCGGCGCCGGTCATCAGGGCCACGACGCCGAACGGCAGGACGCAGCGCGGCCAGGAGCCCCCTACGCCGCCGGTGGCCAAAAGCAGCGCCCGCAGGGCCCCGGGGGGTTCGGGGGACGCGAGGGGCTCGGCGGGGGCCGCGGGTGGGGGCTCGGGTGCGCTCATGCCGCCGACGCGGGGGCCGCGCTCCGAGGGGGTGTGGGAGCCCGCGCAGACCCCACTCCCGTCCTCGACCGCCACGTCAGTGCGGATTGGCCCGGGATGCGGTGACGCCACCGGGGACGCCGGGGAGAGGAGTTCGCTGCCGCCTCCTGGCTTGGCGATGAATCAGGGTGGGCGGGTGCAATCTAGAGGGGGCGCCTACCCAGACCTTTGCTCTCATTCTCCCGGATGCTACGGGGGTCACCTCCCTGCCCAGGTGCCGGCAGCTCTCCACAAAGACGTCACCAGGACTGGTCCTGATAGGTGGGTCATCGAGTCCACAACCTTTGGGCACCCACCTGGGCCTGGCCAGGGGTCAAGGTGGACCACACCGCTGCCCTCATGCGGCAAAGGTCCCCCTCAATCTGAATCTATTCCTGCTAGCCCTGTGAGGTCCTTTCCGGAGGGTTCTTTCACGTATCGGCTGGGTTTCTGAGACTTTTCCCGGTTGGCACATCTAAGGTTCCCTCCCAGGGCCATCCTACCCCAAAAGTGGGCCGTGCCAACTCACACAGGGGCCTTAACTTGCTGAGGGTCATCTTAATTCCAGTCTCCCGAAAACCCCTTCTCAAAGTTCTCAATCACAGTTTCAAGAACTGTGGGTCCATCCTCCACACCTGCAACAGCTCATGGCTCTCAGGAGCCCGGGCCTTCTCCAGGGTTACCTGGCTCCTGGGTTTGAGTCCCCCTGGGGCAGAGGCGCTGTCCACACAAAAGGCCAATGCCCCAGCTCCGAGAATTGTGCTTGGTCTGCACAGGTGCTCAGTAAAGGTGTGTGTGTGTGTATATATATATATATATATATATATATGTTATTACATATATATTAAAGTATGTATAATTATATGTAAAAGTATACACGCATATATATAATGTCTATTTTTGAGAGACAGAAGATGAGTGGGGGAGGTGCCGAGAGGGGGACAGAGGCTCCGAAGCAGGCTCCGTGCTGACAGCAGAGAGCCTGATGCTGGGCTTGAACTCACGAACGATGAGATCATGACCTGAACCAAGATGCTCAACTGACTGAGCCACCCAGGCGTCCTCAGTAAAGGGTTAGAGAACACTAGACTCCCAGGCCTCACCAGGGCCCAGCACTGTGCAATTTGTCCTCGCCCCAGACCCGGCAGTAGTAACCATTGCTGTCGGTGTGCGGGCTTCTTGCAGGCCTCCCGGGCGTCATCTGAAACTGGCCCCCATGTGCAGAGGGCAGGGGAGACTGAAGAAAGAGGCCACTCCAGCAAGGGGTGGGTGGGTGGGGTTAATAAGCAAGAGGCCTTCCCTACAGGACCCGTTCTGGGCCGAGGCACCTGCGCCCGCCGCCAGAGCTTAAAGGTTGGTGTCTGGAGAGGCCCTAATTGGGCTCAGCTGTGTACCCCGGGCAGGTGTTTAAAGCATCAAGTCACCGCCTCAAGGCTGTGTCCTCGGAGCAGCCCGAGAGTGACAAGGCAAGTGGAAGCCACATTCCAAGGACAGGGGAGGGGTGAGGAGCCTCCGGCTGCCCAGATCCAGCTCACGGGTCAATGGTTGGTCATGTCTCTTCGATTACCTCTCCCAGCGACTAACCCCAGGATGACAGTGAGGACAACACTGGGCCCTTGGGAATCTTGCTAAAAGTCCCACAGCAGCAATCAAGTGTAAGTCCAAACCTGTGACGGGTATAAACCCAGAGGCCGTGCCCTTGACCTCTGCGTTGTTTTGCCTTCCACAAAGCAAGGATTCGTTCAGCAGGAGAGGCAGGAACCTTGGAGGAGGTGACGGTGGAGCAGGTGAGGAGCGAGTTCCCCGGTACCGACTCAGTATCGGGGGGCCCACCCGCTCTGATATAGGCTTGAGGCTTTTGTGTTTTCCAACGCGCCCAGTACAGTCTAGGCGATTGGAGGGAGGGGCTTCAGGTGTGCTGGGGCCAATGCTTTCGGGAAGTCCCCGGTCCTGCTTGCCTTCAGTGGCCTTTTCCTCCCTTCGGTACAGAAGGGAAGGGGCGTTCTCAGTGAGTGCACTCGATGCGTGCTCGGTGAGCAAAAACACAAAGAAAAAAACAGACGCCAAGCCCCATCTTAGTGTGATTTCAACATGTATACTTTCTAAAGCAGTGTCGATGTCACACAAGCGGCTTCTAAATTGAAAGCGAGAAGAAACCGAGGCAGCTAAGAAAAGCTCCGACAGGCCTCTGGTCTCTGAGCCTGCGGAAGGCCAAGCCAGGCGGCCTGACCACTCGCTTGAGCTGCTGTGAGAAGGGCCCTGGGGTCCTCAGAAGAGCCAGGGGGCTGTCCTCAACCCACCTGGGAAACCTGGTTTCCCAGGGTGGGCACAGCCATCTCTGCGTTGAGAATCCTCTCAATCCCTGTGAACTAGTGGGGCGCGGAGAGCGCTCTCCCAATAGTCTCAGTGTCCAAACAAGGTCACCCTCATGCCAGGGTCCTGCGGCCCGGGAACGGGGCTGGGGGGTGGCGGCCGGCCACGCGAAAGGTTCAGTCGGCAGGTTCATCTCGAAGGATGGTGAGGAAGCGCTCCCCTCCCTCGCAGAGCAGGCTATGCGCAGCTCGGCAAAGCGCCAGCCAGTGTGGCCCTTGTGGCCTCCATGTGCTCACCAGGGGGAGGAGCTCCGCCATGAGGACCTGAGGGTGATGCAGAGCCAAAGTCTCAGGAGGGCCCTGTCCCAGACACTTGGCTGAGGGCTTACAGAAGGGCCCCCCCAGTGGGGCAATTCCGGGGTGGGCTTCAGGCACCATGTTCCAGCCCCCACCCCCACCCCACCCCCAAGCTCTGCCCCTGGGCCAGTGCTGTGGCAGCATGCACGCAAGCCCGGAGGCTCCTCTGTCACCCAGGCTCCACGCCCCTACCCCAGAAGCACCTACCTTTTCCAGGTGGATCTGCTGCTCTAGCATGGCCACCCGCAGCCTGAGGGCTGCCAGTGTCTGCAGCTCCCGGGTGCTGGAGTAGAGAAGAAGCTGAGGGCTCCAGAGAGGGTCTGTTCCTCCTCCGCAGGGCAGTGAGGCTCGGGGGCGCCTCCCCTCAGGACACGGCCCCAGCTGCTGTCCCACCACCGCTGTGACGACAGGGGAACGTGAACTCATGGGCTGGCAGCCAGGGAGCTCTTTCCCATTAGCCTCTAGGGGTGTGCGAACTCTCCCTTTGCCTACTGGACGAAGCCCTGTCATCTGTGAAAAACCTCTCTGTGACACCAGGCAAGTCAGTGGCCGGTGGTATGTCTCTGCTTCTCACGTGCCACCCTCGGTGACCGGAAAAATAAGCTGACTGTTCGCAGCGCCAGGGCTGCATCAGGGGAGGCCAGGGGGCAGTTCTGGCTGGCCCCGCAGGGCAGTTCAGTGGGGGGCCCCGGGAAGGACCTGCCCTGAGCGGCCCTGCTCCTGGGCCATTTGGCTTGAGGCCTTTGACCGCTGATGAGACTTCAGCCCATGCCGAGGTAGGGGGGCGGGTCTCACCTGCACGCAGCTCCTGCAGCCGGTGGAGACACTGCTCCGTGATGGCCTGCAGCCCCTCCAGGGTAAGCAGGCAATGGTACTCCTGCATGCTGTCAGCAGGGTCTACGCAAAAGTCAAGGAAGGGAAGGTCAGGTCCACGCCAGTCCCGAGCCCTCCCTGGCCCAAGACACGCAGCGGGGCCCGCTGACCGGCCAAGAGCGCTTCCTCCATCCGCTGTCTCAGCAGCGAGCAGGCCTTGCGCAGGAGCCCCACCTCGGCATCCACTTCTGCGGCACTGAGCCCGGGGCCGGGCCCACCTGACTGGACGCGGGTCAGGGAAGCTGCTCTGTGGTCACGTTCCCCCCGACCCCTCCCACCAAGGATAGGACCCCAGAAGGGCTCTGGCCCTTCCTGGAGAGGATCCTTAAACTCACCAGGCTCAGAGCCAGGTCCACCCCCCACCCGCGCCCTGGGGGGTCCCACAAGCCCAGCAAGAATACAGTCATCTGCATTTTCTGGAGGAACTGGGTTTTGGCGGCGGTAGCGGCATCCACGGAGTCACCGGTCTGTGTAGAGCTGAGCTGGGCCCACAGGCTGGGATGTACACGCAGGCACCCGGGAAACAGAGGGATACAGTTACGCCATCCAGCTGGGCTGGGCCTCAGGAGGCAGGGCGGGGCCCCAGTTGGGGGTGTCTGGCTCTGCTGAAAGCCAGGAGGGGCCTCCGGAGGCACCAAGGGGAAGAGGGGACAGGGTTGATGTGCTCTGGGAAATACCAGGAGAGAGTTCAAAGAAGAAGGGGAGGGGACTGGCAGCGACTGGTACCGGGGACTCCCCGGGACAATGATAAAGAACTCTGGGTGCAGGCACAGCAGACACTTGAAAGGCACCCCCTTACCTACCCTTAAGCACCTGTACGAAGCTGGTACTATCATCGTCAGCTCCGCAGAGAAGACAGAGGAGGACTCAGGGTCTCTCAGCCTCAAGGCCCGAGGAGTCTGAGGTGATGCTGGCGGTCCTAGCTAGGCACACCCCCCACCCAGCCAACAAAGCAGAGGGGCCTGCTGGGAAATCTTATCGACGTGGCCCGCGCTGGTGGGAAGCCTCGGCCTCCCTGCTGTCCACACTTCCCTGGCCTCCCCGCCACCCCCACCCAGCTGACACCCAGCCTTACCGGGAGTTCCGGGAAGCCGCTTTCCTGTAGGCCACGGGTAGCTGCAGCAGGATCCTGTCAGCGGAGCCAGCGCTCAGAGAAGCCACGCTCTGGGGGCTGCCCCCCTCACGCCCTGAACGGGGCTTCCCGAGTGGCTGTGGGAGCCAGCACAGTTCACGTCTGCCCTGGCAGAGAGAAGGCAGGACACGAGGAGCAGAGCCCAGGCCCTCCAGAGCCCATCTGGAGCCCCTGGGCTGTGTGGAGGAGAGGAAGGGCTCGTGCACAGGCCCCGGGGGTGCTGCCTCCTGCCAGCTTCGGGGCATGGGTCTCATGGGATGGCACCCTGGGGGCTCCCAGCATCAGGCTCAGTGGCCTGTCCTCCCTGTCACCCCACATCCCAGGCTCCGGCTGCTGGTCAGCCTGATGAGGTAGAGACAAGAGTTCCTCCAGGAAAAGTCTGGGAAACCTACCCCTTCTCCTTCAGCGTGAAAGCTTCCGGGGCCTGAGGAGCAGCCGATGGGGGTGTCTGCTGGTCCCCGAGGCCTGGTCCAGGCGTGGCGGCTCGGGCTCCTCTCCCCACACGGATGCGGTCCCCCGTTGCCACAAGCCTGCTCTCAGGGAGGCCCCTGGCAGGCACCAGGTTCTGCTGGATGCCCCTGGGGGGTTTTGTCTCTGAGACGCGACAGCCAGCCTGGCCTGAGGCCCGGGACAGGGCAGAAGCCGTGGTGGCAGACGTGGCAGCGGCCCCGGACTTCAGGCGGAGGGCCTTGTGTTTTTCTCCAGCCTTCGAGACGCCTGTTCTCACCCGTACAGCCTTCTCCAGCGCCTGGGTCAGAAGCTCCAGCTCCTTGAGGTCTTGAGGGCTCGGTGTGCATCCTGCAAACACCAAAGACCCAGGCAGCGGTCACCCGCCACTGCTTGCCCGCAACGCAGAGCAGGGGCGGCACCAAGGGAAGGCGAGCGCTGGAAGTTTACCCGGAGACGCAGCCTCGTCGCTACTTTCTGGCCCCGGGGTTGGCTGCGGAGCCGGGGTCTCGGCTGGTTCCCTGCGAAGTCACAGTACAGTCGTGGCACGGCCAAGAGGCACGGCCCAGACGCAACGGTCCCCAAGGGGCCGCCTGGCTTCGCGGCAGTCGCCCTGTCCGGAGGGCTCCGAGGGGGGGGTTCCCAGGACCCGAGGGAGGGCTGGCCGGGTGGTCTCGGGGTCCGCGTACCAGGTCCGCAGCAGCCGGCGGGACACTCGCAGGCTGCGTTCCAGCTGCCGCTGTCGCTCCGCGCAGGCGTCCAGGGCGTCCCGCAGCTCGGCCACCAGCCTGGGAGGGGCGCGCCGGCGGCTCAGCACCCCGGCCGGCCGCGCGCCGCGCTCCCTCCCGCCCCCTCCCCCCGCGCGCGCGGCTCTCACCGGCGCGAGCAGCCCGCGGGCAGCATGAAGGCGGCGGCGGCTCCTGCGGATTTGCCGCCTCCGGAAAGTCCGGGCCTTTCCGGGCTGGAAGACCGCCCCCTTCCGGCCGGGCTACCCACTCCCGAGGCCGGAGCGCAAGCCCCGCCCCCGCGGCCCCGCCCCCGCGGGGCGGCAGCTGTTCCGGTTCGGAGCTGGGCCCGAGGCCGCGGAGGGTCCTCACGTGACGCACAGACTTCTGGTTTGAATGACTGGGTGCACAGACGGTGGCGCCCGTGATCGCTTACGGTAGACTCTTGTCCTTATTGAAGGGACTCTAAAGCAGGGCCGAGCTGCCCTGCCGACCCCAGGCCACCTAGCACAGGGCAGGGGACGTGGAGGGGCCCGGTAGTTTACTGGGGTGACAGTCACTAGAGGTGAGAATGACCTCACGTGGAGGAGGAAGTGTTGGCCTTTGGACATGCTGGTAATATGACATTCGGGGGTGGCATCAGGTAGGCGCCTGAGCACAGGCACATGAAAGTCCAGGAGAGCCGGGACTGTGGCCAGTGAACAAGGGGCCTGGGCGAGGTCCAAGGTGCCGCAAGTGCGTTGAGGCAGGGACAGGTGAGGGATGTGTGGAGCAAGGGGAGCTAGAATCCGGAGGGATGGAGGAGTGGAGTTGCAGCATCACTGAAGCAACGGGGAGCTGTTCCAGAACGCAGGACCGTCAGTGCCTTGGGACAGCTGGCTGGGGGGTCGGTGTGGGGACCGACGATAGCTGGGAGGAGTGATGAAGACAGCAGGGCCAACGTAAGTGGAGGTGAGAAGTGGGAAAGCGAGCCCTGCAGGGGCCGAGCAACCTCAGGGACCTGGAAAGGTGACGAACTGGGAGCAGGGGGATTGCTTAATGATGGGGAGGCATCCCTTTCACGGTTGGAATCGGGAGGTACTGCAGGAGGGGAGCTGGGGGGGCCCATGCAGCCAGGGGCTGGAAGGGGTGGGCGCTCAGGGCGGGCCTTCCACTGGCAGCAGACTGTTCTCCTGCCCAGTCAGGGGGAGGCGGGCAGCACCGTCTCAAAGGAGATTGTCTGCGAGGCAAGAGGGGAGAGGAAAAGGCTCACGTTGGCAAGGGCAGGCGGCATTAGGTCCCCACTGGAGTGGTGGCCTTCTACGGGTGCAGGCTGGGAGAAGGCAGGGAAGCAGGTCCCCCCAGAGTTGTGTCTTGACAATGGGCCACGGACAAGGTGGTACGCAGTCAGATATGCACGTCACTAGTCTGCCACTGTCCTTGTCACATTTAATCCTCACAACACCCCTGTGAGGTAGGTACTGCTGCCCCAGCTTACACGAGGCAGCTGAGACTCACACATGCCCAGGGGCACACAGTTGACAGGAAAGGTCTGCAATCCCAATGGCAGGTTCCCCTCATTCCAGCCATGCCCCACGCAGGGTGGGCAGAATTCTCTCACGGTAGCAAGAAGACAGCTCCCACGGGGACACATGGGGACACACACACACACACACACACACACACACACAAGCACCCAGAAGAGCCACCGAGTCACTGTCTGTGTGCCATAGTTCTGGTTTGAGAGCATTTGGGGGACACTCCTGGCCCAGTGGTTCCTTTCTGACATTTTGAGAAAAAACAAAAGCTGTTGCTGCAGGGCACGTGTCTCAGTGGTCAACCCAACTGGGAGGAGGCCAGGCCCAGCCTCTGGCAGATCCCTCTGGTGCTGTGGCTGCTGCGCCCAGCAGGTGGGGGACTTGGGGGGGGCCTCAGGTACCCACAGCAGACCCACCCTCGCCCAACAGGTGGGGACAGGTCCTCTGAATCTCGCTCTTCTGCATCGTGGTCTCCTCAGATGTTACGAATGACATTTAATTTTTTTTTTTTTTTGGTCCAACTTCTCTGGGAAGATTCTTTTTGCCTCAAGAGTGTCAGGATAGCACCGGGGGATCGGAGTCAGATGTTTCTTTTGTTAGCTGAGCCCAAATAAAGTTAGGAATCTCTTTGTTATATCTATTATTTTCTATCTTTACTTTTTCTTTTATTTCCATCTTAGAAAAATGAAGGATGGAAATAAAGACAGGAAAAGAAATGGCCTAGAAATTCAGTGCAAAGAGAGGTGTTCAGGTGGACACCACGTGCTGGGGACACAGACAAATCACTCTGGGCGAAGAGATGGATCTCTAAAAGGAGGTGAAAGTATGGCAGGCAGGGACGTTAGGGCCAAGACCTTCAAGGCCCTGGCCTGAAAAGACTCCGGGCCTGCCCACCTGGTGGTCATGTGCAGGCCTCGACAGTGTGCAGGGGCAGGGCTCCCCCAGCAGGGAACCTGCCACCCAGTGAGGAAGGGAGCCGAGGCGGGGACGGGGACGATGGCGCGTGCGCTCAGAGAGGTCGGCTCCTCTGGTCACCCAAACCCCATAGATGAGGGAGGAGCCGCGCCAGGCCACCTGCTCACACGTGTTCTCGACTGTGAAAACTGTCGGTTCCCGGGATGTGGCTCAGTGGGGCTGGGGAGATCGGGACGTGGGCTCAAGCTCCCTAGAGAGAGCAGGGCAGACACAACAGGGGACAGACAAAGGGGCTTCACAGGGCATGTGGCATGATGACTTTGAGGCTAAACTTTCCAAAGGGAAGAACTGGAGTTTCTGTTCTTAGACATTCTGACGGCTCGCGTGGGGCTGCCCTGGAGAAGGAAACTTCGTGTCCCGAGTTCTCTCGGTTCCCTGTGTGAGAGCCACTGGGGTGCACGCGCGTCCACCTCCAGAGCCCCCAGGCTCCCTAGTGCAGTGGCAGCCCCCACTCAGCATATGTTCCCCGCGGCAAGTGCGGACACCCACAGCCTCAGCAAGCCAGGCTCAGACCCCTCTCCTCGTCCTCCTCCTCCTCCTCCTCACTGTGGAGGGAGAGATTTTTCCTCTTTACCTGTCGCTGGGGGGTGCTGCTCTCCAGGAGGCTCGGAGAGCGACACTGTAAACACGGCTTCTTGGCGTGATGGCAGCAAGGCTGTGTGCCTGAGTCACTGCCCAGGGACGGCACTGAGGTAGATCGGGGAGGGGCCCCCGAGACACCGTCCACCGAGTCTGTGGGACTCGTGCTGCAGATGGATGAGTACCCTGAGGTCACACTGTCCTTGCCTGGCTTCCTCCTGCCGCGGAGCAGCGGCTGGGGCTCCGGGCTCGGAGGTGTCTGGGTGCCCGGTGCATAGGCGCGTACATCCTGGCGTCCACCGTCCTCCGGGCAGGCCTCCTCATCGCTCGATTCCTGGCAGCAGTGCTGTTCTGGGTTTAGATAGACCACGGTGACATCGAGGACACCGCTGGGCGCTGTCACTGTGGGACACATGGGGAGAGAGGTCAGGCCACTCACTGTCTGAGCACTGGGTACCCCCTGCCCAGTCAGGACCCCTAGGGGCCCATGTCTGGACCTCACTGGACAGCCCTCTGTACCGCTCTCTCCTTTGGGTAGGAGATGGAGAATGGCTCTCAACGTGACTTGGGCGATGATAAGAAGTGACAGTAAACTGACCATTTATCATCTACTTAAATCCAAGTAGACACAAAAACAAGCAATCGGAAAGTCGGCAGAGCTGCTAGACCTGGGGTTCTGTGTTCAGCTGCCCAGTAACACGGGGACAGAGCCTCCCACAGGCAGCCCTGGAGATCTGCACAAGGCACAGAGGCCAAAAGGGCAGTGGCTGGCACACGTCACACAATGTTCTAGAAGGATCTTCTTGTGGATTCCAGGCAAGGTCTCTTCCTCTTCCCCTGCCCTGGTGAGGTCAACACGGGCCTGGCTGGGGCTGAACACGGGTCGTCTCTCCTCCCCAGGGGCTGGGAGGACGCCCGTCCCGCCACGGACCCAGGGCTCGCTGGGTCCCAGGGGCTCGCTGTCTCCTGCCTGCCTGTGTGCGGACGCGCTCTCCTGCGCGTGAGACGGGTCTGGTGTGAGGCCCCCACCCCTGGAGCCCGAGGCACTCACCGTCACCGTCCTTCTCGCCTTCGCTCTCCTGGTCGCCCTCGTAGCCGGAGCAGTAGTCCAGGCTCCAGTCCAGGAAGCTGCCCAGCAGCACGTCCTCCTGGCTGGACAGCTCCGCGGTGGGCGTGGTGACAAAGCTGCCCCTGTCCTCCTGGAGGCTGTTCTCCCGCTTCCTGCAAGGGGGGAGAGCCGGGCTCCGGTCACGGCCACGACGTGGTGGGGGAGGCCCATCTGGCCCAGCGGGGGTGCACGGGGACGATGGGACAACACGGCTCCCGGGCTGCCCGCCCTCAGGAAGCTCCATCCAGCAAAGGGTCAGAGCGGCGGCGCAGGCAGCACGGTGACGGTGTGAGCAGCTGGACTTCGCAGGACCCACAGGAGCTCCTCGGGTGGGTAAGGCAGAGGGGGGGCAACTTATCCCAGGGGGTACAGCCAGGACCACGGGCACAGGGACACGCATGGATACACGCGGGAGACGAGGGTGGAGATGGGGGAGCCGGGAAGTGCCGAGGACCATAACCAGGCAGCAGCTGCGGGGCCGAGAGTGACAGCAGTGCCGTGGCACAGGGTGGCCGGCACATGTCTGACGTGTGGCGGGGCCACAGCCTGCGCTGGGTTCAACCCGGCTCAAGACCTTCCTCCCTGAACGAGAGCCAGGTTAACGCTCGCGAGAGAGCTGCCCCGCAGAGGGAAGATGGAGCGGCAGGCGGGGGAGATGGGGTGCAGCCGCACGCACCGTGGGGCCTGCTGCTTCTCCTTGCTACGCCTTAGGAGCCCCCCACCTACGAGGGCGTCACCGAGCCTCTCAGGCAGCTGCAGGGGTCACCAGGGGACCCAGGCCCAGCACACGGGAGCCGCCGCTGCGGTGCACGGTTGCACACCCCGCCTCACTCACCGCTTGGTTCTCCTTCCTGACGGAGAGCTGAGGAAGGCGTGCACGTCCCCCGCGCTGAGGAAGGCCGCGGGCTCCGGGCTGTCCTGCTTCACAGCCAGTGCCGCGCACAGCTGGCCGTAGCTCAGCGCCTGAAACGAGGCCCGGGTTAGACGGCGAGGCCCCAGGGGCAGGGGCGGGGGGAGCAGCGGGGGGGGCGGGGGCACCTCTTCCTGGCTGATCTCTTCGTAGCGCTTGTCCTCGAATCGCTGCTTCACGGCCGTCAGAGAGACTTGCCTGTAGTCCTTGGGGGCGGCGTCGTGGAAGCTGCAAATGGGGACACATGAGGGTCAGCGAGGCCACATGCAGGGCTCTGGGGCAGGCGGCGGCACATGACTGGAGGGCAGACGGGGCACCCCGCGGCTCCGCAAACAGGTGAGCGTCCGGTCACTCAGGACCCAGCAATTCCCCTCCCAGGACTGTTATTCACAGCGGCCCAAACGGTGCAGACAACCGCCACGTGGTTGTCCGTGCAGCAGAATGTGATTCTAGAGGAATCGTTACGTAGGTGACAGGCTGGCCACAAGGGACCACGTGACATACGACTTCATTTCTGGGAAACGTCTGAAACGTCTGGAACAGGCAAATCCACAGAGACGGAAAGCAGAGGAGTGGCTGCTGGGGGCTGGAGGGAGGGGAGGGATGGGAGGGTGGGCAGCACCGGCGAGGAGTGCAGGGTTTCTCCGGAGGAGGGGGCGATGTTCTAAAATTGACGTGTGATGGTCACACAACTCTGAACGTGAACTGCACGCTTAAAAGTTTAGTTTGTAATTGTTCCCAATTTTTCTGGTTTGGTAATAAAAACGGGGGGGGGGGGAAGGGGGATAGCCTAGCAACGACTTCAGGGAGCCAGTATCAGGTCAGGACGGTTTGCAGCCCTAGTGTGAGCGGCAGTGGGGTGAGACACACACACGCTGACCCCTCGACCTTCACCCATGCTCCCCACTCATCGGCTAGGAGTGGGCACAAGAGAAAACTTGGGGAGGACACGTGAGCCCCCAGAGATGCTGACCAGGAGCAAATGCATTCTCTGAAGAGGGGCCCGGACTAGGCAGCAGAGCATCTGGGGCTCAGGTCAGAGGCTGGGGTCTAGATGTTCTGAATCCCGGAAGTGTCCGAGGACAGGCCGAAGGCAGGAGTGCCCCAGCCCTGCAGGCCAGGAAGAGGGTACCAAGCGCAGCCTGGCAGAGGGAGGAGGAGGTTGCCTTGGGTTTGGGCAGATAAGCACGTGTCAGAAACAGGGAACAGAGTGGACGGGTAGCAGGGCCGAGGCACGGGGCCACGAGTGAGCGAGATGATGCCATGTCCCACCCTAACGCTATCGGGGGTCAGGCGGCTGGCCCGACAGCCGCTTGTGGAGGCTTGTGCTGGGAGGAGGTGCCGTGTGCCTGTCAAGCGTTATCACTGTGGACACAGACGACATGGCTGGCGTGGCACTCTTAAATGTCAACTCTGAGGCAACACGCTGCGGGAAGGTCTGTGTGGGTCCCTCACATGAGGGCGAATTCCCCCTTGATCCCCGAGGACACACCCTCTGTGGGAGATGCGTGGCAGGCTCATTCCCTTTCAGGGACATTGCCTTTAAAAAAAATTTTTTTTTATATTAAAAATTTTCTTTTAAATAACGTGGGGCTTGAACCCACAAGCCTGAGTCACGTGCTCTACTGACAGAGCCAGCCGGGCACCCAGACTCACCACTTCTGATGAAGGCTCAGGACACAGGGTATGAGGTCTTCGCAGGAGAACCCGGTGATGTCCCACAGCCTCGTGGTCCAGGGCTGCGCTGGAAAAGAAAGCAGGAATGGAGGGGGTGTTCTGATGTCCCCTACGCCCCACCGCCCCAGTGGTTCTGTGTGGAGTTTTCTGGAGCTCAGTGTTAAAAACGCCCCATAAACAGAGCCTGCACGCTCACTGTCAACAGTGTGGGAAACACTTAAGCTAGAACCATCTCTTAACGCTGCCCCAGCAGAACTTTAGTCCATTCTGGTGCCTCCTTCTCCAGGACAGACGGGCAATGCCTCTTCTCCCTCCTTCTCCCTTGTACCTGAGAATCGTTCCCGCCCTCGGGACCCCCCAGTCCCTGGCGCGGCCCCCGCTGAGCAGCGGGCCAGAGGATGGGCCCCTTACTCTGTCCGTGGGTCAGCCTCGCGAGCAGCAGGGCGGCCGCCGCCAGACGGGCTGGAGCATAGGCGGCCAGGCTGGTGTGCAGCAGGGAAAGCTCACACAGGAAGCCGCACAGGTGCTGGGTTCTTGGGGCCGCAGGGACCAGCGTCAGCAGCACGTCCTTGTAATCCACCACAGTGGGGACCTGGATGGGACAGGGAGGTGGACATGGGGTCTTGGCATGCAAGCATGGTGGCTGGCCCCACCAGTGTTCACACTGGACACCAGTGTGTCGCGGTGACGAGCTGCAGCCCTGGCCTCATGCCCGCTGGGTCCCGGAGGACTTCCCAGAGTTGGAAAGCTCAGTGCCATGGAGGAGCCCTTGATTCCTCCTGTCCCCTCCTGTGACTTCAACTCCGATTTAAAAGGAAAAAGCGAACGGCCACTTACTCGAATCTTCCCTTCCAGGGCAGAGATGATCTCTCCCATCATCCTCACCAGATCCTCGTACTTGTACGTGTTGTCTGTGAGCCAAACTGCCTCTCGGATCGTCAGGATCTCTTTGCTGATGAACCTAGAGTGTCAGGAAGGCATCTGAGCATGGAGTCCACCATCCTTGGAGGCAGCGGTCACCCAAGGTCCAGGTGACAGAGGGGTCAAAGAGTGAGAGGACCTGAAGAGGTCGTGTGGCCTGGCCTAAGGGTCTGTGGAGGAGGAGGGACCAGAGCTGGCAGTGGGTGTGGCTGGGCTGCCAGACGTGCAGGCGTTTCTATAAAAGGTACCCCTGAATGCCGTGCTCCGTCGATCCTCTTAACGGCCTGAGGATTACAGCAGCTTCTACGGAGTGAGCGTAAACAAGAGCTTAAACCCAGAAGGCGCATGAGCTGGGGGTTGTCTGAAGGTCCGTGCTCAGCACGGGGTCTGGCCTCAGGAATCCTGGGTGTCCCTAGGCAGCCAGCCACCCTGTTGCCTTCTCCAGCGGCGCCAGAGAGCAGGGAGCACGCTGGTCCAGTGGCCTCCTACCAAGGGAGCAGGGCCCGGCCCACAGCAGCTCTGTCCCGGGGACTCTGCAGCCGGCCCACTTGCTGTCCGCTTGCCTGAGCCAGAAGATGGGAGATGTGGGGACCGCAGGTGCGGGAAGCGTGAGGCCGGAGCGGGGCCCCTGGGGGCCGGGCAGGTGAAGCGCTCAGGTAGAGGCCGAGGCAGGGCCGCCCTGAGCAGGGGTGGGGAATCTCCTCTAGGATCTTTTTAAAAACCATCTTGCTGCTGGCCCATCAGTTGTCCAGGATTTCGGTCTCTGGTTGC
Source organism: Cryptoprocta ferox (assembly GCA_028646485.1). Lineage (NCBI taxonomy): Eukaryota > Metazoa > Chordata > Mammalia > Carnivora > Eupleridae > Cryptoprocta > Cryptoprocta ferox. Next base: position 1,876,108 of record CM053564.1, on the reverse strand, counting down.
AAGGATGTAATTACGCTGCTCAGACACGAGAAGGCGGAGCCAGTCTGCTCAGCCACCTCTAGTGAGAAGGTCTGAATACGGGGTCCCACGAGCACGCCGGAGGGGCTGGTTGGCATGTGGCAGCCTGCTCACAGCCCTGAGGCCATGCTGGTCTCCTGTAGACCATAACTCCAGTTCTCGTCACGGCCACGTGACCAAGCTCACTGCGAAGTGGTTGTGGTGGCCTCAGGGGTCACGGGGGATGGCAGAGAGTAAGACAGGAGCTGGGGCTTTCTGTGACCTTGTAACACAGGAAAACTACCCCAACGGCATCTGCCTGGACCCCTTGTCTCTGGGTAACTAAGCAACAGAAGTCGGCTTGGAAGTCACACCACCGCGTGTGGCAGCCCGTTCTCATGGCCCGAGGCCTGTGGACCGGGATAGCCAGTCTGCAGAACCCTGCCCAGGGGCGACAGCATGCCACACGGGGAGGTCTGGTTTGGAGAAACAAGGACACGCAAGATGTGTGGTGCAACCACTGTCCACGTTGCTTCCAAAGGTGAAGGCGGGCTGACAGGTGCCGGCTAAGGGACAGCACATGCAGGTAAAATGGAAGACGGTTCCATTTGAAGTCAGAGCTGCCAGGAGTGCAGGCAGCTGTGTGAGAAGGAGGCGCCCCGTCTGCGTGGTTGGAGGGGCTCTGCTGGGTCGGCTGGGGTGCGACACCCACCAGCTACAGGTCTCTGACGACACAGGCTTGAGAACTGGACCGAGGAGAAGCTGTCTGTCCTCGACCTCAGGACCCCGGGGGCAGCCCACTGGGCCCTTCCGTTGGTGCCACAGACCCTCCAGAGCCAGGGGAGGCGGGGCCCAGTGCGAACCTGCCGGAGCGAGGCCCCGTTCTGGCCTCCCACTCGCCACAGTCCAGGTCTGCCGTCCCCATGTGGGAGAACGACTCTGCGTGGGCACTCCCTAACCTTAAGACCCCATCTAACGAGGTGGGACCCCAAAGGGCCAGCCTGGCGTGTACGGGGGGAGAGGGGGACCCATACCGGGTGCAGATGACCATGCAGGCGATGCCCAGCAGCTGGAGCCTGTACCGGGGCACGAGCCTCCTCCGCAGGTACCGGTCCACGCACTCCACAGTCAGGTGCAGGCACAGGCTCGTGAAGTCCTTCATGGTGGCGACCTCCACCAGCCAGTCAATCAGGATGTACCTGCAAGGAGGGCACCGGTGCTGGTAGCTCGGGCGCGAGTTTGCGAGCGTCCTGCTCGCGTGGCCCGTCTGTCCCGCGGTGGGGAGGTGGCGGGGAGCAGGCCATCCGCAGCGCCATCCGTTTACCCAGGAACCCGTCCCGGCCTCAGGTGTGGGGTGGGCCCAGGTCTCCTGACTTTGTGCCTGGGAGGAAGCTAGGCTCACACATCTGTGTACCCTGCCTTCTCCCACAGGGACTGCCAGGTACCGGGCGAGCCCAGACATGGTAAGGGGCTAGGTGGGTCCACCCGATAGGGTGGGGACAGATCATAGGTCCCAGGACCCGTGGCCCTCCTGAAAACCCATGTTCTCCCCAAGGAGCAGCTCACCCATGGGGTCATTTCTCACGGCCCTCTGCTGTGGGGAAAGAGCTGGAAAGAAGCTAAAGGAGGAGGACGCATGGAGTCTGGCGCAGGTTCTGAGGCACCGAGCACCTCTGATGGAGCTGACAGATGCAGGGTCCCTCCTCGAGAGGCTAAACCCAGGGCCAGGGCCACAGACATCATGTAGGAGTGCTGGGGGCCCCAGCAAGGATACCCCAGTACAGTAAATGCCTTTCTGAACAAAGGACAGGTGACACCAGTCTCTAAGCAGAGGGGAAAGAGAGACCAGAAGTGGGAGAGGGAAGGAAGATGAAGCTGCGGGGATCTGGGTAAACGTTCCAGGTGCTGCCCAGAAGCCCCTGTCATAGGCAGAGGGGAGGAGGGGAGGGTGGGGCCGAGGTGGTGGAACAGAATGGGGAGGGGGACGGTTCTGTGCTTCCTCCAGGAGGAGGAAGACTGCTCGAGCACCGGGTGTGTGGGGCTTAGACCGGCCCCTTAGGGAACAGAGAGGAAGCTGCCCAACCCAGACTTAGCGACCTGAACGATCTGAGTCATGAAAAGAGACTGAGCAAATTTGGCTTTGGGGCGCCTGGGCTGCTCAGTCTGTTGGGCATCCAACTCTTAATTCTAGCTCAGGTTATGGTCTCAAGGTTCGTTGAGATCGAGACCAGTGTGGAGTTTTGTGCTGACAGCACGGAGTCTGCTTGGGATTCTCTCTCCCTCTCTCTCTCTCTCTGCCCGCATGTGCACACTCTCTCGAAATAAACAAAAATACTCATAAAAAAGAACTAAAATGGCTAAATCTAAAACAAACAGAACGTTACACGTCAATTATACCTGTTTAAAATCAAAGGTGGGGGCGCCTGGGTGGCTCAGTCGGCTAAGTGTCCGACTTCAGCTCAGGTCATGATTTCACAGTTTGTGGGTTCAAGCCCCGCGTTGGGCTCTGTGCTGACAGCTCAGAGCCTGGAGCCTGCTTCGGATTCTGTGTCTCCCTCTCCCTATGCCCTTCCCCCGCTCACGCTCTGTCTCTGTCTCTCAAATATAAAAAACATTAAAAAATAAAACAAAAATAAAGGTGGCTGTTGCTTGGTACAAAGGAAGATAAAAAGTTCAACTCAAAGACTGAAATAATATTAATATTTCAAGAAAAATATACATATTAGTTCTTGAAAAAGAAAAAATACCTCCCCCTCCCCGAAACAGAAGAGCAGCACCCCCAAGAAAGGGCCGACCGAGAGGGGCACGCGGTGTTTTTGGCACACCTAACAGGAGGGGCAGCTGGGAGAGAAAGGTGCTGCCACCAGCACAGGCACAGGGTTCAAAAGCACGACAGCCTGATGATATTTGATGCGGGAGCAAAGGAAATGCTTCCCTGCACTGTGTGTGTGAGGATCAAGCCTCTCCAGCAAGGCCTGATCCTTCATGATTTTTTTTTTTTAAAGTTATTCATTTATCTTGAGAGAGACAGAGGCAGCATCAGTGGGGGAGGAACAGAGAGAGGGAGAGAATCCCAAGCAGGCTCCACATTGACAGCACAGAGCCCAGTGTGGGGCTCGAACCCACAAACTGTGAGATCAAGGCCTGAGCTGAAACCAAGAGTCTGACACTTACCTGACTGAGCCACCCAGGTGCCCCAAGTCCTGGTCCTTTTAAACATGAATGTGCCCTGAGCATTCTCTATGAGCTGGGCATCGTCTGCTGGAGTACAGCCAGAGCCTGCTCGTTATAAATCCAAAGTGTATTTGAAATCTTGTATGGGCTTAAAAAATTATCTGCATTTTCCACTTTACTTTCTAGCATATTCCGTGTCTGAATGAAAAAGCTCGGGGGTGAGTGGGGTGCAGGAAGAGGCAGGGAGTGGGGGCTGGACACTGCCCCGGAGGACATAGTCAACGGCCACGGACCCTCCTATGCCACAGCAATGCTCATGTGAGGTGGCTCTTTGGCTTCTGAAACTGGGGATACGAATCCCATCACTTTAGAAAGATGCTAAACACGGTTTCACACGTTCTGACGCTCACCAAGGAACGCGGGAGCACACGGTCCCGGAGGACGTGTGCTCTTCAAAAGCCCCGGAAACTAAGGCATGGCTGGTGTCAGAAAACCACACACACACGCAGTGGGGGTTCTGGTGGGGCTGGTGACGGTGGCTCGGGTCAAACACAACAGACGGCCCCCCTCTCCCGGGCGCCCGGCAGTCACTCTGCCCCCCAACCCAAGCAGACGCTCTCCCTCGAGGTCCTCACCTCATCGTGTCGCTGAGTCCCTTCTGCACGGAGAAGACCTGCTGCTTGCTGATGGCACGGGAGGCCTGGAAGAGCTGGCGCACGATCCCGTCGGAGACCTTCCCTTCCAGGCCCAGCTGGCCCCCGTTCGCACAGGCCTTGGCTAACGACAGCTGAGGGACAGACACGCACGTGAGCTGCCGGGGAGACGTGTGGGTGCACCGAGGTGCTTCCACATTCTCGGCCCCACGGAAACAGCACGTCCCATGTTTTGACTATTCTTTCCGAAATAAATGATGTATCGCGTGACAACATGCCTTAAAGAGGACAAAACGTGCACAAAGGCGTCAGCACAGCAAAGTAGCCAAAGGTGGTTGGAGGCTCAGGTGACCTGGGTTTCATGTATTTTTTTGTTTTGTTTTTCAAGTTTATTTACTTTGAGAGCGAGTGAGCCAGCGCATGCAGGGGAGGGACAGAGAAAATCCCAAGCAGGCTCCACACACAGAGCCCAATGCAGGGCTTGACCTCATCAACAGTGAGATCATGACCTGAGCTGAAATCAAGAGTTAGATGCTTAATTGACTTAGTCACCCAGGTGCCCTTCAGATGACCTGGCTTTAAAACCTGGGTCTGTGTGACACCACGGGCAAACCGGGGGAAAATGCTCTGTGCCTGTTTCCCTTCTCATGAAGGGCCTAATGGCACCTGCTTAGGGAGAGGGGTGTGTGGGTTAACTGAGCGGTGATGACCATGGTGCACATGCCCACTGGTGCCCCCTAGGCCCCTGAGACTAACTGGCAACCATTTCTAGACGCTTTCCTTCCAGACGTCTCTACACATTTGTGACTGTCTACGCATCCCTGACCAGAGCACGTGTACTTTTATCTCCTCTCTGTTCGCTTAACAATAACACGGCTCCTTACGACGTAAAAGACCCGGAAGCATGTTTTGCGTGTCTTCCTGGCGCGTGCCCACTACTTTGTGGAGCATCTCTGTGCGGCCATTAGCGCTAGCCCTGCCTGCACAGGGTCGCTGTGTGAAGTCTCTTGCTTCTCCTGCCCAAATATTTCCTGAAAGGGCTGCACCGATTTCACGCCAGCTAAGAGAATGTTGTTCTAGAACATCTATGGCAGCAGAAACTGCTATCGTTAAAAATGTGTTATTTTCAGAAGTTAATCCCTATACACTCAACATGCACAGAAAAAAAAGATGCACATACACCTATCATTTGCTAACGTAAGCAGCCACAATCTTGTTTAAATGTGCGTCTTGTGAACTAATTAGCAGTGAGATTGAACACTTCCCTGGGTTTTGACCAGCTGTTTCTTTTCTTTTTTTGAGAGAGAATGAGAGAGAAAGAGAGGAAGAAAGAGAAAGAGAGAGAGAGCGAGCACGCGCGCGAGTGAGGGGCAGAGGGAGGGAGAGAGTGAGACTCCCTCGCAGGCTCCACACTGTCAGCACAGAGCTTGATGCGGGGCTCATATTCACGAACCATGAGATCATGACCTGAGCCAAAGTTAGATGCTTAATAGACTGAGCCACCCAGGAGCCCCTGACCCACTGTCTCTATTTTCTCTTTTCTGGGAATGTATAGAGACCCTTTGAACATTTACTGGAATATGACTGTTCTTACTAATTAGTTTGAGCTTCTAAGAAAACCACATGATTCATTGTCATATTTACTATAAATTCGCTGCCTGCCTCAGACGCTGCTCTGTCACACGTCAGCCTGGGCCATCTACCACTTTGTGATCTCTTCCCTATAGCTTTTAAGGGCAGATGGCTCTCAAACATCCACTTGGTGGGGTGACAAGAGTTTGAGTTTCTACCTGCTTGGCCAAAGGGGGCTTTCTCTGATTTGTCCAAAACAACAATTCCTGTAATTACAGCTGCAATGAGAGAGCATCTGGGGGACACCAACCGCGAATCCCCCACGTCGTGGTTCTAACGCTGGACGCCTCAGTGAGCAGGTCAAGCGACAAGAACGGGAGAGCTTCCACACACCCATGTGCTCCGAGGAGACCCCCACCGTTGCCACAGTGCCCTCGCTACTGGACTTAGGGAGGGACAGGAATGCTGACAGCAGACGCGGTGCCCCGCACTTAAGAATAAAGACGCTGGCCGGCCGGCTTAGGGGCAGTGGGCTTGGAGGTGACAGGCAGAGATGAAGGAAACACTTCCAGACTCTTCTCCCCTTGCAGCCCAGAGCCAAACTCCTGTAAGACCTGTTGCCGGCACTCGGCCAGTCTTCCCGCCTACACACGGGAGCCCGGGCAGTCTTGTCCCCACCGTCCCCACGGGAGGAGGCATAAGAAGACAGGCCAGCTCCTGCCTCACCTGTGCTTCCCAGCAGCCTTTGGCGGCATAGTCCCTGAGTTTCCGGAAGCTGTGGAGACATCGTCCAGGATCTGACATCTGTCAACGGGAGACAGTCACCCTGTTTTTATACAGCTGTGTCTCTGGAGAAACCAGAACCAACCCACGGGGTTCTTACACGTTCCTCCCAACACCTCCAGGGGCCCACGGCTCGGCTTTCTGCCCAGCCTCTCATCACACAAGGGACCGTTGTCGTTGGGGGAGGCGTGGGAGCGGCCCGCTGACCCGCGGCTCCTGGCGCCCCGGGAGCTGCGCTGTTGGCTGACACAACTCCCCCCACCCACCTCCGGGACCACTCACGTCCGCCTTCCTGTCACGCTCCCACAGGAGGTACGAGCTGGCCAGGCAGCCCTGGCTAGCAGACTCCTCAAACAGCTCCCGGGCCTGCTGCTTGCGCTCTTCATCCTGGAGCAAACACAAGCACAGTGCGCTCTCCTCTCAGCTCTTCTGCGCAGTCGCCCAACTCGCCACCTCTCAGGAACCACCCCCGTGGCTCTTACTTTTAACACAGTCAGTTAACTAAATCGGGGCAGACAACCGCCAGGAGAGCGAGCCTCCGAGCTCTGCCCCACAGGCCCCGTGTCCTCCCACACAACATTCGAGTCCGGCTGGGCCTGAGGGACCTGGCTCTGCTCTGGGCCACCGGACGGTCAGCCTGTGCACTGAGCCTTCCAGATGGGGACGCTGGGGGCTTCCTCAGGGCTGCTCCCCGTCCTCGCTCACTCTCAGCGTCCCTCCCTGCTTTAACAGAAAGCTCTCAAGCGTAGAGAGGTCTGCGGTAAGAGCGGGAGAGGCTGCCCGTGGTCTGCATGCAGATGCCCCACCCGCTCCACTCGGGCGAGGCTTGCTCAGGGTTCACACTTGGCACGACCTCTCCTGCTTTCCACTCGCCTCCCGGTCCTCGCTGTGAGCAACCGCCGGAAGGGCAAGCAGCACCGAGGCGCGGGCCCCGTGCCCCTCGGCTCAGTGTGCCCCCGGGGCCAGGGAACGACACACAGCACAGGGTCCACGTGGGATGGCCCACTTGACTCACCTCGAAGAGACTCAGCACTCTCCCCAAGCAGTGCAGTATGGACGCTCGGTGAGTCTGAGAGACAAGAGGAGGGACAAGTGCGATCACCAGCGGAAAGGGAACTTCCAGCTGGCTGCCCTTCCCGGTCTACGTGTCCTCGTGGCCCCTGCCCGGCCCCCTGTAGCACCGGGGACTGCTCCCTGATTCCAGGCCTCTGGGAGCCTCGTCCTGCATTTCCAGCCCAGTCCCTCACGTGAGTCCCTGGGAGCACCAGCTCTGAGGTTTCCCCTCCTGCTGCCTCACGTGCAGACACCCCCATGCCCACACTCTCGATTTCCTGCACCTCCACTATCCCTGGGGGCCACTGCTGCGGTCCAGCGTCTCCACTCACCCTGTGCGGCTCGGACCGCCCAGCATGCGGGCCCCACTCGTGTTCCTCCCGGGGACTCAGTCCCCGCAGCTGGCACTCTGCCCTGAGGCTCTCGTGAACCACGGCCTTGCAGCAGCTTCCGGACACGGACCACGGAGGGCGGATGAAGAGCCAGATGAAGGGCGTGCTGCCCGCATTCAGTCGTTCGGCGAGACTGAAGAAGCGAGAAGCCTTCAGGCCGTTCACTTCCGCACGGGCTTCGTCAGACACAGACACTGCGGAGACGGACGGGGTGTTAGCCCAGGGAGGTCTCTGGAGCGCAGGTGCACAGAGACCTCCATGGTCTTTTCCAAAAGTCTAAAAGCTCACGCCAGCTGCTGGTGCCTGAGGAGAGCAGAGCCCCACTAGATGGGGACTCCTCGCCTTTCTTCCTCTATGCAGGGGGTCACCTGCCCCTGCTGGGGTCCTCTGGGCAGCCTGGGTTCTGAAGGTCTTGGGAGATGCCCCCACAGAGGTGGCACATGCCCGCCCGCCCTCTCTCCTGCCGGGAGCTGCAGCTGGACATTTGGCTAACAGGCATGGTGTTTCTTTTAGGGGTAATGTTCCAACTTTGGATGCTGGTGATGGCTGCACAACTCTGCGAATACACCAAAAGCCACCAGACTGGACTCGAGATGGGGGAGCTGTATGGTATGTGAATTAGGTCTGGGAGCCACTGTGTGACAGGGGTGGGGCAGAGGCAGGACCACTGCTCTCTGGGGCCTGGAGGAGGGCTGCCCGTCCTCTCCATCAGTCACGCCCCATCAATCAGCTATATACAGGGGCTACCTTGCAGCAAAATGCCAGGTGTCTTAGAGGCAGAAAAACAGCGGCTACCCCAAATGTTTATGCACTTTGGGAGCGGAGACTGGGCAGACCGTGGGCTGGTTCTGGGGTTAAGCAAAGAGGCAGGCACTGGGAGAGGAGAGGGCCACACAGGCTCTCTCTCGAGGAGCACCTGCTCCATGGGGGTGAAGGAGTTTGGGCACCAGGCTGGCTCTGACCTCCTTGTACCTGCCCCCCGCTAGAGCCCTGGCTACCGTGTCACCGATGCCCTGTAGCATTAGACACGCTTTGATTGCTGCCCCAGAGTCCCACAGGGCAACTGTGGCCGAGGAGAGGACCAGCATCTACCTGTGGGCAGTGGTATTAATGGGACGGAGCGGGGGCCGCCGGGGTTGGAGGGGAAGGCTGGCTTGTTGGAGTTGCCCCCATTCCGAGTCTCTGCTGACTGGAACTAAAGCATTTGTTAAAACAAGCTTTGTTAAAATAATTAAGGTGTACAGAATCAAAGTTTGTCAGCGGGCCCCAGAGCAGGGCACCTCTGGGCACAAGCCCCTGAGAGGGGACGGCGAGGCAGACTGCCAGACGCGGCAAGAATGATGATGGAATGCAGAGCCTGGGAAGGGCTCACCCTTATTCTAAACATCCACGCTGGGGTGCCTGGGTGGCTCAGCTGCCTAAGTGACTGACTTGGGTTCAGGTCATGATCTCGAAGTTCATGAGTTTGAGCCCCGCATCGGTCTGTGTCCTGCCAGTGTGGAGCCTGCTTGGGATTCTCTCTGCCTCTCTCCCTGCTCCTCCCCCATGCTCTCTCTCTCAAAATCAATAAACGAACTTGAAAAATGAATAAAATATCAACGCCAGGTGGGGCAAGGCCAGCCCCGGCCCCGTGAGGACTTACGGCCTTCATTGTAGAGGTAGGCTATGCCCAGCTTCACAGCGGCTTCAAAATTTCCCTTTTCGGCAGCCCTAGACCATTGAAAACATAAAATGTCACCTGCTTTTATTCCTTACAGCTTATGTCCCAACATAGCACTTGAAGCTAGAACACTTGGGGGGCGCCTGGGTGGCTCAGTCGGTTGAGCATCTGAACTCGGCTCAGGTCACGACCTCACGGTTTGTGAGTTCAAGCCCCGCATGGGTCTCTGTGCTGACAGCTCAGAGCCTGGAGCTGCTTCGGATTCTGTGTCTCCCTCTCTCTGCCCCTCCCCCACTCACACTCCATCTCTCTGAAAAATAAACAAACATTAAAAAAATTAAAAAAAGAAAAAAGAAACTACAGCACTTGGTTTTTAACTGAGAATTTTTTAGGTCATGCAGTCAAGTAAGTATCAATTATCCATATCAGGCTATGACCCGGATGGACCTTAAAAACACACTAAGCAAAAGAAATCAGCCACAGAAGGCCACAGGCTGTATGACTATCCACAACAGGCAAATCTATACACAAGAAGGCATATTAGGGGTCGCCAGGGACTGGGGGACTGCAAATGGAGTCACCTCTAACATCAACCCCTATTCATTTTGGGCCTTGCTTTGGGGTAATGAGAATGTGCTGAAGTTAGTTAGCAGTGAATATAGGAAAAGCCACTGTGTCGCACACTTCAAATGGATGAACCATATGGTACATGGCTTATGTCTCTGGCGGCCTGACTGGCACCACTGGCATACCAGGGCCCACAGGCCGAGGGGCTCACGCCTGCTCTGCCCTCCCTCTGGGGCATAACTCCAGCAGGACGATGGCATCAGCCAGGGAGTGAAAGGCAATAGGAGTTAAACCACACGGTTTTCAAAAAAAAAAAAAGAGGGCTGAGTGAAACTGCCACATGCAGGTGATCTGCAGCTGAGTCACACAGACTGGTCCCAGCCCAAGTGAGACCCTTCCGAAGCACGACAGGAACTAATGAGTCAGGCTGTGCTGGTGGCACAGATGGCCAATGACTGTGCTGCACGTGACTGGACGGGTGACGCTGACAGCCCTCGGTCTCTCCCTGGGGGGGCGAGGCGCCGGCGAGGGTGACATCCAGAGGGAAATTGTTCCCACGTCAGGCCCTGGGACACAGGCTGGCATACCAGGGCGGCCCAAAGACAGGAAAACTGAGCTGTTCTCAGGGCGCAGAGATACCTTTCAAAGAGCTTCAGATTCTTTGGAGAAGGCCACAGCTCCTGGAAGCTGGCACACGCCCACACGCTGGCATGGCTGTCCACCAGGGTCCTCAGGTGGGAATGCACCTGCAAACAATGGGAGCGGGTGGGGGACTGATCAGGGGTCCTCCCAGAGGCCCTGCTCCCGGAGTTCCTGAAGACAGGTCACAGACAGATGGGGGTCCCTCCCCACCCCAAGGCAAAGGTCCCCCCTTTGAGTAGAAGAAACAAGTTTCTCTGTGGCTGTAAAGGGGGGATGGCGGGGACAGTGGTACTAGGGGGGGGAATAAATAAGAACATTGAGAAAGAGGGGGTGACACCCTGTAAGGGTGTGTATCTGCAAGGATCAGGGAAACCGACACTAACAGGAGAAAGGGAAACGGACATTTGTTCTGTGCTCCTCTGACTCTCCTCTGCCTAGGGCCTGGCTAATGGAAACACGGCCAGAGCCTGGAAGTCAACAGAGGCTCCAGGAAAAGACCAATAGGGTCGCCCGAGTGCCTAAGTCTGTTGAGCGTCCAACCCTTACCGGCTCAGGTAGTGACACCAGGGTTTTGAGTTCGAGCCCTGCATAGGCTCTGCGCTGAGTGTGGGCCCTGCTTGGGATTCTCTTTCTCCCTCTCTTTCTACCCCTCTGCCAGGTGCGTGCTCACACTCTCTTTCCCTCTCTTTCAGAATAAATAAGCATTAAAAAAAATATTAAAACTTAATACCACCCTGGGCAGAGGCAGGAAGGCCGCCAGCTGAGAGCCCTGAGCACAGGTGAGTGTTTTAGGCATTAAAGTTCCCAGTGCCGTTGAAAACTCAGCACCCGAGGGTATTATGACCACAATGGAGGTGGCTTTGGGAGCCTGAGAAACAGGTTCCTGTTGGGAGTTTTCCCATAGATTTGCTGTATGACCGGGATTAAGTCATTGGGGATGAGGCCACAGTTCCAACATCTTCCAACTAACTCCCAGGGTCCCGTTCAGGGCTCAACATCACCTGAAATTTGTCCTCAAGAATATATTTTTGTTGCGTTGGGACGCCTGGGTGGCTCAGTCCGTTGGGCGTCCAACTTCAGCTCGTCACGATCTCCCGGTTTGTGGGTTCGAGCCCCGTGTCAGGCTCTGTGCTGACAGCTCGGAGCCTGGAGCCTGCCTCGGAGTCTGTGTCTGCCTCTCTGCCCCTGCCCCACTCATGCTCTGTCTCGCTCGATCTCTCAAAAATGAGTAAGTGTTAAAAATTTTTTTTAAAAAGAATATATTTTTGTTCCTTTTAATACTATCTTATTTCTTGAAAGGTGAAAATTTTACTGCCACAGTAGGGTCCCTTCTCTGTTAAAAGAAACATTGCAAGGAAGCCAATGAAAACTTAGTGTGCTATGTTTCAGTTTTGCTGCTCTCCTGTAGTGGGAACAACCTCAAGAGTCTATTAACATCACCCTCGTGGCCTCTGCCCTCCTTTGTAGCCAAAACTTTGTTCTGCCGTTTAAGAGCAGGGAGCCTTGACGGTATCACCGACAGGTTAGTGACATCAACAAGCAACGGGGTGGGTGGGGGGGCTCCATTTTCATCCAGCAACTTACAGCTCGGACAGCGAGGATGTCCCCGACGGAGAGCCATTTCAGGATATGAAAGAGCACATCTTCAGGGAGACTCAAGATGGTTAGGTTTCGGGGTCTCCTCCGGATTCTCCGCTTTGTAGGGTAACAGAAACACTTGGCGCACCTGCAGTGGATGACTGAAAAAACGGCACAATGGTCTGGGTGATGGGCTGGAAAGGAGCGGGGGGACAGGCAGAGCTGTATCTGAAGGTGACCGAACGGTCACTGTCCCCTCCCCACAGAAAGAACCAGCGGCCTGTCTAGCCCGCAAGGTTAAAATAAGGGAATAGAGGTACCCGTCCCATCAGACATCACCATTCATTCAAAAATGCAATCAACACTTGCGGCGAAGGGCAGGTAACGGTGGAACTTGGCTACGGGGAAAGGAGGCGCCAAGGCTGAGAGCTTCCCCCGCATCTCACGCTCAGGGGAGCCGCTCGGACCCCTGACGACGTCTGCTTCTGACTGCACACAGGGCTACACGGAAGGAGTCCCTCACCGCAGGCACCTGGCCTCCTCCCCGCTGCCCCCCTGCAGGACGCCCTCCGCCCGCCTTCCTGCCCTGCCCCTGGGTCACCTACCAGCAATTAACGGACTGCGACGGCCACACGTACCTGCGGGGCGACCGGCGCCCACCGAGCACCGGGATGTGACCACCACACCTTCCTGACCCCGGCGCTCTAGGCCGGAGGCGGACTCGCTTAGCGGCCGCGGTAACAACCCGCGACGGGGCGGCCGCGCTCACCGGCCCCCGACAGGTGCGGGCCCCGCGCGGGGCGTTCACGCCAAGCCCACCCGCCCCCGCGACGCCGCTGGGCATTTAAACCGCACGCCGGGCGGGCGCTGCCGGGACGCCTCGCGCGCCGAGCCGAAGGGCCGGAGCCGCCCCGCTCAGTGTCAGCCCACCGCGCCCCTCGGCCCCGCCGCCCGCGCCCCGCGCCCCGCGCCCCTCACTCACCGCCGCCGCTCCCCATCGTCGCCGCCGCCGCTCGCGCCCCCGACCGCCGTCAGCCCCGCGCGCCCCGCGCAGGCGCAAACCCGCCCCGCCGCCCGCCTGAGTTTTCAAATGCGCCCGGTCCTCCCATTGGCCGGCCGGGGGGGGGGCGCGCGCCTCTGGGCGGCCAGGCCCCGCCTCCTGCCCCGCCCCCGCCCGCTCCGAGCGCTCGCGATTGGCCATGCCAGGACGCGAATTCGAACGCCGTCCGTGGATTCGTGGAGCCCGCGCGGCCGCCCCGCCTCCCCGGCCGGAGCGCGAGTCCCCCGGGAGCGCGGCGCCGGCTCGGCTGGCGGGGGCGTCGGTGCGTCCAGAGCGGGCCGGGGCTGCCCGGCAGCGCAGGCTCCGGCGAGCGTCGTCCGCGACGTGCCGTGGGCTGCCAGGGACGTCTCGTGGGGACCCGCCGCGCCTCCGGCCTCGCCCCGCGGCAGCGCTCCCCGCCGCCCGCCCGCTCGGCAGGCGAGGAGAATGCTAGTTCGGCTGCGGGCGCCGACCGGGACGCAGCACTTTCAGGGACTTGGCTGGCGCGTTCGAGCCCTTCTTCCAGAGAACCGTGGCTCACCCGGCCCTCGCACCGGACATCGTCCCTGTCTGTCCCCGGCCGGTCCTCACTGCCCCCTGAGAGTCCTTCCCGAAGTAGCAGCGCCCACTGGCTCCTGCGCTCTATGTTCTTTCGGGGCGCCCGGGCAGTGCCCTCCAGGCCGGGCAGGAGCACCCCCACCCCCACCCCCGCCCCGCCATCTGACGACAAATACAGCCTCCGGGGAGAAAAGCTGGGTGGAGGACCGCCTCTCTCCAAGTCAAGCCGCCACCTCCCCTGTCTCCGACCCTTCGTTCACTCAACCACCCAGGCTGGCACACAGGTCGGGGCCATGGTGCCAGTCTGCAGCAGGAGACAGAAGGAGATGGACGGTCACACGGGGTATGAGAGTCCAGCGGGCTTGGGGCTGCTCCCCAAATGTCCCATGTTCCCACGCAAAAGCATGAGGAGTCCTTGGTCCGTTCAGATTTCTCATCCTTCTTCACCCTTTTGGTTACTGTTTTCTGCCTTGTTACTGTTGTTGTCCTGTTTCCCTGCACTGTGACTTTGTTGCTGGTCCGCAGCCCCCTCTCCGAGGGCAGAGGTGTGCTCTTCCAGTCTAGACACCTTGAGGGGATGATACATTCTCACTACACCCAGTCCCCGGGGGAGCCCAAAACTGAGTCCTTCAGCTGTCCTCTCTTCCTGTTCTTTGTGTCCTTATCATTTTCTTTTATTTACGGGGAGGTACAGCTCTCTTATTTTTCAGAAAACCGGTGCTCTTCTCTTGGCCATGCTGTGGGCCCTCGCCCCCGTTCTGCGCCCTGGCAGGAAGGGCCCTGGGGGCCCAGCAGGGAGACAAGCCGCTCCAGAGATGAGAAGGGCTCATTTCCCCCTGCACATCCACTCGGGAGGGTGAGAGAGCTCATTGGAAAAGTCTAGATTGTCAGGGGCTCAGGGAAGTTCCTGGCTGGCATAAGATGTCAGTTGAAGACGTGGGGGTGAATGAGAAATTCAAGGGTGGCCGGGTGCCGAGGCAGGAGTGAGGAACAGTAAATTAGGCTGAAAGCCTGAGAGGGATCCCAGCATTCAGCGAAAACCAAAGAGGAACCTCTAGAGGAGAACCAAACACAGGGGCAGGGGGGTGCGGGGGAGGGGCTTGCATCCGAGGGGGGCAGGGGACACTGTGAAATGTGACACAGCAGTCACATGGAGAAAGGATGGAGAAATTAGTGGGTGTGGCAGCCAGGGATGTAACAGCTCTGTAATTTGGGGTGAGTGGTGATGGGAGGTGGGAAGTGTGGCAAGTGTGGTCAGGGACCGTAGACACCACCCTCCCGGAGCCTGGCCGGAAGCAGGGAGGGAACTCCTTACAAAGGAGGAGCAGAGGGGGCTTTGTAGAAGGGACAGGTGTGACCACGTTGGAGAGAGAAAGGCTACGTGACATGGCGCATCTCAGAGAAGAGTCCTGGTGACAAACTGCCCAGCCACATGTATCTGCACTCTCGGCTAGAGGGTGTAGGGGCCTGGAGCACGCAGGCCTTAGCTCGGTGGTTCTCACACTCGAGCCGCATCAGCACTTGTGAACATGGGGCGCTTGTAACCCAGATTGCTGGGTCTCACCCCAAATATTTCCGGTTCAACAGGTCCGGAGTGGGGCCCGTGAATCTGAATTTCTAACAAGTTTCTGAATGATTTAGAAGCTGCTGCTTAGGAACCCGGCTTTGAGACCCTCTTCCTGAACTGAATCTTGACTCGAGTACAGGTGGACTCTGGGGCGTTGTCCCTGAGTTCCAGGTTACTCACCGGAGTAACACTTCATGGGCCGGTGGCAGGATCACAGGCAGGGTTGCCCCTAATGTTTGTAGGGACCAGGGCAGAGAACAGATGGAGCTCCACAAACCCGAATGTTGAAATAATGAAAAATTGAGAATTAGGTTGGCAAACTCATCAACCAGCTCTCTTCTCCTACTTGCAGCAGGTGCAGTGTCGTGACTACCGTGGTCGCGGCCAGGCCACCGAGCCTTGAGAAGCCGTGGCAGGAGGTCCTCTGAGGCTGCTTCCACAAGCCAGGTCTCAGTGACGTCTAGGGCCACTCAGGTGGGACTCCAGGGGGTCTTTTTCCACGGCAATGCACCTGGGTTCCCCACCAGGCCTCAAAGGTGAGAGGTCCCAATCTGACGGAGAGCCACCTCCAACCCTTGGCCCCGAGCTCAGCTCCCTGGGTCTACAAGCTGCCTTTGTACGCCTTGCAGCCCGTGGCAGGCAGTGCACTCTTTATTACAGCAAGACAGATTCTGAGAGAAGTGGGGAGGAAGGCGGGAGGGGGATGGAGAAGGAGGCTGGGAGGGAGGTTGGGAGGGAGGCTGGAAGGGAGGTTGGGAGGGAGGTGGAGCTGGTTCTGCTTCCTCTTGTTTCTTTTCCTCTTGGGTAGGGGGCATGGGGCAGGTCAAGCTCAGGAAAACGTCCTCCGTTTTGGAGGATGGATTGGATGACAGAATAGGCGTCCAGCATGAACTTCCTCAGCTTGCTCCAGAATGTCAGACACCTGTGGGAAGGAGGGAGGCCACTGTGGATGATGGGCACAAGGGAGGGGAGAGGAGGCAGCAGAGGGTGGAAAGAGGGAGTGTCTTCTCTTAGGGGGGTGATAAGGCCCCGAAAGGCCTGTCCCTTTTTCAGCTGCCCCCAGAGCACCTCCCCAGAAGTGAGTCCTAGAGAATGGAACTGCCTGCCACCTCAGGGAGGGGCCCCTGGCTGGGGACGGTGCCAGAAGGCAGAGCCCCCTGCCGGGTCTCTGGCTTCCTGTGGCCCGAGCATGTGGCGCATGTGGCGTCCGCTCTCCGGACCTGCTCCCCTCTCTGTGAACTGAGGGGCCGGAGGAGCTGATCTCTGAGCTCCCTTCTAGCTCACACATCCTTATGTTCTAGGAAAGCCACATGACTGTTGCCATGGGGATGGCGGAGAGGACCTGCAGTGGCTTCGAATGCGGCTTATACGCAGAAGAGAGAACAAGTCACCCTCGAAAGCCAGTGACATCAGAGGTTTACTCCCTCTGACGCCCAGGTACGTGCTCACCTTGGCCCAGCTGAGGTCATCCCCAGGCAGGTGGTAATGGACCATCCTTTGGTGCTCATCCTCCAGGACGCTGCCTGCACCAATGAGACACCGTGTCCCCGTGAGTGCCAGGCTGCGGGGCCAGGGGAGAGCGGCCCCCGCTCCCAGGGCTCAGAGGCGTGGGACTCGGCAGGGACGAGGCGCGGCAGCCCTCTGTGCAGCGACACACACCTGGGAAGGTCAGGTTCACAAACGCCTTGAACTCCTCCAGC
>CM053564.1:1835047-1858673 GCA_028646485.1 Cryptoprocta ferox | reverse complement strand
TGGTCTGCCACTGACCCCTAGAGACCCCGGCTCTACCTATGGGAGGTGATGACGATGGCCTTGCCCGACTCGCGGGCCCGTGCCACGGTGTCCCAGAGCAGGCGCCGGGCCACGGGGTCCATGCCAGTGGACGGCTCGTCCAGGAAGATGACGGAAGGCTCTCCAAGCAGGGCGATGCCGGTGCTCAGCTTTCGCTTGTAGCCACCACTGGGGGCAGAGTGGGGAAAGGTTGGAGTGAATGGCAGGCATCAATCGGGAGTAGCCCAGCACCCCCACGCGGGCGCGCGCACCCCCCCCCCCCATTTTTCTTGTCGGTTCAGAAAGTACTCCCCAGCCCCTGTGGCCCACTACCCTGCCGTAAGGGTGCATGATGACTTGGCTGTCCAGCGTATAAGCCATTGCCCCGGACACGGGGTTGTGTGGACACACAGTGAGCACATGGTCGATGAGTGTTCTCTGAGGCTCCCTGCGGTGTTCGGGGAGTAAAGACCGAGAGCCATTTTAGCCACTTTTTTTAAGTGAACACATAGCATTTATAATGCGCAAGGGGCTGTTCTAAGCTTTGCAAATATTAAGTCATGTAATCTTCAAAAACTACGAGGAAGTTCAAAAAGCTGCTTGAAGTCAAAGCCAGCGGAGAGGGAAGAGCCTAAGACGTGGGTCCCCTGACTCCTGGGCAAGTCTGATTTCCCAGCCCCAGAGTGGGCTACTGCCGCCAGCCTCCAGGGGGCGCTGCACACAACTCCAGCCCGTCCTGGGGGGCGTGGCCCTGCTAGACCAGCTCGCTGGAGGCGGGTAGTATGGGTGGCATGGGTGGCGGCAGAATACTGAGGCTGCTCAGCGAAACACGAGCGGTCCAGATGCCTCAGACACAGCAAGATGAGGTCGTGTGTGAAATGGGAGCCTTCCAAAAGTCAAGCCCTCCGGGAAGTGGCAGGACCCTAACACTTGTGGTGCCTTCGGCTTGTCCTTAGCCACCCACCTGCTCGGGGCCAGAGGAAGCAGTGCCTCCGGGCAGCCCATGGACCCATCCTTATGAGGGAGGGAGCCGCCTCCCACAAGTGCGCACAGTGGCAGGACTGCCCAGAGCTGATGGGCCTGGCCTGCCCCACCTCGGTCTCACTGGTGGAGGTGGCGGGGACCGAGGGACCCCAGGTCTCACCTGTGGGTCTTCACCAGTTTGTCAGCGTAGGCGTACGCGAGTAACTCCTCAAGAACTTGCTCCATGCAGGCGCCGATGTGGCGCTCGGGGATGCCCCGGAGCCGGGCGTACATGACCAGCATCTCCCCGCGCGTCAGGTGGTCCAGCGGGGGGTCGAACTGGGGCAGTAGCCCACTCACTGCCGCACCTGGAGGAAAGCCGCCCGCTGCGCGGGGGCCCGGACGCCTGTCCTGGCATTGCCCCAGTCCGGGTTCCCGCTCTGCCCCGTGCGTACCCACGTTTGCCACGTGGACAGACGTGTGCCCGGGTGCAGCGCTTGCTGGCAGGGTCTGTGGACAGGCACACGTGGGGCCCTTCCTCCTGCTGGCCTGGCATGAAGCCTCAGTCCCCAGCGCCTCGTGACCTTCTGAGTATCGGGTCGGTGGAAGATGCTTTATTTTTTCCTCTTGTTAGACATACAAATAGGTTTTCTTCATATTCGCACGGAGGCTAGCAGGACCTGGCCCGGTCAGGGTGGTGTAGACCACCAGACTTTGCGTGGACGTGTGCTTTCCGCAGGGGACCAATTGGGTATTGTTTTTGCCAAACAGTATTATCCCGTGTCTACCTTTTTGTAAATAACTTTTCTAAGTCAACATTATGTCTATTTTTTTAATGTTTGTTTTTGAGAGAGAGTGCAAGTAGGGGAAGGACAGGGAGAGAGAGGGTGATGGAGGACCAAGCAGGCTCTGTGCCGACACAGGGTTTGAACCCATGAACTGTGAGGTCTGAGGTCAGATGCTCGACCAACTGAGCCACCCAGACGTCCCTCAGCGTTATATCTTAAAGATCTTTCTCAGCCATGACGCAGTCCTATCCCAACTCAGTTTAACTGCTATTCAGCCATTCAGGGAAAGTTTCTAGATTTTATTTAGCTGTTTATAAAAATTCAAGGCTTTGCCATTATAAACTTGCAATGACCTACCTTGGTTTGTGCCCATGGTCAAGTGCTCCCCTGGAGTACATGATGAAGATAGTAGGGTGCCATTTTTGAAAAATAACCAACGCTCTTCTTCCGGTCTTCCTCCCCACTCAAGCCGACGTACCGCGCTGGGCCCCACGATCTGGGGCGGAGTGGGCGGCCCTGACCAGGCACAGACCTGAAAACCGCCTAGGGGACAACTCGCCAGGAACATCCCACAACTGAGGGCAGGGCTCCCCCTGAAGACAGACGCCCCTGGGCAGGAACAAAGTACCTGGAGGAAAAACAGACTTGATGGAAGATGCTTCAAGCGGCTTGCTCTGCGGCGCGAAGATTTCTGGTAGTTTGACTTCATCGGGTGATCCTAACCTGCTGTTTCTTCTATTTGTAGTTTGCTGAAAATTGTCTACAATCATGAGTGGGACGGGGTTCCCAAGCAAACGTGACTTGATCATAATTTTTATTTTCTCAACATCCTGCTGGCTTTGCGTCAGTAATTTAGGGCGTTTATGTTCCTACGTGAAACTGGTGCCTGGCTCGTTTTGGGTACTGTCCTTGCCTGGTTTTACCCACGCTTCCGAGCTGCGTAGCGCCCAGGATCCACTTCTGGTACCTATCCCGAGGGTAAGTACACAGGACCCGTGCACAGCGTGGCCCCCTGTGGCACGGGCAGTCAGTGGGAAGGGTGTGGTCACGTGCACTGAGGTCCAAGACATACAGCTGGGCCTGGGGTGGGAGAGCCCCGAGGTCAGCGCCGTGAGCTCCCCCTCGGCTCCTGGGTGGTGCCGTGGGAACCCGGGGCAGGCAGGGGCTCTCGAGCCTCAGGGCCCGTGTTCCTTGTGCGTGACTTGTCCACCCAGAGCCTTTGTGGGGAGGGGCTTGGTGCTCAGGTTTGAGTCAGGCGTTCCTAAGTTCCTGGGCCAAAATGAGAGTGTGCCAAGGATCCCTGAAATTTCCCGCCTTGGACATGATGAAGGCCACGGCCATCCAAAGCATTCGTTAAAAGGGGCTGCTCTCAACTGTCCGAGGTCGTGTCCTGAGACATACCTCCTGCGAAGTCTCCAAAAGCAGAGCCTGGCCCAGCAGAGCCCAAATTCACCTGCTGCTGGGGGTTGGAGAAGAGTCCTCTGGACGGGGCAGGCGGCCCCGCTGGCCTAGACGGTCCCCAGACCCTTTCCAACTCAGAGGCCCCTTCTGTACACGATTCAAGATTGTGAAACAGCAGAGTCCGTCTCTTCCCTAGCCCACGAAAACCAGTCTCACTATTTTACAGTCATAGCTCGTAGATGGGCAAAGCAAGACCATTTTGTAAGATGCACATCAATAACCTTTTTTTTTTTTAATAATAACATTACAGGTTCTCCATAAATTTCATAAGGATGTTTAAAAACAATCTTGGGGCACCTGGGTGGCTCAGTCGATTAAGTGTCTGACTTCAGCTCAGGTTATGATTTCATAGTTCGTGAGTTCGAGCCCCACATCAGGCTCTCTGCTCTCAACATGGAGCCTGCTTTCGATCCTCTGTCCTCACCGCCCCCCCCCCGCCCTTCCCTACACTTCTGTCTCTCTCAAAAATAATAA
This sequence comes from Cryptoprocta ferox, assembly GCA_028646485.1. Classification (NCBI taxonomy): domain Eukaryota; kingdom Metazoa; phylum Chordata; class Mammalia; order Carnivora; family Eupleridae; genus Cryptoprocta; species Cryptoprocta ferox. The sequence continues at coordinate 1,854,969 of CM053564.1, read as the reverse complement.
AACATTAAAATAAATAAATCTTCGACTCCAGGTGATAGGATATGTGAACTCTTTCACAGTGAAAGATGAGAACAGGAAGATTAAATGTGCTTTTTTTGACCCGTAGATTCAGCGCTTTAATTCTTTCTTCTTGGTAAGAAGAAGGGCCAAGACCTTTTACTGTGACCTTTTCTGATACTTTCTTCCATAGGGTTAATCGTGGCCAGGAATCAGCAGCACGTCGCCTCGGAACTAGCCCCGAGAACACGGTGTTGCCGGAACCTGGCGGGGCCTCTTGTGTGCCTGAGCCCTGCACACTTGTCCTCCAGCCCCTGGCAGACAGTGGGTGACCTGCACTTCTTGACAGAAGAATAGGGTGATTCTAAGAATTAGCCCCAACCTGCCCCCTGGCACACATTTGAAGTATTTGCTCACCCTGGTGTTGGGAAGGACTGGCCGGACCGTGTGGAGAAGATCCTTGAGTGAATACGTTCGATTCTGTTGACAGGAACCCAGCCGATCAGGCGGTAAGACTGAACGGAGGGGATCCTGAGGGTTGGGTTTCTGTCCCGGAATCTGCCAGCTTGTTCACCCTAAACCAAACTGGAAACAGAGAGAAATGCACATTTGCAGAATCACAACTCACTTTGTGTGGATTTAAAGAGAGAACACCATGTAAAATTTGAAAGGAAAAGAAAGGAAGTTAGGACAAGCATAATGAAGGCAGGTGGGGCACCTGGGTGCTCAATCGCCTGAGCCTCCAACTCTGGATTCAGCTCAGCTCATGATCCCAGGGTTGTGGGATCGAGCCCTGCATCAGGCCCCATGGTGAGTGTGCATGGGCACCTGGGTGGCTCGGTTGGTTGAATGTCTGACTCTTCATTTCCGCTCAGGTCATGAGCCACGGTTTTGTGGCTTCGAGCCCCACATCAGGCTCTGAGCTGACAGTATGGGGGCTGCTTGGGATTCTCTCTCTCCCTATCTCTCAGCCCCTCCCCAACTCGCACTGTCTCTCCTCTTTCAAAATAAACTTAAAAAAAAAAAAGATTCTGTCTCTCCTTTCCTCTGTCCCTCCTCTGTTCGTGCATGCTCTCTCTCTAAAAAAATTAATTAGTTAATTAATTAATTAAAGAATAATGAGGGAAAAGGAGCTGCACCCAGATGATATACTGTTAGCAAGCATATTCTGGCTAGACATTTCTTTTTTAAAAAAAATTTTAATGTTTATTTATTTTTGAGAGAGAGAGAGAGACAGCATTCAAGCAGGAGAGGGGCAGAGAGAGAGGAGACACAGAATCTCAAGCAGGCTTCAGGCTCTAAACTGTCAGCACAGAGCCCACTGCAAGGCTTGAACTCATGAACTGTGAGATCATGACCATAGCTGTAGTCGGATGCTTAACCAACTGAGCCACCCAGGCGCCTCGAGAAAGTTCTTGAATAGGCCCTGAGTAAATATTGAATTAACTGACCAATGGCTTTTCCAAAGCACTGAGGCAATGTTAGCATGAATAGATTTCAGTATTTTTCTCTAACGGTGCCATATGCAAATTAAAACAAAAGTGAAATGTCCCTTTATGTCCACTTTGTGAGCAAGAGTCATAAACTGAAGTATGGCACGTAGCACTACAGCCTGAGGTCTTGTTTTTGTTTGGCTCCGAGCTCAGAAAGGATTTTACGTTTTTAAATCGTTACCCGTTAGATGATTATCTAATTACCTACTAATATCCTTGATTATGCCCCTAAAGCTAGTAGCCTAAAACATGTACTCTGGCTTTTCGAGAAGACGTTTGCTGAACCCCGCTCTAGGCAAAAAGAGGTATTCCTTGCTGGCAGCAAATTGTTAGGAAGTCAAGAAACATATTTTTGTTCATAGTCTTCGGGTTGGTTATTCTTCTCCTGGGAATGCATCGCAACGAAACAGTGCAGTACATTGCGGCTCATTTTCCCTGCAGTACAGTTCTGTAAAAGGTGGTGTGGCCCGGATTCTCCCCAAACTTAGCAGCGTAAACCCTTGCCGTCTCACGCGGTTCTGTGGGCCAGGCGTTTGGAAGTGGCCCGGCCAGCCGGTGCCGTCTCAGGGATTCTCGGGAGGCTGCAGTTGAGCTCTGGGCCTGGGCTGCAGTGATCTGAGGGCCAGACCGGGGTGGGAGGCCCCGCTCCCAAGACGGTGCCCACATGTGGCTGGCTTAACAGCTAGCTCTCCGAGTGGAGTTCTGACAAGAGCGTTGGTTTTAATTAACGTGAATGGTTTGGGTAAAAGTGAAGAGCAGTGACGTATGTCAGAACTTCACTCATGCATCCCCGAGGCGAGCCACACTTTTGTTGACTTGGATACTACTGTTCTAATACCGGAAGGATATTTATTTCCTCAACTTTTTATGCTCTTCTTAATGAAAATGGCTTGGGATAGGAGACACTTTTCAACTTAATTTGCATTATTAACATTTTCCCCGTCACTTTCTTAATCTAAACAATCAACAAAATGATAAATTAAACCCTAGTGTATAGTGTATGGTGGATTTCAAATTATCGACACAACTCGTCCATCATGCAGATTTAAGTAGATATAAATAACCTTAGGAGCACTGATAATAGTAGAATGTAGCCAGATTATGACATCTGGTGTATTACCATTTATGATATTTTGATTTATAATTTATAGTTTTTTATAATTTTATAACAGGAAATATGTGTTCAGTTCCGTTCCTGGCACTGAGCTCCCAAAACACTTCCAACTTCCTAAGTGGTGACGGCAGGTAAGGTGTGTTTTGTTGTGTGAGCGAGGTGACTTTTGGAAAGGAGCTGAGGATGGGGCTGGTTGCCGAGAGAACCATCCATGGGATTACGGGGCTGGAACTCTCAGGCCCACCTCCCAGCCTCCTGGAGGGAAGAGGGGCTGGAGATTGAGTTCAAGGGCCAGTGGCCAAAGATTCAGTCAGTCAATGGTGCCTATGTAATGAAGCCTCCGCAAAAACCCAAATGGATGGAGAGCCCAAGAGGGCTTCCGGGTTGGTGAGTGTGCAGAAGGCACCCGTGCCCTGCGTGCGTGTTCATCTGGCTCATGGATCTTGTCCTTTATAATGAACTGGTAGGTGTCAGTGTTTCTCTGAGCTCTGCGAGCCATTCTAGCAAGTTAATTGAAGAGGGAGTTGTGGGAATGTTCAGTTTATGGCCAGCAGGTATGGCCAGTGGGTCAGAAGCACAGGTGACCACATGAAGTTGTGACTGGGGTCCGGAATCAAGGAGTGGGGGCATTCTTGCAGGACCGAGCCCTTAACCTGCGGGTTCTGATGCTGCTCTCCAGAGACAGGATGGAGTTAACTGCTTGGTGGTGTGAAAACAAACAAAACAAAACAAAACAAAACAAAAAACTGGGGCACCTGCCTGGCTCAGTCGGTTGAGCGTCCGACTTTGGCTCAGGTCATGATCTTGTGGTTGATGGGTTCGAGCCCTGCATTGGGGCTCTGTGCTGACAGCTCAGAGCCTGGAGCCTGTTTCAGATTCTGTGTCTCCCTCTCTCTCTCTCTCTCTCTCTGCCCATCCCCTGCTCATGCTCACTCTCTTTCAAAAATAAATAAATGTTAAAAAGAAGAACACACTTTGGAATTGATATCAGAATTGCACTACTGTTGTTACTGCGATTTATCAGCTTATGCAATGTAATTTTTAATAACAGCTGTGTTTAACTGGCTCACAGAATTCTTGATAATTTAATAATTGGCCCTTGGGAGCCGAGAGGAGCCAACTCCAGCATACCTCTGGCAGGGGCCTCAGTTCCTTGTTGGCTGTTGGCAAAAGGCCTCAGTGCCGGGCCGCGTGGACTTCTCCCTGGGGCCGCCTGAGTCTCCTCCCAGATGGTGGCTGGCTTCTTGCACTCAGCTCCCGTGACGGCGAGATCAGGGCTGTAGCGTGTCCGGTGAGCTAGCCTCATCAGTCACTCTGTCCGTGCTGCACAACCTTGCTGCCTCTGTGGCTCGGGCCTATGCCGGGGCACCAGGCAGGCCCTCCCTGGGCCGAGACCCCGCTTCTGCTCTCGACCAGACCATTTCTCCTGGACTTTTCTAGGCTTTCTACTTGTCTTTGCTTTAGCAGATCAGAGGATATTGGTGAGCGTTGTCAGGATTTGCGTGGCCTCTCTCCACGGCTTCCGCTGGGACCCGAGGGGGGCGTGTGGGGAAAGGCAGGAGCCGCACGGCATTTCACCACAATTGTTTCTTCGGCCCCGTGAGATGTCGTGGCATAGGTTGTATTTAAAATTTTTTTCCTCATTCAGTTTCTGCTGGTAGGAGTTTTTGGTGAGGGGGCTATTTAGGAAATAAGACTGTCATGTATTAAGAGTGAATTTTGGGAAGGAAGGGAGGGGAGCTTTCTACCGCCACCACACCACGGTGCCCTCACACAGATGAAGTACAGACTAAGAGCTGCTCCGAGAGCTTCCCCCCTGCGGTAGCTGGTCTCTAACTGGCCCTCAACCCCCCCCCACCCGTGTCCACGCTCTATCATAATCTCCCTCGTTCTTCTCCCAGTTTTATTGAGATATAATTGACATAAGACCTCGTGTAAGTTTAGGGTGCACAACATAGTGACCCAACATATGTATATACTGTGAAGCCATCGCCCAGTTAAGCTCAGTTAACGTCTATCACCTTATAGACTTGCAATAGTTTTCCTTGTGGTGAGAACTCTTAAGATTTACTCTCTTATAGGGGCGCCTGGGTGGCTCAGTCAGTTAAGTGTCCGACTTCGGCTCAGGTCATGATCTCACAGTGCGTGGGTTCGAGCCCCACGTCGGGCTCTGTGCTGACAGCTCAGAGCCCGGAGCCTGCTTCGGATTCTGTGTCTCCCTCTCTCTCTCTGCCCCTCCCCCATTCACTCTCTGTCTCTCAAAAATAAAATAAAGACATTAAAAAAATAAAAAAGGATTTACTCTCTTACTAACGGTGGAACATACAAGAAATACAGTGTTGTTAACTACAGTCACCAGGCTCTACTTACTTATCTTGTAACTGGAACTTTGTACCTTTAGCCCCCCTTCGCCCAGTTCCCTCCACCTCCCCTCACCCCCCCCCCCCCAGGCATCACAGATCTGTTCTGTTTCTGTGAGTTTGGTTTCTTTCAGGATTCCACATGTCAGTGAGATCATGCAGGATTTGTCTTTCTCTGTCCGAGTTATTTCACTGGCATCATGCCCTCAAGGCCAATTTATGTTGTTGGAGATAGCAGGATTTTCCTCCTTTTTAATGGTTGAATAATATTCTATTGTGGGGTGTGTGTGTGTGTGTACACTGTGTAGAAACTTTTTAGTTTGATGTGGTCCCACTTGTTTAGTTTTGCTTTTGTTGACTGTCTCACCCCGTCCCCTTGACTGTGAGCTGGACTTAGTGACTCACGTCTAACGAATAGAGTACAGCAACTTGATAAAACATCACTTTCAAGACGGGGACAGAAGAGGACTAAGGCTTCCTTCTTGGTCATGACTTCCCTCTTTCTCCTTCTCCGATCGCTCGCCATGGGCGAATGCAGTTGCCATGTCATGAGGTCACGCAGCAACTCGGGAAGAGGGCCACACGGCGACGCACTGAGGCGGATGGATGCCGGGGAACTGAGGCCGGTCAACAGCCACGGCAGTGATCTTGGAAGCGGGCCCTCCGCCTGCTGAGCCTCCAGACACCGCAGGCCTGGCTCCCAGCCTGAAGACCACCTACGGGGCCCTGAGCCAGAACCGACTGTCCACCTGCTCCTGGACTCTGGAACCACAGAGACTGTAAGGTGAGAAATGTTTGCTACTTCCGGGCTGCTACGTTTTAGGGAAATGTGTAGCAATAGCTAATAAATACAAGCCCCCCAAAAGTGGGGGGTATAACAGACATGAGACAGGGGAGAGGTAAAAATCATGTGTAATTAGTAGTCCCAGGAGGAGACGAAGAGAGGGTGGATGAGAAGCAACATGTTGGAGAGATTTTGGTCAAGAATCTTCCAAAACTGACAATACCAGCAGACCCCAGGGTAAAAAGTGGTCAAGATCCTAAGCCGGCGAACACAAGAGCAGACACGTAAAGCCACATCATTGTAAAAATGCTGGGAACCTAAGACAAAAAATACCGTTAAAACCAGCCAGGGGCGCCTGGGTGGCTCAGTCGGTTAAGCGTCCGGCTTTGGCTCGGGTCACGATCTCGCAGTTTGTGAGTTCAAGCCTCGCACTGGGCTCTGTGCTGACAGCTCAGAGCCTGGAGCCTGTTTCGGATTCTGGTCTCCCTCTCTCTCTGCCCCTCCCCTGCTTGTGGTCTGTCTCTCTCTCTCAAAAATAAGTGAACTTTAAAAAAATTTTTAAAATACAAATAATCCAGAAAATAAAATGAACATTTAAAAAATAAATAAATAAAATAAACCCAGCCAGGAGTAGGGACACCTGGGTCGCTCAGTCAGTTACGTATCCAACTTCAGCCCACGTCATGATCTCATAGTTCATGGGTTTCATGGGACTCTGTGCTGACAGCTCAGAGCGTGGAACTTGCTTCAGATTCTGTCTCCCTCTCTCTCTGCCCCTTCCCCACTCACACTGTTTCTCTTGCTCTCAAAAATAAACAAATATTAAAAAAAATGTTTTTAACCAGCCAGGGCTAAAGGACAGATTGCACTCTAATAATAATAATAATAATAATACTGACAGCTGATATCTCATTAGACATAATGCAAGTCAGAAGACAATGGAATGGGACAGATAAGCCAAAAAAAAACTTTTTTTTTTTTTTTTTTTGGCTATTTGAAAAATAAGACTGTCATTTATTAAGATTACATTTCAGGAAGGAAGAAGGGGAATTTTCAGCAGTGTGAAGCTGGCGACCACCATGCCACAATTCCTTCAAAATCAAATGGTGGGCTTTTCCAAAGCATAGCCTGAGAGTTCCTTAAAAGCCAAAAGTGGAGTCCTACTCAGGAATAAAAAGTAACGATGTACTGAGCATGCTACAACATAAATGAACCTGCAGAAGATTATTCTAAGTGAAAGAAGCCAGCCACAGAATCCATTCTGTATGATTTTATGTATACAAATCTGTAGGATTCCACTTTCACAAGATACCTAGATTAGGTGAAATATATATAAGGACAGAGAGTGGGCTAGCAGTGGCCATGGGCTAGGGATGGGAATGGGCACGTTTGCAAAGGAACACAAAAGATCTTTATGGAGTGATATGGTCCCACTTCTGTAAATTTATTGGAAGTCATCGAATTTATGGTACAAATTATTGAATAAAGTGACAGTCTGTAAATCATATCTCCATAAATCTGTTGAAAAAGAAGACCATTGCATTGTAGAAGCGTTGGAAAGGGCCCTGCCAACACAAAATTCTATGTACGGGACACATATCCTTCAAAAACAAAGGCCACCTGTGTATTTTTGAGCAGGCATCAATTGTGAGATCTTGTCACTGGAAAACCGGCACTGAAGGAAGAAGGTGTCGTCCAGGCACAGAGACCTCCTCTGTGGAAGCTTAACGGTGCACAAAGGAATAGAGAATGACACAGGGGGTGAATTCTGATGGTACAAAACATAATGACGTATTATGGGTTTTAAAATATGTACAGGATTGAAATACATGAACCAGATGGCACGTAACTCTGGAGGTGGAGTTGGAGTAGCAGTGGGCCCAAGTTTTCTGGATGCGGGGAACCTACGCGTGCACTGTAACCTGTAATAGGTTACAAATGTATGTTGTCACCTTAGGATAACCACTAAGAGAAGAAGAACCTGATTTACAAATTTGAAACTAATGGAGGGGAAAATAAAAACTGAATATATATATATATTAGGGGCTCCTATTTGGCTTAGTCAGTTAAGCAGCTGACTCAATTTCGGCTCAGGTCATGATCTCACAGTTTGTGGGATCCAGCCCCTTGTCTCTCTCTCTCTCTCTGCCCCTGACCCGCTCACACGCACGCTGCTCTCTCTCTCTCTCTCAAAATAAAATAAACATTTAAAAAATATTAAATGCGCCCAAAAGCTAGAAAGGAAATAGAAAGTGAATGTGGACCTGGTAGGCAAATAGGCAGATTTGAAACCCAGTGAACTGCGATTTTTAATAGTTGTAAAGGACCCGAGGTTCCAGTTAAAAGATAAAGATGGGTAAAATAGATGTTTTCTGAAATTTCAGCTATTCGATGTTTACGAGGAGTGCACTTAAAATATGGCTACAGGAAGACTGAACACAAATGGATGGACAACAACATACTTATGGCTTTGAACCAAAACAAAGCCAGCGTAACTAGGTGGATGTTCAGTTGTCGGGCTTCCCAGAAAAATATGTAACACTTCTAAATGTGTAGGTACCTAACACAATCGCTTCAAAACAAAGCAAAACAGGACAAAATTAAAATCAGTGTGTTACCTCTAGGAACCCAGAGAACAGGCAGATGATAATTTTTTTTTGAAAGATACTGGATATTCGTATGCCACAATTAACAATCAGACCTAGTCACCGTACACAAAAGACTGCACCCAGCCGCTGAAGAATGTGCGTTCTTTCAAGAACATAGGAAAGTTTACAGAAACGGCAGGTGAGCTGAGCCACAGACTCAGGCATTTTGAAGGAAAGACACTATACAGAGTGTGTGCTCAGACCGCAACGAACTTAGGTTAGAAATCATGTGCATTAACAAAACAAGGCAAAATAAAGCAAGAAAACATTTTTTGAGTGTGTATATTTTTGAGAGAGAGAAAGAAAAAGAAAGAGTGTGCATGCATGATCGGGGTGGGGGACAGAGAGAGTGGGAGAGAGAGAGAATCCCAAGCAGACTCCCTGCTGTCAGCACAGAGCCCTACCCGGGGCTTGAGCCCACGAACTGTGAGATCATGACCTGAGCTGGAATCAAGCGTCAGATGCTTAACTGACTGATCCCCCGGCGCCCCTGAACAAGAACATTAAGAAGAAAAAAACTCCATGAGTTTGGAAATTAACAAATAGAGTTCTAAATAAGCCACAGGTCAGAGTGGACACCACAACAGAAAATTAAACATATTTCTGACTGAATGGGGAGGAAAACGCTACACACCAAACAACTGTGCAACGCAGCCACATGGGAGTGCAGAGGGAAATTTATATCCAAGACCCATGGCTGAATGTACGTACGGCTGCAGATAAACTATATAAAAGCTCATCTTACAAGGAGGCGCTTCTGCCTAACAAGTCGAGGACATCCCCCTCTCTACTTCGACTCGGTGTTATACCAGGGCCCTTCCCAGTGATGTAAGCAAGCAAAAGGCATGGAGACTGGAAAATAAGAAGTAAAACTCTTAGATGACATGATGGTTGTATCCAACATGCTAAGGAAATCAACCCAATTGTTTGTTTGAACTACTGAGTTAAGCAGTACTTCCAAATATAAGTAACTAAAAAATGATTTCTTGATCTGCAGCAAGTGACTGGAAATGAAATTTAGAGATCCATTTCCATGTCCTCAAAAGAAAGGAAATACGTAGGAAGAAGTTTAATAAAAGATATGCAGAACTTCTGGAAAATGCAAGAGATGGCTGATAAAAATTAGCAACGACCTCTCAAATAAATGAGGCTGTGTAGAGTGCCTGTGGATTGAAACGGTGCATGTTGGGAAGATGTCCCTTGTCCCCAAATTAATCTATACGTTCAACCTAGTACCCGTCATTTAAAGTCCCAGCAAGGTTAAAAAAAAAAAAAAAAGGACTTATGTTTTAGATGGTTTTAGGTTTGCAGAAAAACCGAGCAGAAAGCACAGAGTTCCCATATACTTATTTCCCCACTGTTAACGTCTCGTGTTAGTGTGGTGTGTCTGTTGTAACTGATGAGCCAGTTTCCCAACAAGTTCTTTTTAGTTTTTAAATAGAAACTGAGAAGTTTATTTTTAAATTTCCACGTTAGCACGAATGACCTACATAATAGCCGAAACCATCTTCAGAAAACAGCACCGGCGGAGCCCTCTCCTACCTGACTTCAAGACAGCAGCAATCACGACCGCGTGGGCTGGCAGGGCGCAGAATGGGGGACGTAGACGTTGACATACACAGGAAGACTGAATTTTGGTGAAGGCATCCAAACAATTAGTGTGGAAGGAAGTCTCTTCCCCAGATGGGTCCATCACCACTGGATACCCACGTGCAAGAAAATAAACCTCAGGGCACCTGGCTGGCTCAGTCGGTTAAGCATCCGACTTCGGCTCAGGTCATGATCTCACGGTTCCTGAGTTCGAGCCCGTGTCGGGCTCTGCGCAGCCTGCTTGGGATTCTGTCTCTCCCTCTCTCTCTGCCTCTCTCTCTTTCTCTCTCTCTCTCTCTCAAAATAAATAAATAAACTTTAAAAAAAGAAAAAAGAAAACGAACCTCAACCTCTTGTCACGCTGTACAGAAAAGTTAACGCCAGGTGGGTCACAGATCTAATGCAGAAGCTAAAATGGTCAAGTTCCTAGAGGAAAATGTAGCAGAATGACTTTGTGACCTGCGGGTGGGCTCTGAGAATAGGAACGGGAAAGCCACAGGCTGGGAAGGAAATGTACCCGACAGAGGACCTGTACCCAGAACGCACAGGAACCCCAGCAACTCTGGGAGAAAACTGAGCTGGAGGCTTGGTATTTACGCACCTTTTGGTATGTTTGTTATGCTTCAATAAAAACGTGATTATTTAGGAGAACTCAGCGGAAGTGTTGAGCCGAGGATCGAACACAGCTGAAGAGGGAAGGGGCGCCCCGGGTGATGGCTCGGAGGGTGTTACCCAGCGCGCGGCTCTGGGAGACGGGAGGGCCGGAGAAGGAAGGGCAAGCTCGCACGGCTCCCAGGACGAGATCTAGCGCCTGTCCTACGCGACAGAAGAAACACCTGTCCTTCGGTGAGCAGCGGAGGCACCGTGGGAGCAGGCGGTGGCCGGACGCGTGGGAACTCATGAAAGACATTCCCTCCGTGGCCGGAAGTGCATCAGATGTCAGGCAGGGTGATGAGAAAGAAAACGTAGTGAGACACACCGTGGGTAAGTTGCATAACATCGGGGCAAAGCGGCCCGATTTCTTTCAAAGGAAGAAAGGATGGACGTACGGTTCGCGGCCAGCTGCATGAGCAGAGGCCGCGAAGTAGTATTTTCAGCACACTGAGGGAAAATTACTTTCAATCTGCTGAAAATATCCTTCGAAAATTAGAGAACTAAAATCATTTCCAGGCCCCAAAAAACCCCACACAAGTGTGTTTGGCCCCCTCATAAAAGCGCTAAAAGGTGCGGCAAAGACTGTACTGTGGGCCGGACAGTTATCTGAGAGGAGAAGAGAACACAGAGACCCATATGTGCACATGGGTTGAAATGCCCGCTGGCTTTCTCTAACGACAATAAAACTGTCCTGTGGTGTTGAAAAAAAAAGAAATATACACTCTATATAAGCTGGTGATGGCGGGATGCGTGCGTGTCCCAAGGTCTCGGCATTTTCCAGAAGCAGAGTAAAGATACTAATTCACCTATGTGTGTGTCTCTCACTATCTAGGCTGGACTCTACCATAATACAGTAAGAACGTAATACCTTCCAACTAGTGTGGGAGAGGAAAATGTAGAATCAGGAAAAATAACCCAGAGAAGGGGAGAGAAAAAGCCACATGGACTAGTGGAAAAAATCAAAGTCAAAGATATAAAATATAACATATCAGTAACAACACTTGCAAATAGTCCACACGGCCCAGTTCAAAGACACATTTTGCCAGATCGGGTCAAGTAATACTCACCTGTTCGCATCGCCCCTCTCTGGCCTCGTTCGGTCTTCTGGGCAGCTTCCCTAGGGTCCCCTTCACGACCTTCCTAGAAGCCAGTGTGTGTCCCTGCTTTGTGGCAGTCAGATAGGACCAATCAGCCAGCCCCCCAGACGGCCGAGTCAGGGTCGTCTGTTACTTAGTCAACAACATCGCACGTGATACGATGACTTTTTTGTTTTCCGCTCCTGGAGAGTGGCACTGCATTCAGGGGCCTCTGCCAGCACCCCTCTTCCTGGGAGTCCTCGTCAGAGGCGGGAAGACCACTCAGCAAGGGCGCTCCGAGGAGGAGCCGAGCACGGGTAGCTGTGTGACAGCCTCACCCTGGCTTACCGAACGACACCTCCTCCCTGCCGGTGACTGAGGCTGGCCATCCCCAGCTCCACCTGCCGCCTTTCCAGCTCGGTACACAGAGATGCCAACCGGGAAGGGAGGGGAGGTTTCATTCCTCACAGGTGCACGGGACCCCCCCACCCCGTCTTCGTCACCGTGCACTTTCCGCTGGGGGCCGTGGAGTCAAGATGGTCCTTGTTCAAATCCCTACTTAGTCACCCTCTAGCTTCAGGACTCTGACCTTGAACCGGTGAGGGTGAGAGTGACAGCGTTAACTCCGGAATGTTGGCGCGAGGATAAATAGCGCACGCACCTAGCACGCTGGGTGACTCTCAGCGCGCCTCTTTCCTACCGTGTTGGGAGTCCTCACTCGGGGCCAGGGCCGCAGCCCTTCTCCCCGTAGGAACTCCCTCACTTGTCTCCACAGCTCTTTGAAGACAGTGCCGAGAGGTTCAGGAACTTCCCCAAGACCACCCAGCAGAGACCGGACGCAAACCCAGGCCGTTGTCTCCGAGGACGAGGACGGTGAGCGCTCTTTCTTTTTTTGTTTTTTCCTACTGTTACGCTAAATGAGGAAAGGAACCAATTCTTAACAGCCTGCTGATCCTGAACCTTCCTTATGCATGCATGAGTGAATCGTGGCGTTTTGTGTGATGTTAAGAAATCCACAGTCTCCTATCTGCTCTTTCACAGCCCAGTGTTCCGGCCAGCAAGGTGCCTGTAAGAAACCCCCCTCACATGCCCGATGCCCGCAGGTGGCTGTACTGCATCCTCGTACAGCCGGTGGGTTAAGAGTTTGCACAGTGCACTGACTGGGGCCGGGTCTATGTGCGGACTCTGCCGCCGCCTGGTTGTGTGACTCTTTCACCTCCTGACTGTCTCCTCATCCGTAGGGTAGAGACTACCTCAGGCACTGAGTCATAAAGAGCGAGGTACACGTAAGGACACTTTGCAGAGCAGCTGGCCTGTGCTGTGTGTCCAGTAGTCCTATTTTGCTCTTCAGTCTCCATTTACTGAAATTGTGCTCATCGATTGCTACTGTCTTGCAACACGTTCAGTACGGCGCTTTTGAAAAATTGGGGCAAAATTTGCATGTAGTGAGATGCCTTGTTCTCACGAAAGTCAAGAGGTAATGTTACTTTTTAAAAGAAATTTTTTTTAATGTTTATTTTCGAGACAGAGAGAGAGACAGCGTGCCAGTGGGGGAGAGGCAGAGAGAGGGAGACACAGAAGCTGAAGCAGGCTCCAGGCTCCGAGCTGTCAGCACAGAGCCCTTGAAGTCACGAAACGTGAGATCATGACCTGAGCCAAAGTCAGACCCTTAACCGACTGAGCCACCCAGGCGCCCCAAGAGGTGGACCTTTCCATCCCCCTATGAAGTGCTGCTGCCCCTTTCAGAGGGTTCCCTCTCCTGTCCCCGGACGACCAGTGTCTCCAATTCCACGACCAGAGGTTTCCTGTCTTCACATAAGTGGAATCATAGTCTGCTTCGTATCTTGTTTCCTGTGTGCAGCTTGTTTCTGAGGTTTGACCATGTGGTTTGCACGCGTTGCTAGTTCGTTATTGATCATTGTGTGTGTGTGGGTGGGGGGGTGTTCACCAAAAGGAATATGCCCCAGTATGAGTACTGGTTCTCCTGGTGACCGACATTTGGGTGGAAGTGATGGGGGTCAGGTCAGAGGAAGCCCATGGGCTCTACTGTGGTTTCTCGAGGCCCTGGGCCACCAGGAAGCCGCCGTGCCCCGGAGGATTGCGTCCATGCTCTGGTCAGCAGTCCCAGGAATCCCCCCGAGCCTCCAGACCTGGGGGCAAAGCCGTCCTGGGACCCCCGAGTAGGTCCATTCGCCGGCTTGTAATTTTGTTTAAAGATATTGTGTCCACGTTCATGTGTTCATGTGCTTTGCGCCCTTGAATGAGTTGGGAGCTGCTCCCTTCTCTATTTTTTTTGAAATTTATTTCCTCGGCATTTGATAGGACCTGGCATTTTCTTTTTGGGAACATTTGTCGTTGCAAATTTTAGCTCATCAGTAGATGCGCATTGATTTGGCCTCGTCTCTTTCACCGGCCTCAGTTTTGGTGGGTTGTGTTTTTCAAGGAATCAGCCTGTTGTATCTGAATCATACAATTTATCTGTGATATTTTCTCAGTGTCCCGTCCTGACTGCGCTCGGTGTGCAGAACGGGCCGTTCACTCCTGATGCTGGTTCTTGCCTTTCTTCCTTTTTGTTCTTTAATACCTTTAGCAGGGGCTTGTCACTTTTATTAATATTTTTAATAAACAATGTCTGGCGATTTTAGATTGCTCGATATTTTGTTTTTTTGCTTCTTATTTCATCATTTGCTCTCTCCTCGTATTTATTATTTCTTCTCTGTACTCTGTGTTTGACTTTTTCCTCTTCTTTTTCTTCCTCTTCCATTTGGAAACTTAGGTCATTGATTTTAAGCCTTTCTTCTTTGCTAATGTAAGAGTTTCAAAGGTATCTTTCCCTCCAGGCACCACTCGATCAGAATCTGAACATGTTCGATCTGTTGTTTTCATCACTGTCCAATTCCAAATCATTTCATTTCTTTGTTTCTCTCTCTCTCTTTCCTTCTTTCTTTCTTTTTTTAGAGGTGGAGGAGCAGAGAGAGAGAGAGAGAGAGAGGGAGAATCTTAAGCAGGCTCTGTGCTGAGCAGGGAGCCAGATATGGGGCTTGATCTCACAACCATGGGATCACGACCTGAGCCAAAATCAAGAGTCGGATGCTTAACTGACTGAGCCACCCGCCCCCCCCCCGTCGTTTCTAATTCCTCTTTGACTCATAACCTATTCAGAAGTGTAGTGTTGAATTTCCAAATATTTGTGGATTGTCTAGGTATCGTTTTGTAATCAAGTGGTAATTTAACTCCGCTGGTTATGTTTTGAGGACCCTGGCTCATGGGCTTATGTGTGAGGAGGGATTATGTGTGAGCCTGGCTGAGGGCTTATGTGTGAGACAGGGATTCCAAGAGGACGGCAGGTGGGAAGAACACGGAATGTGCCCCTCCACTGACACAGCATCCGCGCTGGCAGAATCTGTCTGATGTGCCTGGCACGGGAAACTGTAGTCGGGGCCGTCAGGCAAGAGAAAGAAGTAAAACACATCCAGATTGGAGAGGAAGAAGTAAAATTATCTGTTTGCAGATGACATGACCTTATATGTAGAAAACTGTAAGATGCTACAAAGAAGCTGTTAGAACTCATAAATGAATTCAGCAAAGTAGCAGGATACAAAGTCAATGTGCAAAAATCAGTTGCATTTCTAAATACAATGAACAAATCTGAAAAGGAAACTACAAAAATAACCCCATTTCCTATAGCATCAAAAAAATACTTAGGAATTAACATGATCGAGGAAGTGATAGACTTCTACAGTGAAAACTATAAAACAGTGCTGAAGGAAATGAAAGAAGTCATAAATACAGGGAAACACAGCCGCTGTTTATGGACTGGAAGACTCATTTTGTTAAAATATCAATACCAGCCAAAGCAATCTGCAGATGCAGTGCAATTCCTACCAAAAAAGCAATGATTTTTTTTGCAGACATAGAAAATCCCATCCTAAAATTCATATGGAATCTCAAAGGACCCTGAATACCAAAACAGTCTCAAAAAAGAACAAAACTGGAGCACTTCCACTTCCTAATTTCCAAACTTCTAAGAAGCTACAGGAATCCAAGCAGTGTATTATTGGCACAAAGGCAGACAGACACATAGATGGAAGAGAGCAGAGAGCCTAGAAGTAAGTCCTCACATTTATGGTCAAATGATTTTTTAAAAATTTTTTTACATTATTTATTTTTGAGAGACAGAGACAGAGTGTGAACAGGGGAGGGGCAGAAAGAGAAAGAGACACAGAATCTGAAGCAGGCTCCAGGCTCTGAGCTAGCGGTCAGCACAGAGCCCGATGTGGGGCTCGAACCCATGAACCATGAGATCATGGCCTGAGCTGAAGTTGGACACTCAACTGACTGAGCTACCCAGGCGCCCCAAATGATTTTCGACAAAGTTGACAAGACTGTTCAATGAGGGGAGGACAGTCTTTTCAACAGATGGGGTTGGCAAACTGGACATCCACACACAAAAGCATGAAGTGGGACCCTACATAACACTACATACAAACACGAACTCAAAATAGATTGATGACCTAAATTTAAGACCTAAAATCATACAAGTCTCAGGAGAAAACATAGGACAGACCTTCATGACATGGGATCTGGTGGTGACTTCTTGGATGTGACACCAAGGGCATGGAAACAAAAGAAAAGGTAAGCATATTAGATGTCATGAAAATTTTTAAAGATTGTGCATCAAGAGAGACTACCATCGGAGTAAAAAGACAACCCAGTGGGTTCGAGCCCCCTTTCTCTCTGCCCCTCCACTGCTTGTACTCTGTCTCTCAAAAATAAATAAAACATTAAAAAAAAAAAACAATCCACTGGCTGGAAGAGAATATTGCAAATGGTATATCTAATCAAGGATTAATGTCCAAAATATATAGAAAATTCCTACAAACCAGTGACAAAAAACAACTTGATTCAAAAATGGGCAGGGCGGCTGGGTGGCTCAGTTGGTTAAGCGTCTGGCTTCAGCTCAGGCCATGATCTCATGGTTGGTGGGTTCGAGTCCCATGTCAGGCTCTGTACTGATAGCTCAGAGCCTGGAGCCTGCTTTGGATTCTGTGTCTCCTTCTCTCTCTGCCCCTCCCCCACTCATGCTCTGTCTCTCTCTGTCTCTCTCTCTCAAAAATAAACATTAAAATTAAAAAAAAAAGGGCGGGGGGGGGCACCTGGCTCAGGTGGAAGAGCATGCGACTCTTGATCTCGGGGTTGTGAGTTCGAGCCCCATGCTGGGTGTAGAGATTACTTAATAAATAAATTTTTTAAATGGGTAATAGACATTGTTTCAAAGAAGACATATGAATGGCGAGGAAATATATGCCAAAGAATGGAAAGCGGGGTCGTGAAGGGATATTTGTGCACCCGTGTTCATAACAGCATTATTCACAATAGCAAAAATGTGGCAGCAACCCACATGTCTGCTATGGATAAACACAACGCTGTGTGTGTGTGTGTGTGTGTGTGTGTGTGTGTATGGGAAAATTATTCAGCCTTAAAAAGGAAGAAAATTCTGCAATACACCACAGCATTGAACCTTGAGGACGCTATGCTTGGTGATCTAAGCAAGGACGAAAGGACAAATACAAAAGCCAATAGGAAAGTGCATGCTGGCACTCATACGGGGCAGTGAGAGCAGTCTGGATCCTAGAGACAGAAAGTATATAACAGTGGGTGCCCGGACTGGGGGAGAGCGGTGGGGAGTTTGTGTGCTCCTGGCAGTGACCCAGTGGAGAGAGAAGTTGATGGTGTGGATGAGCAAGTCGAGTCAAGCAGGTGCGTTCTGGAGAAGGCAAAGTGGGTAGACAGGAAGCTGGTGCTGAAGCGTGAGCCTTCGGCAGGGAGGGGCCACGTTCTTGGCTGTAAAGCGATGGAAGAAAGGAGCGAGCATAGGCTTGTAGAGGGAGTGAGACGGAGTTCTTGTTTGCTGACTCTCGACTTCATAGTGAAGTAGGAGGTAATATTCCTACTTGAGAACGTGATGCAGAGGACGGAGTGTGAGGGATGCTGGGAAGCTCTCTGGGGTCTAAAATAATTCAAGAAAATCACGTAAAACCTTCATCTGAGCTCAGTCAGCCAATAAAGGGCCCCTGTAAAGCCATATTTAAGAATTTGACTTTAACCGGAAGGCTACGGGGAGCCATCGAGGGCTTTAAAGACAGAGGTGACATGATCAGAGCCTGTGTTTTCAAGTGTGCTTAGGCTAGAGCATGCTGTCGTTCTGGGAGATACCAAACACCCGGGGATCCAGACCCTCCCAGAACAGAGAGCTCTTGCTGAGGACAGAGATGGGGGGACGGCTCTGGACACTCCGTACATGCACACAGGTACTCCCGACCTCTGGGGTCCACACCTGGGCATGCTCTTTTTAGGAAGAATAAACGTTAATTCTTCTCCAACGCTGGACTGCGAAACCGCATTGGGCATGTGGTGACAAAGCAGATTAGAAATCTCTGCACTACAGAAAGGTTTCTTCACTAAAGTCATGTAATATCCTGCACCTGAAACATTTCAAAGAGCACGAAACAGTCTCACTCTTTGCAGCTGCACTTAACTTTTCTGTAGCTCGGCAGGCGGTGGCTCCCTGGGAAAATGGACTGGAGGGTCCTCTGGGGTGGACTGGTTTTCACACAATGAACTGGCCCATATTCTAGAGGGTCTAGCCTTCTGCTCCGTGACGGGAGGTGGTAATGACAGACTCAGCAATGCTGGCCAACGTGGCGGCGGCCTGTATGGAGGGCAGCTAACTTGGCAGAGACCTTGCAGGTCAACATAAAGAACACGGCTACCTCTGTAATAATCACATCATGCTTTTGGCATTTTAAACGTCCTTTCTCACACCAGTAGCTCTTGTTTCCATTATACTGGCTGTGAGGCCACTCAACAGCCATTTCTTGAGCCCTTGTGATGAGACGGGCACTGTCCTGGGTACCAGTCAGGAGTCCTTGCTCTCATGGCTTTCATTAAAGGGGGTGTGAGACAGACAATAAGACAAACAGGGAAGATCGATTCAGTATTAGTGACATGAGCCATGTGCCAAGGAGAAAGATAAACGCGGGAGGGGGTGTGGTCGGGGAGTGTGATTAAAAAAAATTTTTTTTTAATGTTTATTTTTGAGAGAGACAGAGCAGGAACAGGGAAGGGGCAGAGAGAGAAGGAGACACAGAATCTGAAGCAGCCTCCAGGCTCTGTGCTGACAGCTCAGAGCCTGACACAGGGCTCGAACTCATGAACCATGAGATCATGACCTGAGCCCAAGTCGGACACTCAACCGACTGAGCCACCCAGGCGCCCCCAGGGAGTGTGATTTTAAGCAGAGCAGACCAGGCCAAGCAAGGCCTGTGGGCCATAGGACTCTAGCCTTTACTCCTGGTGGGAGGGGAGGTCCCTGCAGGGCTGAGCCGAAGAGTGACAGGCTCCTTCTGACAACAGGGCAGAGGCCGGGGGTGGGTCTGTAGGCAAGTGCCACAATCCAGGAGAGGATGGACGCCCACCCAGGGTGCTAGACGGGCGTGGCGCTGAGGGGGGAAGGGAAGGCCCCCAGGGTTTGGGAACAGATCGGATATGGGCTCTGAGCGACGGAGGGCTCAGTGAAGCCTGCAAGGTTTTGGCCAAGATCCTAGAAGAACGCAGCTGCCTGTGCTCTGGCCAGTGGTGGGGGGGCAGGAGCGGGAGTCCAGGTCTGGGCAGGGTTTGGACAAGACCCACAGAGCCGGGCAGCGTCCCGCACGCAGAGCTCAGGAAGGGGTCCGATCCGGATGAGGGCAGCGAGCAGAGGAAGGACGGGGGCGACGGGGACACGGGCGGCCGCGGGGTCCCGGGGAACGAGGGAGCCACTTGTGGAAACAGCCCGCCCTGTGCAGGCGCTTCGCACACGCTGGCTCATTCCTTGAGGAACACGGTTCCGGAATCTCCGTTTGATCGAGCGGAAAAGGACGGCGGAAGAAGGCGTGGATGGAGCGGCCGTACACCCGCAGGATGGAACTCAGACGTGAGCGTGCGGCCTCCAGGCCTGAGTCCCGGCCCGGCCCCGGCCCCGCCCGCCCTCACCGGACTTCCGCTTCAGGAACAGCGAGGACCCGCAGCACTGAAGCTCCCCCTGGGCCATGATGGCCACGCGGTCCCCCAGCAGGTCGGCCTCGTCCATGAAGTGCGTGGTGAGCAGCACGGTGCGGTCGCTCTTGTGCTGCTGCAGCAGGTCCCAGATGGCCCTCCTGGAGAC
>CM053564.1:1818071-1834547 GCA_028646485.1 Cryptoprocta ferox | reverse complement strand
TCATTGCCATGTAGTATTCCATTGTATAGATGAACCACATCTTCCTAATCCATTCATCAGTTGATGGACACTTAGGCTCTTTCCATGATTTGGCTATTGTTGAAAGTGCCGCTACGAACATTGGGGTACAAGTGCCCCTATGCATCAGCACTTCTGTATCCCTTGGGTAAATCCCCAGCAGTGCTATTGCTGGGTCATACGGGAGTTTTATTGATAGTTTTTTGAGGAACCTCCACACTGTCTAAATGTCATTTCGAATGAACGCAAATGTCCCAATGTGGAAGGAAGTGAGGAGTAAGACATTCAATGTGGACAGTTTTCCAGGTCTTGATTGTGAAGTTGGGCACAACGGTTGGCGCTATAGTAAGAAAGGAATTCCTGGGACTTTGGTCCTGTCAGAGGGGTGTTACCTCTAAAACTATTGGTAGAATTGATGAACTACTAGTGACAAAATAACAGAAAGTGGGGTCAAAGTCAGAGTGTAGGAAAACAGAATCCTGATTCAAACAGAGAGGTAGAGGTAAAAACATGAATGGAGGATGGGTCCAGCAGTTGGTAACAAAAGGGGAAAAAAGGCTTAAAAGAATTTGGGAAAAATCAAAATGTGGTATAAATGAAGCCAGGCAATTTATTGTTTACACTGGTGAATATTTTACATCAAATATCATGTTCTAGTATGCGGGCCTTGGCAAGTACTGACTCTGCCAAGATGGGGGTGGGTTCTTTGGGAAGTTGACTGGGCTTGGACACTATCTCCGGATTCAAACTCTATACCTAGTTTCCCACTATCCCTCAATAGCCCAAGGGCAAACAAGGCAGGGGGGATGGTTAAGGAAGAGAGTTACGTGGGTACCTTAGAACATGAGTATCAAAGGATGCTCAAAAGCTAAGGCTAACGTGGTATGGAAGGTTGAAACAAAAAAAAAAAAAACTGAGCTTGCGTTCACACACAAGAAATAAGCAGAGTCCTGGAAATAAAAGACAAAACTAATGAGGTCAGAAGCACAATAAAGCAGGACCAGGGTGGGAAGCAAACAGCAGGAAAGAGTCCCAAGTGAAGGCAAATATATACTACACAACTCAGAGTTTATGATGAATTGATTTTTGATGAAGGGACCAAGACAATTCAACAGGCAAGGAATAAGGAACAGTCTCTTCAACAAAGGGTCTGGAATATCTGGATATCCGCATGCAAAAGAATGAAGTCAGACCTCACATCGCATCATACACAAAAATCAACTCCAAGTAGATTATAACCCCAAATGTAAAAGCTAAAACTACAAAACCCTTAAAAGAAAATACAGGCATAAATCTTTGTGATCTTGGGTTAGGCGGTGATTTCTTAGACATGACACCAAAAGCAGAAGTCATAAAAAAGAAGATGGATAAATTGGACTTCATCGGTGTTACAAACTGTGTTTCAAAGGATACCATCAAGAATGTGAAAAGACAACCACAGACTGGGAGAAAACATCTGCAAGTAATATATATCATAAGACTTGCATCCAGAATAACTAAACTAAACTAAATTAAACTGCAACTAAACAGTAAAAACACAAATATTCCAAACTCAATCTACAGGCCAGCAGTGCCTTGATACCGAAGCCAGAAAAGACATCAAGCCAAAAAAACCTACAGACTAAAATTCCTTATGAATACAGAGATGGAAAAATCCTCAACAAAACACTAGCAAACTAAACCCAGCAGCATATAAGAATGATTACACACTATGCCAAGTGGGATTTATCCCAAGAATGTGAGAATAATTCAACATATGAAAAATAATAAATATAATATATGATTTGATAAGATAAAGGAAAAAATAAACACAATATTATTCACATTTATTCATCTCAATGGATACTGAAAAAGTATGTGACAAAATCCAGTACTTTTCATGATAAAAAATTTTTTTAACAAACTAAAATTTATAGGAAGTATCTCAACCAATAGTGCACATTTACAAAAACCCCACAGCTAATAACATCATATTCAATGGTGAACAATTGAAAGTGTTCCCCTAAGGATGCCTGCTTTCCCCTCTGTTATTCAACACTGTACTGGAAGTTCTAGCCAGAGCAATGAAGAACAAAAAAGAAGTGGGGCGCCTGGGTGGCTCAGTCGGTTGAGCATCTGACTTCGGCTCAGGTCACGATCTCACTCTTCATGGGTTTGAGCCCTGCGTCGGGCTCTGTGCTGACAGCTCAGAGCCTGGAGCCTGCTTCAGATTCTGTGTCTCTGGCTCTCTGCCCCTCCCCCACTCACCCCTGTCTCTCTCTAAAAAATAAACATTAAAAAAAGTTTTTTAAAGAATAATGCTTGCAATGGGTTGAAATGCATAAAATGTAAAAACCCTCGAGCACGTAAATATCTGTGATGTATAACGGTGCCCCAGGAAATGCCTCACTGGCAACCCCTGAAGGTGGATAGGGCTGCCGTCCATCACACCCTGTTACCACCACAGGCAGGAAGGCACATCCTTGCGCCTGGCGGCCGCCTCCAGATCACACCTCCTCCCCACCTGCTCTCCCCCTTGAGGAGGAGGTGTCATCTGAACAAAGCACACTCCACCTCTTACCAAGGCCTCTGCTGCCCCCTGTCCCTCCCTGCATTCACCACCAGGCAGGTGGTGGTCCTGCCTCATCTCCTCTCAGACCCTGGCTTGCTCTCCCGATGACCCTGCCCCACCCCACATCAGTGGTCCCAGCTCCCACGGGCATCCCCTAAACCTCAGCCAACAACTGTGTGGTGGCCAGAATCTCAGCCGCAAACACCCCACTCTTGACTCCCCTGTCTCTCCGTTTAGCTCCTCCCCTCTTGCAGCTGCCTCCCCCATAATTCTTCGACCCCCATCAAAATGCCTGATCCATTGGCCCTAACGTTTTTTCCAGTATCCATCACCCCATCGTGTGCCTCGCCCCACTCGGAGCCCATGACCCACCCCTACTTTGACTCCGCTGACTTAACGCCCATCGGCTCTTGAACTTGTGTTGCAAATCCTCAGCCCTGGTCACACCAAGCTCCCCGCCCACCCTGCAGCAGAATCTGGCTGGAGAAACTCTCTCCCCTGTGTGGACCAGTCTCTTTGTCTAGTTCACAGGTCCTCTGGCCACGGCCCTGCAATCCACCCACATTCCTCTGTCAGTCTGTCCCACACCTCTCTGGTTGAATTGCAATTTCAAACCTTTTCCCCATCTTCCAGTGGACGCAGCCTTTCTCCCTTCCTCACTGAGGTTGGGAGCTCTTGCTCTGGCCTCAGAGGGCTGTTTTTGCATCTTCATGTGGACCCTGACCTTGAGCAAGTCAAGGAACTGTGCGTGCACTTCCCCTTCTGTGAAACTGGAAAATAAACAGTATTTAATAACTTAGTTATGAGGATTCTGTGGAGTATTGCATGTCAAATGCTGAGAACAATACTTGGTGTGTAGTAAGGGCTTGGTAAATGCTAGCAATTATTAACACCGTTTACGAAAGAAGAAACTGAGTCAACTTATATAAGATCCAAGGTCAGCCAGGCTCGGTGAAGGGCTGACTGACTGCTGCCTCAATGGGAGCCTCTTTCTATTATCTCTGCAATCTTTACAGTCGGCTCCCTGTTCTCTCAACATCCGGGAAGTCAAACGTCCACATTCAGCCTGACCCCCTTCCCGCACTCCTGGCCTTATCTCCCAATCCGGAGCCACCATGCCAAGAACCTGGAAAACCTCGAGTCCTTGACCCATAATTTACTAGCTTCATGACATGGAGCAAATTTATTCCATGTGGCTAAACCTCAGTTTCCTCCCCTGTAAAACAGGGAGGGCCCGGAGGCTACCGAAGAGCCTGGAGAGAATGTGCTGGTCTTGGTGCTACGTAACGTCCCACTGCCTGGAGCAGAAGCTCTGTACCGTGGGGGATGGTGCCAATGCCATTTTCGGCAATTAGATATTTGTGCCTTTATGGACCGATCGATTCGTGTTTTAAGTGCCACAGGTGCCCTTGGTCTTTCGATAGTGAAAGCACAAAATTCCTTAAAAGATCACTTCTCTTGGAAATGCCGAGGCCGCCACAGACCACCCCCCCCAAACCGTGGCGGGAAGGGGCTTCTGTTGCACTCAGTGCATCACTCACGAAACCCTTCTGGTTTCTTCCCGCAGCCCACGTAGCAACCGCCTCGGGAGGCATCGTCTTCTTCCTCACCAACTCCCGTACCTGTACCTCACTGTCACCTACTCCCAGAGGACCCACTTCCAAAAGGTTGCCTTCTGTCTGCTCTCGAATGTCGCCATGGCACTGGGAGTGTGATTTACCTCCATATTGGAGATAAGAGATGAGTCTCACCTTTCCCCAAGGGACGCTGGCTTGATGCCCTGTCACTGCTGATGGGCAAGGGTGACCTGCGTTTCCACGAGAGCCTCACTGCACTCTTCATTTGGTGTCCTGAGCATTTCTGATGTCCTTGAAGCTACAGCAGTTGTAGGACACGCTTTCTACCACACAGCTCACAGTGTGGTTTGGGAAAAAAATTAAATTGTATTAATGATTTAGGAGATGATATGCCCATGCAATTGCACAGATATAAAAGATACAGAGTCGTGATTCGATTCGGTTCATGCTCTTAGAATTGTATGGATTCACAGAGAACTATCTATATGCATCATGTTTAGTCTCACAGCCTTCGGGGTCCATCTAGGGGACTTTCCATCGCGGTGTTCTACTTCCAGCTCCCACATTTGGAAGTGCGCCCCCAAGTTTTCATCTGTCTTATGTTCTGGAGTTGGAAGGATCCCTCAGAATGCCAACAGTTATGGCAGAAGACTGCAGCTAGCGTATCCCAATGGGGGGGCCCGCTGGGCTCAGTAGGCTTTCTTCATAGAACCATCCCACATTTCAGCGGCACTAAAGTGACCTGCTGCAAACACTCCTCGGTGTTGGCTTTTATCACCGGACCCCTGGTTCCAGACGCTACGGCTTGGCTTAGCAGGAGACAGCAGGGATGGGGGTTTCAGTAGGACCTAGGCCATGCGTCCTCTTACTGCAGTTGGGATTATTATCTTCAACGACCTGCTCAGAGGCACCGTCTGCCAATAAATTTCTTTGTTAGGTTGGGAAGGCCTAAATGGGTGAAGGGTGCTTAACATATAATGAAGCATGTGAAGTTGACCAGAATTCATTGCAGGTGAGTGGTTTTCTTTAACAAACCAGTGATGAGACCACACTTTGCAAACGACAATGGGGAAAAAGTAGATTTAAAATGGTAGCTCTGGGAGTGCCTGGGTGGCTCAGTCTGTGAAGAGTCCGACTCCTGATTTCAGCTCAGATCATGACCTCATGGTTCATAAGATCAAGGTTCGTGAGATCAGCCGCATGTTGGGGTCAGCGCTGACAGGGCAGAGCCTGCTTAGGAGTCTCTCTCTCTCTCTCTCCCTCTCTCTCCCGCCCCTCCCCCCCTCATGCGCACGCGCGCACACACACTCTCTCTCAAAATAAATAAATAAACATTAAAAAAGGTACCTCTGATTCCTTCCATGTTAGGGAGTGAATAGGGGAACTTTCTGGAGCCTATCTGTTGACAGTGGAAGGAGCAGTTGGGCTGGACGAGCTCGTGGGTTTGTTCCCACGCTAGGATTCTCTCCGGGAGAGATTGAAACAAGACTGCACAGGGGTCCAGTGCGGTCCTGACAGCCGTGGGGGCCCGAGCACCCTGGATGGGCATCCTGGGTGAGCTGAGATGTCCCCGCTCTCACGCCTCTGCCTCCAGCAGTGACTGGGTATGGACCACCCAGAAAGGGGCGTGAGGAGGCTGACAGCTGAAAGACGGTGGCCACAGCACGCCCAGCAGCTGAGGTGACAGCTTTCATGGAGGGGAGCAGGAAAGTATACCCCCACGTCCTTATGCCAACCCCTGATAATGAGAGGCCTTGGGGAAGGTGCCGTGCTGCCAACTGTATCATGGAAGAAAAACAAAGGGGAACACTGCCCCCGCGAACCCATTACAAGCTGGTTCTCTGGTGGAGCTGCAGCCCAGGTCACCCTGCAGGGGCAGTCCAGGGACCCTCAAGCAGCGACCTTACTCCAGGTGGCCCTGGGATGACAGAGCCCCGAC
The DNA here is from genome assembly GCA_028646485.1 of Cryptoprocta ferox. Lineage (NCBI taxonomy): Eukaryota > Metazoa > Chordata > Mammalia > Carnivora > Eupleridae > Cryptoprocta > Cryptoprocta ferox. The sequence continues at coordinate 1,828,462 of CM053564.1, read as the reverse complement.
CCAAGTGCCTGGCAGAAGCACTTCCATCCCCTGTCTTGGCAAATCCTCATTTTCAAGTAAAAAGCAAGAAAAACATAAGGAAATAAACCGCCACAGACAAGAACCAACAGAAACGAGAAAGTAAAAAACAGACTCACAAAGTCCTCACATTTTGGAATTATCAAAACACAGATTATGAAACAATAATGCTCCTTATATATATATATATATATATTTTTTTTTTTAATAAAGACAGGTTTGAAAATATAGGCAGCAATAAGGTTGCAATACTCCTTCTGGGAAATACAAAATACAATCAACCAAGGACCAAACCTCACGGACGGATTAGCAGTAGATTTGAAACAGCTGAAGGAGGATTATGACCTGGAAGTAGGTGAGAAGAAACTATGCAGAAAGCAGCGAAAAGGACCAAAAACAACTTAAAATGTCAGGAGAGTTGAAAACACACGCAGAAACGAGTGTTTTGCCTCCATTTAAGCAGAGATCTGGCAGGAAAAGAGAGAAGGGGGCAGAGGGAATGCATCTGAAGAGATTGTGCCCAGATCTGTTCCTAAACTAGATTCAGGAAGCCCAGCAAATCCCGGACGAGAGGAAGAAAAATCTACACTAGACATATCAGCGTACAGCTGAGCACAGCAGATGGCGAGAGAAAAATCTTAAAAGTAGTCTGAGGAACGAAAAGAGAAATTGCTTTTTCAACTGATCAACAGTGGGAGCCTGAAGACAGTGGTTCATACACTGGTCGTGTAAATAATAGTAATACCAACAACAACAACAATAACAACAGGGATACCTTTAGGTTATTTTAAATTTTTTTTAATGTTTATTCATTTCTGAGAGAGACAGAATGAATGTGTGTACACAAGTGGGGGAGGGGGAGGGAGAGAGGGAGACAGAATCCGAAGCAGGCTCCAGGCTCCGAGCTGTCAGCACAGAGCCCGACACGGGGCCTAAACCCACACACTGTGAGATCATGACTTGAGCTGACGTCAGATGCTTAACTGACTGAGCCACCCAGGCACCCCTAGGTTTTCATTTTTTGGGTTTTTTTTAGAGAGAGAGAGAGAGTGTGTGTGTGTGTGTGCACAAGTCGGGGAGAGGGGCAGAGAGAACCTTAAGCAGGCTCCACACTCAACGCAGAGTCCAACCCGGGACTTGATCCCACCACCCTGGGATCATGACCTGAGCTGAAATCAAGAGTCAGATGCTCAACTGACTGAGCCATGCAGGCACCCCCTTTAGGTTTTTATGTTTTTAACAGGTAGAATTAAAATACATAGGAGGGGTTTTAGAGGGGGTCATGTCAGAACCCAAAGGGAGTAAATACTTTATGGAAAGAGAAAAAAGATAATTAACTTTAGACTTTGCAACATAAAGCAGACCTGGTGATTCATTACTGAGCCAAGAAAAAGGCCAAAAACAGCGCATAACCTTCAAACTTAATAGAAAAAGTAGTAACCAAAGATTGGCTGAGTCCAAATGTGGTAGAAAAAAAGAGAAGACTTTGGTCCCCTGCCCACCTCCACTGCATGGGGGCTGGAAGTCGGGGAGCAGGACAGGCACACCCAGTTCAGAACGGTCTAGATGGAACAGACCTGGGGCACACTCCTCCCACATGCACCCTCTTCTTGAACATAATTAGATAAATTGTGAGGAAGTCACAGCTAACCCCTACTTGATCCAAACTCTAGATGTTTTTTTTTTAATGGAACTTGATGAACTGGTTCTCAAATTTAAAAAAAATTAATGTTTATTTATTTTTGAAAGAGAGAGACTGAGCACTAGTGGGGAAGGGACAGCAGGGGGGCAGAAAGAGAGGGAGACACAGAATCGGAAGCAGGCTTAAGGCTCCGAGCTGTTAGCACAGAGCCCGATGTGGGGTCACAGACTGTGAGATCACGAACTAAGCCAAAGTTTGATGTTCAAATGACTGAGCCACCAAGGCGCCCCCTCAAATTTAAATGAAAGTACAGAGAAGCAAGAATGGCCAAAACCGCTTCAGGAAGAACAAGATGGGAAAATTTGTTTTACTGGAATGACGCTTTATCACAGAACAATCGTAATTAAGATTGACAAAAAAGACTGATACAACAGAAAAACCAAGGCCAAAGGCACAGTGATGCTGGCTCCCAGCAGGGGCGGGGGGTGTCAGTAAATGGTGCTGCAGGGACAGGTGGACCTTCTAGGGAATTGAAACTGGATCCCCAAATCACAGCAACCACAGAAGTCAATTCCAGTGTCAAAACTGTGTAAGGCTCTTGGAGATGATGATGTAAGAGAGAACACTCCAGTCCTCGAAGCGGTTAAGATTTCTTAAGACGCAAAATAACTGACCGTAAAGATGGATGGATTTGACGCCAGAATTCAGATACCACATGAGAATGAAGAGAAGCTGCAGAGCGAAACACATGTATCCCACAAAAGGCTTGGGTCCAGAGCATTTACAGAATTCCTACAAATCAATTAAATTACTAGAATTTGAAGTAAAAGTTGGCGGGAGGGCGCAGAAAGACGTGAATCGGATTTCACGGAAAAGCGTATCCCAGGAGCCAAGAAACGTGGGCAAGCCAGAAGACAGGAAGCGACCCCTTTAATGTGCTCAAGGAAAACCCTGCCAACATGGCAAAAACTGAGCGAGAAACAGACTCGCTCAAATTAAGAAAAGCGGACAGAATTGACGGTGGGGAGACACGGCCAGAAGTGCAGAGATCTTCAGGCAGAAATAACATCAGACCAAAGCTCGCATCTATGCAAAGCGATTAAGGGCATCAGACACGGAAAATGCTTTGCCTTTCGTGGGTTGCTTTTTTGTTGTTCTTTGCTCTGAAAGCGAGCCGTCGAAGGCAAAGGCGGGAGCACCGTATAGCGTTTGGAGCTCATGCAAAAGTAGGATGTAGGAGGCAGCAGAGGGTGGGGGGCAGACTGGAAACACACTGTCATAGGTCCCCACATGGCGTGCGAGGGGGCATAACATCACTGGACACGTTACATCACAAACCCTACACCACCACCAACCAGGTTTTTAGAGGTATAAATAATAAGTCAATAGTGGCAATATGGAATCATGAAAAAATTCTGCATGAATGCAAGGGAGGGGAGAAAAGGGGGAGAAGGAAAAAACAAAGAAAGGTTTGCAACAACAAGCAAGGAGCTGGCAAGATGGCAGATTTTAATCCACCATCAACCGCGAATGGCGTAGGCACACCGATTGCACAGAGACTGTCACGCTGTGCAAGAGGCAAGACCCAGCCAGACGCTGCCTGCACACACCTCGCCGGGGGTGGGCTGGGGCTGGGGGTGTGCGCTCTGGGGCCGGGGGCGACTCACCTGGGGGCACAGGTCCCACGGGCATTGCCTGCTAAGCTCCAGGTTGCGCATTCTTCGATGTGCACATTCACAGAAACATGTGGGGTGTCTGCCGGGGTGGGGCAGGGGCCCCGCCACTCTGCCACCTGGACCCTGCCGACGGGCACTGCGTCAGGACGTACCCGGCTCTCCGGCACCACGTGTGCTCGGCGTAGACCGCAGCCTTGGAGTCCACCCTGAGCCCTGCGAGGTCAGACCCTCAGCCGCGGTGGAAGGGGACGCTCTCCGCTGGACGAGTCGTGGGCTCTCCTCCCAGGAAGGCCTCAGAGGCCGCCTGGCCCCTCGTGGTCCCCACAGCAGTGTCAGCACCGCACCAGAGCGAGCGCAGGCGCAGGCTCTGGGGTGTGGAGGGGGCAGGCCTGATGCGCCTAGTGGGAACAGAACCCCCAGGCGCTGAGCAAGCACTTTCAAGTTTGAGGAGCAGCGATCTAGCGCCTCGGTGTGCTCGCCTGCCCGCCCTCGAGCCCCTCCCGTGGCGTTGCGGTTCCGCCACCGCGAGCCTGCGGGGCGGCAGGGACGCTCAGTGTCTCGGACGCTTTCAGTGAGAAGCCTCGCCAACTGGCACTCAGATTAGACACTTGGCGCCACACGGTCCACTTACCTCCCTGTGCGTCCAGGACCCGGTCCCAAGCCCATTCCTCCGTACACTCCTGCGTTCGTGGAAGAGGAGTGTGTGATCTGCCCGCACCACCCGAGCCCCGCGGTCAGGGCTGTGTGATCGCCAGCCTCACTCGAGGCCCTGGGGTCAGGGGTGCGTGATCGCCAGCCTCACTCGAGGCCCCGGGGTCAGGGGTGCGTGATCGCCAGCCTCACTCGAGGCCCCAGGTCAGGGGTGCGTGATCGCCAGCCTCACTCGAGGCCCCGGGTCAGGGGTGCGTGATCGCCCACAGCACGCAAGGCCCCGGGTCAGATGCTGCAGATAAAGTGATGGGTGAGCAGTAACTTGGCAGGTTCACAGCGCAGAGCCTGACCCTCTCTGATGGCAGTTAGTTCGGGATGCGGGGGGACGGGCACATAACCCAGCTGGGATCGGGGGGCAGTGAGAACCGCCGGGCGGACAAGGCAGGCAGCAGGTGCAGAAGCAGGGAAGCATCTTGGATGACGGCGCCCCTCCTCGGTGCCAGTGAAAACACTACCGCCTCCCGACAACGCTCTAGCGCATGGGACACACTCACAAGCTCTGGCTTCCCCCCTTCCCGTGCCTTGTGTTTGTCCCCTAACGCCCCAGACATGAACTCTCCAGGCCCTGGCGGCTGGAGCGGGACGCTGTGCCCCCCGCGCGCTGACTGCTGCCCTTCCTCTGGGGCAGGCGCTGGAAGAACGCGGGCGGCTTGAGCCGGGAGTTGAACCTCTGCCAGGCGCTGCTGATGCTGGCGCTGGACTCCGTCGTGTACAGCGCGGTGGCGTCCTCCCGGGCGAGTACGGCGTGCCCAAGCCCTGGTACTTCTTCGTCAGGATGAGCACGGGTGCTGCCGCTCTGCAGACCGACGCTAGACCGCCTACGGCCTCCCCCCATGCCCACACCTGTCATGGCGGTGTCCCGACTGAAATCTCAAACCCCAGGGCACCTAACCTGGGTTCTCTAACCTGGATTCACCCCGAACCTATCAGCTTGCGGTCACCAAGGGAGCACGATTAACGAGTCTGTGTCTCTGAGTCCTGCCCCCGGCTAGTGCCCCATGCAGAGTCCCTGAAAGCATGTGCCCACTCGGATGGTAGGTCCCGAGTGCCCCCATGGGACACCACGGCCTCTTTTCCCTCTGGGCTGTTGGCGTGGCCCTGCCTCTGCCTGTTGGCGTGACACCCTGTGACCCTGGGGCACCCTGCAGGGTGCAGCCTTCCCTGGCGACCCCGACAAGTCCTCAGGGTCACTGTCTCCTGGGATGGCTATGCTGGCACCCCCCTGCAGATGCAGTGCCCCCACACCCCGCCAGCGGCCCCGTTGTGAAGGGGGGCGACCCCGTCTGATGCGCACAGGCACTCACTTCGGACCTCTGTGTGGCTGCCCTGCTGGCCCTTCCCAGAGTGTGGAGAAGTGTCCGCCCAGTTTTTCTCCGGGCCTCAGCCGCAGGGAGGCTTCCCCGGCGCGCCGCGGGCCTGGCTGGCGCATCTCCGCCGCTCGCTCCATCCTCAGGACCATGACTTGTAGGCTGAACTGCAGCTTATTGGTAGCAGGCCCGTGAGCAAGTTGCTTGACGTCTCCAGGCACCACTATTTGGGACCAGGAAACTTGGGGGGCTGGAGGGGGAGGGATGTGAATTTGATTTACCAAAATATTCATCTGCCCGAAGAAGACAGTGGACTCAGCTGCACGTGCTAACGTCAGGTGCCTTCCTGTGTGGCCATCCTACTGGTGTGGGCAGCCTGTGCCCCTCACGCGGTCAGTGCTGCACGTGGGGGATCAGGACAAATCGCGGAGCAGCAAGTTCATTCAGGAAGAGCGTACCAATTTGAGGAAAGGGATCGAAATCCAACATCTCCACAAGGCATCAGCTCACAAATCTCCTTCCAAGAATTGAAGACGCAGGTGCAGAGGCTTCTGTTTTCTTCTGACGGCGGTTACAAGGCACGTTTCCTGACCGAGGTTTCATTTCCTCCTGGAATGGTATCCTCAGAAGAGGAACCTAATGTAAAATGCCCTGTCTCCTGTGGTGCAGTTAAGTGGAGGAGGAAGGAAGGTCCGGATGACCTCTCTTGAAATAAACCACCCCCTCACCCCTGCCTTGCCAATGCCCCTGCCTGGGGACACCCTGGGACTCAGCCACTTGGTGGCTGCGGTCCATCTTCCGCGGTTCACACCCCCAGCCACTCGGAGCCTCCAGATGGGTCGAGCTGGTCTGTCACCAGCGTAGGCTGAGCGCTTCCTGCCGCAGAGCCCCGCGTGACTAAGCAGTGCCAGGACGGGACGCCAGGCATGTCCCACATTTTCTCCCGTGGCCCCTTCGTCCTTCAAATGCGATGAGTCCCACGGAGAGGCGGTTTCCTTGTACTGACCACGCAGCCTTGTCACTCGCACGCCCTCCTCTGCCTGTGGGAGCGGGTGGGGGAGGTGGCACATCCCAGCCCGGGGGACAGCTCCAGCTCCCTCACGGGCTGCGGCAGCCTGCACACCTGCAGCTTCGACAAGCAGGGATCCCCCTTCTGCTCACCTACCAGGCTGTCTGCAGCCACAAGGTTCTGGCACAATTTCTCAGGGGGCTTAGCCAGGTAATGCGGGGCAAGGTGTGGCTCCAGAAGCAGTGAGAGGGGCGCCTGGGTGGCTCGGTCGGTTGAGCGTCCGACTTCAGCTCAGGTCACGATCTTGAGGTTCGTGGGTTCGAGCCCCACGTCAGGTTCTGTGCTGACAGCTCAGAGTCTAGAGCCTATTTCAGATTCTGTGTCTCTGTCTCTCTCTGCCCCTTCCCCACTCCTGCTCTCTTTCTGTCTCAAAAATAAATAAACTATATTAAAAAAATAGAAGCAGGGAGAAATCTCCCTGCTAAGTTCCGAGCCCTTCGTCCTCGAGCTCTGGCCTCCGTGGCTCCGGAACCAGGGAGAACCCCCGGGACTGCGCCCCCGTCAGGCTCCTCAGCAGCCCCTCGTCAGCTAAACCCTGAAAAGAGGGCTCCCTTCTAGAATTCCACTTGGATTTGCACCTAGGGGCTTGCAGGGGGAGTTGCGGAGGGTCATAGGTTCTTCAGAAATGCCACGCGTGTGCGCGTGCTCTGCAGTCGGTCACACGGTGAATTTTCCGCAGGGGTATCACACGGGAAAGAACACACATGTGGCAGTCAAAGGCCTGCCCGTGAATCTGCACCAGGGGCAGATCGCTGGTCCCCTGGGACACAACGGAGCCGGCAAAACCACCACGTGCGGCATGCTCACAGGTACCTGTGGGGGCCAGCCCCTCGAGGAGGAAAGCACTGAAGACACCCCGAATTCGGTTCCGTCTCCCCTCGTTAGATCTGACTGACGTTTGAATACGAAGCATTTGGTGTTTGTTTTTATGCCATCTGTGTCATGTCTGGCTGTTTATGTGACCCTGTGCCAGGAAAAGGAAATCTTTGGCTCTTTCAATCTGCAGAATCTGATCTCACATGCTATCCAGAAGCCGTGAGCACTGCCCTACGTGTTTCTTCCTACAGAGAACCTTCCAGTACAGGGAGGCACCACTAATCTCCTAGCCATGAAATCCATCCATTTGCTTCTGACTGCTGGGGGAGGGGGGAGGGCTTGGTTAGGATGAGACCTGGAGAAATACTCTACAATTACTTCAGTTTCAGAATCATTTTGATGCCCTAAATAGTTCTTTCACATTCCATCAGCTAAAATAATATGCTGTGATATTTGAGGACTTGTTCATTCTGCAGACATGAATTTATGGGAGCCTTAACCTGTGTAAAGCTCTGTACAAAGCCACCGAGACACATTTTTGAGCTTCGAGGACCTCTGAGAGCTAAGCAGTCACAAACATCCACACTGCCAGGGAAGCTATCAGAGTCCGGCTGCCTCGGTTGCCCTCTCAGGCTGCTATGCACCTTCTCTGGAAGATTCTGACGAGCAGCAAAGGGGAAACTTGGTCTGAGGAGCCGTTGGCCACCGCCCACCCCGACCCCCAGTATTGAAATGTTAGGATCCGAGGCTCAGCCCCGCAGATGCTCACTGGACTCGAGGTTCAGCATATGTCAGGACAGGGGACTGAACCCGGCAGGTTTCCTGGACTGGGGGGCAGTACTGTGTCTAGACGGGGGGGTCCTTGTCAGGTGCAGGCATTGCTGATGCCGGAGGCCTCTCCTCCTGTATGGACTTGAGGTCCTCAGTGCCTGCAGGGTGACCCAGCTAGACCCACAGGCCACATGACCAGGTTCCTAGTGTTGTTCAAAGACAAAGACGTGAACTGCCACCAGGCCCATACACACACACCCACACTCTTCCCCAATACTTCCCGCTCTGCCGTTCCCAGCAGTGGTCTATGTATATGTGCGCGATCTCTGTCTCCCCCATCCCTCTCTGCAGAGAATCTGTTCTGTTTCCTTCTGGGACAGCAGTGCCTGGATCAGTGCTTGGCAAAGAACAGGCACACAGTAAATACTATTCAACGAATGATCGAATGAATTAATTCATGTAATTGCAAGTTCTGCCAAAATGCAGACCATGAAGGACGTCTCGGAGAAGATTAGCCACAGATTTCTACCGGCAGTGACAATGGCACAGAAGAAAAAGGCAACGCGGCCCTGGACAAAGTGGCATCACTGAAAGACACACACGAGACTGGTGGCCTGGACAACGCTAAGCTGGGAAGGAAAAGTCTGGCTGATGGCCCAGGATGCTGAACATCGAAGGGCTTCTCTACTGGAGCGTTTGCACGGAGGCCCCAAAGTTGGCACAGGCCTGTTTTGTATCCGAAACCCCATTTCTCCACCCAGTAAAGTTATGTGGGGTTTTAAATCATTTTTTCTAGGAGTTATTCTATTATTACAACTATACATGAAAAGACTTCTGCATTTAACGTAGAATAGTGTCACCGTTTTTCCTTCCCCCACCCTGCCCAAATCATCGCGGATGCTTTATCAGCCACAGGCAAAAGGAAAGATCCCAAAACTCTGTCAGTGTGTGCTTTATTCCTCTAGGCAGGCTGGCGCTCCTGAGACGTACAAAGGACGTCTCCTGCCTCCACTGTCCCCACACGTCCTCCTTCACAGTCACAGAACATCTACGCCTTGGATGTTCCCATCGTGACAAGGAAGAGGTGGTCTGCGTGCCAGCAAACAGAGAGCCTTTGCTCCACCGCGTGCTCTGACTGAAGGTGACCTTGGGATATGTCTTCTGCTTGCTCCTGGGTCTCATTCCCCCTTCAAGGGGGTGGGCATATATCAATGGATATGAAGTTTCACACAATATGGTGGAGATCCAGAAGAGCATGGGCTGGTGCCCCCGACACGACATCTCATTTGATGACCTCACCGTAGCAGAGCATCTGTCTTTCTATGCTGAGGTGAGTCTGTGCGCCATAGGCTGTTTCCTCTGCGTCCGTTCCTGGCGACGGGAAGGTAGGCTGCAGCTCCCCGACCCAAGCTCAGAAGGTCTTGAAACCTCATTTGGACGCTGTTCCCTAATCGTTCGGGGAGGAGGCGGGGCAGGGGTTATTATTAGGGCAGTTTGATTATGAAGGATATAAATCAGGACTAGCCAAACGAAGAGATACACAGAGGTCGGGGCCTGGGAGAGTCCCACGTGTGACGCTTCCGGGTGCTCGGGACGCATCACCCGCTGACACGTTGCAGTGTAGGGGGGCAGCCCACTTATCCTGCAAGTGTCCAGTTTTTGGTTTTTGTTTTTTAAATTTTTTTGAATATTTTTATTTTTGAGAGAGATAGAGACTGAGCATGAGCAGGGGAGGGGCAGAAAGAGGGAGACCCAGAATCCGTAGCAGGCTCCAGGCTCTGAGCTGTCAGCACAGAGCCCGACGCGGGGCTCGAACTCAAGAACCGCGAGATCATGACCTGAGCCGAAGTTGGACGCTTAACCGACTGAGCCGCCCAGGCGGCCCGAAGTGTCCAGTTTTTATTGGGGGTTCATTACATAGGCCTGAGGGAGGGAATCATGGACCATGTGACTGAACTCAATCTGGGCCTCTGCAGGCCAGCTCCGCCGGCAGGTCCTGAGTCAGTTCGTTAGCATGATTCACGTGTGGCCCAAGGGTGCCACCTTGAGTAACAAGGACACACTTATCACTCCAGGGTGTAGAGGCCCCTCCCCCGGTGACTGGGGACAAAGGCCAGCCAAACTCTTGACTATGCAACACTTAGATTTCTCATCTGTTGGACGTCCCCCGGATCCTCGCGGATGACTCCGACTTGGCATGACGTATAATAATCCTGTACCTGATACGCTGCTGTGCGTATTGATGAGACTTATATTTACATGGTTCAAAACCCAAGAGCCTTGTGTCCATCCCTTTCCCTGAAGGTAGGACGTTTCTGGAATATAGTTTATGTGGGGGTGTAGCAAAATGCTCATGGGACAGGCGGGCCTCTACCAGGGCG
>CM053564.1:1768179-1817571 GCA_028646485.1 Cryptoprocta ferox | reverse complement strand
TTAAAAAAAAAAAAAAAAGAACGAAATGACATTTAGAAGCCAAACGAAGCATAAAAACATACATAGAGAGAGAGAGTTCCCTAAGCCTTTAGTGCGGAATGGAATTACTCTATTGCTGAAGTAACCATAGAGGTGAAAACTTGGCTTTGGAGGAATAATAATTAATGCTGTAGGTCACTTGAATGGCAATGCTACCAGAAAAAGAAGTCATAACCACACTCGCTGACAGAAAATTGTAGCAGGACTCACCTTTTTGGAAGAATGTGCTGTTCGTGAACGCAGAGAAAGTTGTGGCAGTGGCAAGACACAGTAGAAAAAACAAATATCAAGCTAGGGTCGCTGTTCCTGAACACCGCCACATTGGTCACCTAAGGAGCAGTCACAGACCCACGTCGTTTTTACATGGAAAGAACGAGGAGAGGCATAAAATACCCTCAAAACCATGCGGAACTTTTGTTTACTTATTTAATTAAAAATTATTTATTTTACTTTTTAATTTAGAGACAGCATGAATGGGGGAGAGGCCCGGAGGGAGGGAGGGGGAGAGGGAGAGAAAGAGAGAGAGACAGAGACAGAGACAGACAGAGAGAGAGAGAGAGAGACAGAGAGAGAGAATCTTAAGTAGGCTCCATACTCAGCATGGTACCTGACTTAGGGCCTGATTCCACCACCCTGGGATCATGACCTGAGCCGAAATCAAGAGTCAGACGCTCAACCAACTGAATCACTCAGGGGTCCCAAAACAACGCAGAAATGTTTTTAAAAACACAAGATTATTCTAAATGAAACAACATATCTAGATTTTTTTAAGGCAGAACTTTGATCCAGCATCCATTACTACTTATACATTATCTTTTAAAGAAAGCATAAGTCTGAATTCAATTTTTGACCCAATGTGAATCTCTTTTGCTTTAATAAGAGAGGTTATCCCATTTGTCATTGTCGCCCTTACAATAACTATAGTATTCCTTTTGACACCTTACGTCTCCTCTTTTTAATGCTTTCTGGCCATTTTCTTTTTTTATGGATTTTGTCATACGGTCTGGGTTTTCTTGACTTCCGTTATCCAAAGTGCCCCAGTTTTGGTAATTTAGAAGCTAAATCTTCATTTATCGACATAGTGGATTATAATTTAGCCATCAGATGTGAGTTAGCAAATTGGAACACCAGGTCTCAGTGGCTACACGAAGGAAAATGTAACAAGGTAGAATGGGCCTAAGAGAAGTTCTCCATCTTTCACAACAACTGTTTTCAACTATTTGCGGAGTGGAAAATTTGTAATGTTTAAAGGTTTATAAAGTACTTCAATTAGGAAAGGAATCCCACTTTCCTAATGAAATTAACCACACCTTGCGGCCCGCACGTGAGGCCCCGGGAACGGAAGGGCGACAAGGCTCTGCTGGACGTGCGGCTTCGGCGCCCGATCCCCGCAAAGTTCCCGTAAGTACCGCGTGAGGCCGTCCCGAGTGCGTGTCCCTGGCTGTGCTCTCACCTTCTGCCGAAGGTCAGCCCCACCGCCCGCCCGCAGCCACCTTCCTTCCCACCGCAGTACCGCCTAGCGCGTGCGGAGGGAGCAGACGCGCACCTGTGTGCCCAGAGGACGGTCACGAAAGGAAGAGTGGCGCGGGCGAGACGAAGGACACGACGAACAAGGCTGCCCCGTGCTGCCGGCTGTCCGTTCCCATCATGCACACAGACTCCTCGAGAAAGCAGAGGAGCGGGCGTCTCGCCACTGCCAGTGCCACGCGCCCGCCACGGCCTCGCGGGGGCCTCGCTCAGACGGCGCTGAGCGCACGCGACGGAGCACACCGTGCACGGTCGCTCGGGCCACGCAAGGTTCGGGAGCCGCCGGCAGCCCGGTTCTCTCTACAGTCCTAAGGACCAGTGACAGCAGAAGAAATTAAAGCGAGAGGGCAGACTGCCTCTGCGGAGAGCGGTAACGGGGGAGGGGCGGGCAGAGAGCTCCCCGGGCCGCACGTGTTGGGTTGGGGCTTCCGGCCGCGGCAGTGAGAGAGCGACTCACCCTGGGCGGACACGCTCTCCTGTGGGTCCCTCCGGGAGTCGGTCCGCAGGCATCTTCCGAGCAGCCGCCACGGGCCAGTCCAAAAGCAAGGACTCACGTGGTCCCAGCAGACGGCGTCGCGTGCGTGGCAAGCAGGTCGAATGATGAACCCCCACCCAACACCCACCTTCCACCCTTCAGAGGGAGGTCCCTCTAACACCCGTGCAGCCTCTTCCCTGCCGCGGCCTCAACCCCACCGGGCTCATTCGTCATCGGTGCCTCCACGCGTCCCCTGCCCTGGGAGAGGCTTGCGCCCCACGCCGGAGGGGGGGGGTTCTCTCCTTCTCCAGGGCAGTGGAATTGATGATGATGAGCTCGATGCAGATGAACCTGAGCACGAGCAGAAGAGGACTCGTTCTGAAGGATCGCCAAGAATCTGTCCTGGATGCGGGCTCTGTGGGGAAACCTCGTCACAAGCTCACTGGGGCCCTCAAACCCCTCGGTCGTCCCATTGTGGGCGGGGTGCTGCATGATGGCCTTGCCCAGCGCCTGCTGGATGGTCAGGAAGCCTTCACTGCTGTATCCTGCGTGAGCGATCAGCGCACATCCAAGCATCAGAGACCCGGGAAGACTGGAGGTGCAGAACACCCACTGAGTCGGGCGGGTCGCGGCTACCGATTCACGAAGACGATCAGACGGGAGTGGGCCGGGCTCCCTGGAGTCCGCACGGCGCCGCGAGGAAGGAGGAGCAGAAAACAGGGCAGAGGCATCCTGAGCACACAAAGCAAGGGATGTCCAGTACAACGCTCGTGCACGGTGGGGCCACATCCTCTCCCCTAAGCGCTCGGGCTTCAGTGAAAGGGTGCCCGCTTTGCGCCTTTGATCACCCAGACCACGTGAAATGGTTAAATTCAAAGCACTTGGGAGACACACAACCTCTCGCCTACTGTGACCTGTGTCTGAGCTGTCACTGCTGTGGTCCAAGGATTATGGTCATTGAATTTTGCTGCCAAGCCTCAAAGCCAAACTTTACCATGTGCAACCCTTATTTTGATACATGTAGCTGGTGGACGAAGGTCAGCTTTTGGGAAAAATAGGTTGGAGGGCAGAGATCCCTGGTTTGGGGATCTTGTAAGAGTGACAGGCCCTACCTCCCAGCGGGGATTACGGGCCCTCCACATGGGCAGAGCCAGCGTGGGGTACCCAGCAGTAAAGGGGAGGTGATCACGGTCTCCCGATGTCCTTGACCTATGCAGACCCCTGGATCTGTCAGCTTGAAAAAGGGAGGAACACATTGCTGATAACAAAATTCCGGGAGGTGTCACGGAGTCTTCACGGCACACAGGAGCGTTTCCACTGCAGAACTGTTGGCCTCTTTTCTAGGATCCCGTGGAACTTAGATAAGCCCTTGGGTTTACATTCCCGCTCGCTGGGCTTGCAGGGCCAAGGCTCACGTCAGTTGTGCGGCCATCCTCCCGTGAGGTGCACACTGTCCGCTCAATTTCCCGGGAGCTGTCCGCTCCCTCCAGGGAGGTCTCCCCGAGCCCCGCACAAAGAGGGAGACCCCAGCTCTACAGTGAGGAGGAGACCGGGCCTCCGAGCTGCCCCACGGCTTCTCCCCTAGCCTGCACACAGCTGACGGCCACCAGACAGGGGAATAAGCAAACGTGAGTACATGCAGACACAAAAAGCAGCGACGGGCCCTCCTTCTTCCTGTAAAACGCCCGATCCTCCCTCAAGCCGCTCAGCGTCACAGCCTTGCTGCTCTTTAACTTCCTCCAGAACGAAAGCATTGTACCCAGTGACACATTTCTAAGTGTTACTCCTTCGGCCTCTTCTGAGATGTTAGGTTAGCGAGGGCTCAAACAGCAACCAGAGGCGCGAGCGCGGGCAGAACCACACACGGAGGAGTCCGCCGTCGGAACGCCCAAAGGCCCGGGGCTCTTGGCTGGCGTTGGGAGGGTAGAGGAAGGATGCGCCCCAGCCGTGCAGGGCATCGCGCCCTGGGGTCCGCTTCGAGATTAAGGAGCTCCTCCGGATGTAGCTGAAGCGCAGATGGTACTTAACCTTCGGGGGATAAAGAGAGGATGACCTCGGTCATGGGGTCCCCACACTCAGCTAGGATGCGTGCCCGCTGCCAGCTGTGACTGGAGGGAAGGCCGTCCCCTCCCTCCCCTGCAAGGAGCACTGTGCGGTGTGCCCGGGGGAGCCCCCTTCATGCAGGCGGTTCCGAGCGCTGACACTGGAGCCGGGACACCCGGACCCAAACCCCAGACCTCCCACTGAACGGCGGTGGCAGTTTGGGCAGGTGACTTGACCTTCTTGCCTCGGGTTTCTCATCAGTACAATGCAGGTGAGATTAAGAGCACCTGCCCCAGAGGCACTGTAGGATCAAGTCGGATGATCCCTGGGGTGTGCCAGCGTGCGTTAGTGCTCAAAAAGTGTTTCTGGTTGTTTATTAGCACGTCTGTGTCCAGTTCCCGACACCCCCATGCGAGTTCAGGCCATTATTAGACTGCACAGCGCAATGCCAAAGCTACACGCGAGCGGCTTCCCCAACCCCACCAGGAGCCCCCGGCTTTCCCTCAGGCAGACAGACCCCCCCATACTGGAGCCCATGCGATTGGTGAAGTGGCCTGCTGAAAACCACAACCAGTCCTTCTGGAAAATGCCTCTGTTCCCGGCTCTCTTCTGGACACAAACTCGTTTGGTGCCCCCAACAGCTCTGAGTTAGGAACCACGAATACTCCCACTACACCGGTAGGGAAACTGAGGCCTGGAAACGTCAGCGCCCCTCCCACGGTTAGAGAGTGAGTGGTTGCCAAGGCGGGATCCAGTCCGTCATCAAGTAACTGAAGTGCGTGGTCCCCTTCTCTCGGCTTGAGGTTTCCCTGGGCAGGCTTCCCTTGGGAGGAATCTGGACGCTGGGAGGTGCCCCCGGGGCCAGGTTGGAGGCAGTGAAACCAGGAGCATTTTCTTACCTCTTCCGGAAATAAGACGGCAGCCAGGTGGCAAAGCGGACACAGGGAAACAGAGGGCGGCTCAGGTGCCAAGACTCCGTAATGGGCTCAAGCCCGAGGCTGGGAAGTGCGGTAAGGCCGTTCCGGGACCGGATGTCCCTTACCTTCTGCGGCAGGGGTTGCTTGCTGTCATTGAAGGCGTGATCGAAGACAATTCCAGCCAACACGAAGAAGGCTTTGGGATCCTCGATTACGTATTTTTCAAACAAAGGCACTGAAGAACAGCCTAGGATTGCGGAGAGAAAAGTCCAGTGAGCAAGAGGCACTGCCCGCCCATCCCCGCCCTCCCTGAGCGAGCCACGTGAGCCGGTGACAATGGTCTGAATGCCCACCATCTCCCAGCTGGGTGGCGCTGCGAGCCGCAGGAAGTGGAACTCGCCCTTGGCCATGTTGATTGATGGGGAGCATGGCTACGACAAGCAAAAGTGGGAGACAAAATCACAGACGAATGTAGCTGCTCTGATGAGAAAAATAATTGCTCCGGTCCCCAGCCCTCGCGTGTGACGAGGCTGTCGTCCAGGGTCCTCCTCGAAAGTAATTCTTCCTCAGAATGTGGAAGGGGTCACCGCATCACCCCGCCTCCGTGCCGGCGGCCAGGTGTCTTCTCTGAGAGCTCGTTGGTTTCTGCTCCTCTGTCTCCAGGCTGGAGAAGTCACTAGCACATGTCCACGATTGTCCCTTTCTGCTGTCCTTCTGGGAAGTGGTGAGTCCGCTCACCTCGCAGACACAGCCACTCTTGCAGGAACCTTTTCTGAAGTGCTTTGTCCCCTCCCCTCTGTGTGTCCCTTGCTTCCTTCTAGAAACCCTGCTGGGCGGGTGGGACTCAGTCACTCACACTTCCCGTTTCTTCATCCTTTTGCTTGTCACTGTCACACAACTCCCCGACCTTGTCTCCCAGCCCACCTGCCGGCCGTCACACGCGTCCACTCTGTTGTTTCCCTGAAAGCGACTTCACTGATCTTAATTTCCCAGTCCTCTTGTTGTTTTTTTTGGCCATCTCCGTGGCACGGGGGTCCAGGTTGGTTCTGGAGTGGCAGCATTTTCTCAAACGTCTCTGAGAATACGGAGAGGTGTTTGTTTTTTTAATGAACTGGACTCTCCGACGACGCTGGGGGTTATGGGGCGCTGAGCCCTTCAGCTACACAGGGCCTGGCTCTCCCATCATGACTGTCCCTGTAAGACAATTTCCTTTGCATGTTTAAGGAAAAAAAGGCTCTGACTTCTGCTTCTGGGTGCGATGGAGTAACGGGGACAGATTTACCCTTCCACCCTAAATAACAAAAAACTGGACCAAGAAGAGAGAGAGAGAGAGAAAAGAAAGAGAGAGAGAGAGAGAATCTGGTTTCTCAGACAATGGATAGTAAGTAGCACAGCATCATGAGACTTGAGGAAAGAGAAACACACGAGGCGACTGCCAACGTTGCCTGTTTTCAACCTGAGGCACATTTCGGACCGCAGCACGGGGCCGGGAGCCCCAAGCAGAGCACAGCAGAGTGGCGGAGAGGACGGAGTAGACAGAGGGTACCGGAAGGGTCTGAAGTGGCAGACAGGTGTGGTGCAGAATCCCGAAGAGGGGGAGGCTGTGTAGAAAGTGGCCTGGAAACCCGCACACAGGAGTCGCGCCCACTTCGGGATCAGGGCCCTTCCCGGGGCCAGAGGCACTGGCGGGCCATCGGTCAGGGTGGGCAGCCCTCCGCCTCCCTCCAGGTGTTCAGTCGTGGGGTCACTCGTCTTTCAAGTACAAGCTGTTCGCCACCCAAAAGAAGGTTAAAAACAAGTGTTGAAAGGCTTGTGGATGAGACTGAACTTTAACTTTCCATCAGAACAAAACCCATTCTTGGGGGAAAAAAAAGCCAAAATGAACCACTTGGTCCATAAAACTTGAGATTGAATCCAGGTCTCCAACTGTGTGATAGAGACATAAATCCTTTCTCTTCTCTGCTCAGTGTTGCTCCCCTGACATCCTCAGCACGGGGCAGGGGTGGGGGGGTCACTACTTTTAGCTGCAGCTGAGTTTTACGTTGTTTTTATTTTCATAGTTCTGTTTGGTCCTCTTCTTTTGTCAGATTGGCTGGGTAAGTCTGCATTGCGACATATCTGGGGGACAGGATTATGAGTGAATTTGCCTATTTTCCTCTAAATTGTTTGTTTCCTTAGCCATATTTAGGTTTCTTTTTAAACACACACACACACACACACACACACACACACACAGGAGCACCTGGGTGGCTCAGTCGGTTGAGCTTCCGACTTCAGCTCAGGTCATGATCTCGTGGTTCGTGGGTTCGAGCCCCGCGTCGGGCTCTGTGCTGACGGCTAGCTCAGAGCCTGGAGCCTGTCTTTGGATTCTGTGCCTCCCTCTTTCTCTGACCCTCCCCTGCTCACGCTGTTTCTCTCTCTCTCTTAAAAATAAATAAAACATAAAAAAAAAAACCACACACATTTGGCTAACCTGAGAAAAATACATACATACAGGAAGGTGTACAAAACACAAAGGTTCGCTCTCATGAGCAGTTATAAAGTTCACAGCCAAGTCATTACCTCTTGGGTCAAGAAATAAAATATTTTTACCCCAGATTTTTTTTTTTGTCTAGATAGTTTCTTACTATCCATTTGGTTCTTAAATGCTTTCAAGAACATGGTTTTAATATTTGTTCAGCGTCTGGTTTCCCACAGGCCCCCATAACCCAGTCCGCCCTATTAGCAGAAACAATAGGTTAATCTCTTTCCCAGAAATTGCCAGGAAACATCCCAGTGTTCCCTTGGCTCTCGCTGAGTTCGGTGTTCCCTGGACAGGTCACGGTAGCAAGGGGACCGCCACGCGCAGACCGGTGTAGGCACAGGAGCCATCCTGAGCCCCAGGAGGAGGCATCAAGGGCTGAGGGCAGGAGTGGGGTCCAGCCCCCCCCTCCCCCGGGAAGAAACAGGCTGTGCGGATTACCAAAACGGGACACAGGTCTGTCACGGGCTTGGAGGGATCGTCAAACCACTGTCCTCCCTTCCACGGCGGAGGATTTGCTTACGGGAATGGCCTGAAGGGCGAAATCTAATTTTTATTTATCCTATTATGTGATCTGAAAATGTCAATGCAAACAACTTTTGTATTCATCGTTCTTATTCTTTTGTTTAAGTGTGAAGGTTTATTTATTTTTTTTTAATTTTTAAATTCCAGAAAAATACATCCCAAACTGTTAGCAAAGAATTCTGCGAAGTGGCCTTTGGGATGCGAACTTAACTTTTCACGCTAAACCTTGTGTTATTTCACGTGCAGCTGTTCCGAGAGAGAGAGAAAGAGAAAGAGAGAGAGAGAGAGAGAGAGACAGAGAGAGAGAAAGAGAGAGAGAGAGAGAGAGAGAGAGAGAGGGAGGGACGGAGGGAGGGAGAGAGAGGGAGGGAGGAACGGGAGGCACAGAGCCGTCTGAGTACGCAGGGCGCAGAGGCGGAAGCGGCCCGAGGCGGAAGCGGCCCGAGGCGGAAACGGCCCGAGGCGGAAGCGGCCCGAGGCGGAAGCAGAGGGGAGGTTCCGGAACAGCCGGCCTCAGCCCCGGAGACTCCCGCAGGCGCAGGCCCGTAGCGTCCCTGGCACAGCACGCGTGCGCACAAGAATGCCTGGAAGGACAGCCCTGGAACCGGCGATGCAAAGGACAGGGTACAGGCAGCGGCGAGGTAAGAAGTGAGTCCGAGGTAATGAAACCGAAATAACCCCTCGAGACATCCAGCACGAGGAGAGAGACACGGCCTGAGGTGGGATCTTAAAGAAAGACGAGAAATGCTTTCTTCTCGGTGGACGCGGCCGAGGGGTCCCAGGCAGTGAGGTGGGGATCCAGCCCGATGCAAAGCCCGAATGTTTAGGGACCCGGAGGGTTGCCCGCGAACAGGAGCCCAAGGCCCCAGGTTCGTCTCCGTCTCCCTGCGCGTCCCAGCGAGCAGCCAGAGGCGGAGACAAATCGCGCCCGCTGACTTCTCTTCCAACCCCTTGCGCGTGTGGGGGAAAACCCAGGACTCGAGCGAGGCTCCTGCAGAGCCTCCAGCCTCGCTCGGACCATCCCCCCACTTCCTTCAGCCTCGCCCACGACGGCCACCCCACCCCCACCCCCAGCCCCGCCTGCCCCCCGAGGCCCAAGGCCGCTGCCATCCCACCCCGCTAGTCTTGTCCTTCACCGGCAGGCTTTACCGCCCTGTCACCTCCAGCCTCCCAAGAAGAGCTTTCTCTTGTGTTTCGTTTCCCAGGCTCGTAGTTGTAGAACAAGAACGGTATTTTAGGGTGCCAGGCAAGCGCAAAGCCCGGAAACAGCGCCCCCCCACCTGTGTTGCCACTGAGGGCCTTTAAAAGAATTGTCTCCATTGAGTGGCACTCAGAGCTGGGACAGGAGAGGCTTTCTTTTCACCCGGTACCTTATGTATTCTTAGAACACCTTTACAAAAGCATCTATTACAATTACGGGAAGTTTGGAACATGCCTCCACGGTTTGTGGACTCCACGTTTTGAAAAACTGTATCTTCCTAACTGCATTAATTCATTCAGTAAATATGCATTGAGCAGCGAGTGTGTGCCAGGCATGAAGGAGGCCCAGTGATGGAGAAAAGAGACACGGCCCTCTGCCCTCAGGGAGGTGGAGCCCAGCGCAGAAGGCAGACTGGGCACGGAAAGCCGAAAGTGGCCGTGTGGTGAACCGTGATCAGAGCGCTCTGACCATAGCCAACGGGGCTCAGGGAGAGACCAAGGCACAGCTGCGGAATCTAAATAAAGTCCGGCTGGCAGCTCTGCCCAGTCCCCCTGAAAGATAGGACGGCACGGCCCACAGGAGCCAGACCCCGGAGAAGGGCCTGCTTGACTCCTGGTGCGGTGGAAGCCACCGGAGGGGCAGAGGCACAAGGCTGGCCAGACCTTTCTGACCTTTGAGAGACCTTCCTGGCTGCACGCAGAGACTGGCTTAGAAGAGATTAAAACGAGAAGAGAGACCAGTTGATTGGCTAATTCAGGATCTCCCAAGTCGCCAGAGTGTGGTTGCAGCAACGCAGAGACCTCGCAGACGGCTTTCTCCCAGCTGTCACCTTGGCAGACCCCAGATTTGGAATCACCATGATAATCACCCTCAGGAAAAAGCCTCAAACTCTACAAAAATGCCCTCTCTCCCTGTCCTTACCCCATCTTTGTGTCTCACCTTCAATCTCAACGTCAGAGGATTTGCCCACCGCTCCAGTGATAGCCTTCAACGTTGCGCTTTTGGAAGAGACATAAACTAGTTGGTATCTGGCGTGATTAGGAAAATAGAGGAAGTCTGGCAGGATACCGATGTCGATGGCCAGGTAGTCGACAGGAGACATTTTCTTGGGCAAACTGTTTAAACGCAGATACATGACGATAGTGGAGAAGAGTAGCGGCATCAGGATTTCAAGCACTGTTACCAGAGTCTTCCGCTTCTAAAACGGAAAGTGGCCTGTTAATCCACAGCAGAACGCAAGTGTTAAGTCGCCACATGGCGAAGTTTCTTCCACTAAGAAGCTCTTTCATTCTCTCCCACCCCCAGCCTCCCTGCACAACCCATGAAAAAGAAAAGAAATGGAGAATGAACTAAAGGGCCTCTCCTTCCAGACTTTTCCATGCCTTCAGCGGCGAGAAACCAGTAGTGGTGATGCCGCCTTCAGTGATGACGGTTTGTGGAATCCCAGTGGGAACCTGGCTTATGTGCAGGAAGGGGCCCCGCTTCAAGTACGGTTGTTGATTTTTTCTTTAATCAGTTATTAGGTGCCAACGTAACATAAACATTCAGTACCCTCCCCCCAGACATGCCCACGGCCCCACGGACCACCTTACCCACCTTGTAGATGAAATTCTTCCAAAGAAGAAGTTTTAAATTCCTGACCATTGTCACTTTTCCACCCAAAGAGGACGGATCAGCACGAGCTGGGAAGCAAATGGGGCAAATGTCAGGCATCCCACACACCTGCCCTCCTCCTGTCCTTGAGGAGAGCTGTCTGCTCTCAGGCTTTCAGAGCATCGTTCCCTCTTTGTTGCTGACTCCCCCTCCTCTGCCCACCTCTAAGCATCCCAGCGCCACTGCTTCGCTGACACTCCCCCGTGGGCGACCTCGCTTGCTCTTTGGGGTTGAAATGCACAGACACACTGATGACTTCCACATTCCCATTACAGCCTGCACCTGCCAGGTCTGCAGGTGCTGGCATCCACTCCTCCGGCAAGGCTGGTATTGCTCCCCCCCCCCCCCCAGAGCAGGAGCCCAGCTTCACGAGGACTCGAGAAGCCCTCCCTGTCTCCTCTCATCCCCCTGCTTTGCCGCAAGCCTGGCTGTGACCCAGAAGGGACAGAAGTGGCTTCTGCTCCCAGCCCACGCACCTGCTATTCCTCTGCCCAGGGCACGCCTCCCTCACGCGTCATTATACTACTGAACGTGCTGTTTATTTACTGCTTATTTGATCTGATTTCCCTCTGGAGTTCATGCTCCATGAAGACAGGGTTGGTTTTTTGTTTGTTTTTGTTTTTTGCCTGTGTTTTGTTGTTTCACTACGGGGCCCCCAGACTCCCAAGCGGGGCCAGCGCGTGCCCACCACTCTGTGAACACGGGCCTGGGAATAAAGGCGTCAGAGGGCGCGCGGCTTATGTGGGGACGTGGCTGCGGCAGAGATGCTTGTGGGGAAAGGACACTGCGGTGGCAGCAGGAGCCTTCCCTCCCGCTCTCGCTTCTCGCTGTATCCCATGCTTTAGCTTTTAGCTGCTGCCTCCTCACGATCCTCATTTCTAGAAACGTGTTTTCCGTTAGTGAAAGAATGGAGGCATTTTCTTCAGATGACAGCCTCTCATGACATTGCCGGAAGAAACAGTGTCGTGAGCTCACTAAACGTCGCCGAAGGTGAGCTTTCAAGTGGCTAATCGTGAGATTGAATTTCACCTCAAGATCAAAACAAAAAAAAAGCGAGTGCAAGACAGTTCACAGTTGTCAGCCGTGGCTGCAGCCCGTCGGTGCAGCCAGCAGCCCCAGCCACCGGCATTTACTTCCTGCTCACGGCTCTGCCGCCTCCTGGGATTGGCTGGACTTGTCTCGAGGTCTTGTTATGGCCCGAATTGTGTCCCCGCTCCCACCCCAGCTGCTATGTCTAAGTCCAAATCCCCAGGACCCCAGACCGTGACAGTGTTTAGAGGCAGGGACTTGACCGAGGGTGGCCTGCGTCCTCACATATAGAGGAGATATGGACACACAGAGGCGGGGGGGTGGGGGGAGTGCGTGGCCACAGAGCACGGGCGAGGGGCGGCCACCCGCAAGCCCAGGGGAGGGATGGAAGTGGCAGGAGAAAGCAGCCTCGCCGCCGCCTGGACCGGGGACATCCAGGCCCGGAACGGTGGACGAATCCGCTTCGGCTGCGTCGGCCCCGGGGCGCCGTGTTGGGTCAGCGCAGCTCTGCGCCATGAGGCCGCTGCCAGCCGGAGCGCACTGCTCTAAGGGCAAGAGGCCAGGCCACACCATAGAAACGCACTTAAAGCATCTTGTCACACGCCCTTGGGAACCACCCCACTGGCCAGAGCGCATCACACAGCCGAGCCCAAGATCAATGCAACAGGGAAGGAAACTGTCTGCTCTGATGGGGGCTGGGGGGCACTGCAGACTCACATGGCGAGGGGCATGGGTGTGAAATTTCATATGGGGGGAGAAAGACTGTGGAACAAGAGCCACCTCCCAGAACACCCGACTTCTGGTGCTTCAGAGCTGGGGGTCAGAATTTGCCAGCCTTAACAACCACGCCAGGTAGATGGGGAGGTGTTTTGGCTCATTACTGGCCCACCACAGATTCAAAGCAAAAACACCCAGAGACCATGAGAATGCGTGGTGTTCGCCAACCACAGCTTCGATTCGGTGGAATGGGACAGGAAAATAACTAGAGTAGATGGAGGTTTTCATACTGAGCATCTTTTCAAATTTATGATAATACAGGTAGACTGATCCTTTTATTTTTTTTATTAAAAAAATTTGTAATGTTTGACTTTGAGGGGGGCACAGTGGGAGTAGGGGAGAGGCAGAGAGAGAGGAGAGAAAATCCCAGGCAGGCTCCATGCTGTCAGCACAGAGCGTGACGTGGGGCTTGAACTCATGAAACTGTGAGATCATGACCTGAGCTGAGATCAAGAGTCAAATGCTTAACTGACTGAGCCACCCAGGTGTCCCTAGACTGTCCCTTTTAAAAGAAAGTTTACTTTGGTGCTCGTGATACACAACAACTAGCAACTGCGCATCGAAGGCATTGTGTCTGGGCATGATGCCATCATCAGAAGATCAGTGTGTGACTCTTGGTCTCAGGGTCGTGGGTTCAAGCCCCACGTTGGATGTACAGGTTACTTAATAAAAAAATAAATGAAAAGATCAGTCAGTAATAGAGCTCATCTTGTTGGAATTTAGTAGCTTAAAATAAGCCTAGTAAGGGATATAACATGTACAAAAGAACACGTTACAGTACAAGGTGGAAACAAGAATCAAAAGCAGTACACTTAAGGGCAACCAAATTGACTGATGAAACAGAACAAAAGTCCAGGAAGAGACCACAGATATATGGTCACTTGATCTTCCAGCAAAGCTGACACTGCAGGACAGGGACATACAGTCTTCCCGACAGATGGCTTAGGGCCGACCAGCTGTCCATGTGTATACTGACTTCTGTCTCCTACCACACACAAAGCACCAACTTCAGATGAAATACAGATCTAACTGAAGGGTGAAGCAATGAGCTTTTAGGGAAAAAAAAAATAGGAAAACATATTCGTGACCTTGTAGTAGGCAGAGATTTCTTAAACATGACTCTAAACCCCTAAACGTAAAATTGGGGTAAAATGAACCATGTCAGAATTAAGGATTTCAGTTCTAGAAAAGAGCCAGTAGGGGAGTAAGTGGAATCCAGAATGAGCAAAGGTATCTACAAGTGACTAAGAAAAAGACAGACTTCCCAGTAGAAAAATAGGCTAGAGGGGCGCCTGGGTGGCTCAGTCGGTTAAGAGGCCGACTTTGGCTCAGGTCATGATCTCGCAGTTCGTGAGTTCGAGCCCCACGGCAGGCTCTGTGCTGACCGCTCAGAGCCTGGAGCCTGCTTCAGATTCTGTGTGTGTGTCTCCCTCTGCCCCTCCCCTGCTCATGCTCTGTCTCTCTTTCAAAAATAAATAAAAATGTTAAAAATTTTTTAAAAAAAGAAAGAAAAATAGGCTAGAGACTTGAGCAATCTCCAAAAGAAAATGCTGAAATGGCTGACAAACATAAAAAATACTCAACCTATCTGGTCATCTGGAAATGCATTTTATAGCCACTGCGGCCACCCTGAGACAGAGATTTCTGCATGGAATGGTCGCTGGGGGACACTCTGGAAACCAGCACTATAGCCATTTCTGCAGGCACAACATGACACAGACTTTGAACCCTCCCCCACAAGCTCCGTTGTGAGGACATCATGCAAACAGGTCCCAGAAGACAAGACAATCCATTTATCCTGTATTTGGGAAAACAAATGACGAGGATAGAAAAAGAAAAATGGGCTGAAAATAACAAACGCAGCAACTATTCAGAATGTCTCTGAGAGTATCACTACTAGTCCTTTGAGCCAACAGCCCCCCCGTCTAGGAGTCTATTCTGCAGGCTCACCTGCGCAAGTATGAGCTGACACTGTACAAGGCTCTTCAGTGCAGCATTGCTTAGAATAGTGGAGAACTGTAAGCAGCCTCGTAGTACCCACCGCAGGGGACTAGTTGTGTAAACTATTACATATCCGAACAACAAAGTGACACGCAATCCTAGAAAAATATAAGAGCTCTGTGTACTGGCTGTCTTCTGGGATTTGCAGGATAAATGTGAGAAAATAAATTCTGTTGTATAGACCACTCAGTCTATGGTATTTGTTATGCAGCCTGAGCTGAAGTAGACAATAGTGTGCCCATCCACACGGGCTGTGTATAAGGGGGCAGGGGGAGTGTGAGTCATCTCCGTACCCTCTCAGTTTTGCTGGGAGCCTAAACCTGCTCTAAAAATAAAATTGATTCTTTAAAAACTGTTTTGACAAAACTATCAAAAGGAAAATTCATAACCCTAAATGCCCCTTCAGTATTCAATCAGAAATTTCAAGTGTGCCTGGGTGGCTCAGTCGGTTAAGCCTCTGACTCTTGATTTCAGCTCAGGTCATGATCTGACCTGAGGTCAGATGACCTCAGGTCATGATTTGTGTGTTCGAACCCCACACTGGGCTGTGCACTGACAGCGCGGAGCCTGCTTGGGATTCTCTGCCTCCCTGTCTCTCTCTGCCCTTCCCCTGCTTGCGTTCTCTCCCTCTCTCAAAAATAAATAAACATAAAGAAGAAGAAAATTTAAAGGCCACAAAAACTAATCCATTAGGAATATGTGTGATATTTTTTTTATTATTACACAGACCACGTCTGGTTACCCTGGCTCACGGAACAAGGTCTGTGCAGTTACACGGCTGGGTGATCTTCTGATAGGTCATAAGCATCTTTGTCACCCACTGTTAGGGGTGTCAAGGGCACGTGTGATGCTTTAGCTGAATGGCTGAGCTGTTGATGACAGGGAGGAAGGCAGTACCCCTTTTCCTGAATACCTGGGAAAGATAGAAATCACCAAATCTGTCTAATACAGGAAAGCTAGATGTAATCATATGCTCGGTTTATGTGTGGATGCATTTAAAGGTATTTTTTAAATGCCACAGCTGAGACTTTGGCCAGGAAAGGATCATTGGTAGAGAGCACGAGACCATCTGTAGTCTGCAACAACATTTTCCACTGAGAGAATTGTTTCTGTAATGTGTTTCCTGAACTCTGAATTTCTCAGAGGGGCGCCTGGGTGGCTCAGTCAGTTAAGCATCTGACTTCGGCTCAGGTCATGATCTCACAGTTTGTGGGTTCAAGCCCCATGTTGGGCTCTGTGCTGACAGCTCAGAGCCTGGAGCCGGCTTCATATTCTGTGTCTCCCTCTCTCTCTGCCCCTCCCCTGCTCTCTCTCTCTCTCTCTCTCTCTCTCTCTCAAAAATAAAATAAACATTAAAAACCATTTTAGGGGGCACCTGGGTGGCTCAGTCGGTTGGGTGTCTGACTTCGACTCAGGTCATGATCTCACAGTTTGTGGGTTTGAGCCCTGCATCAGGCTCTGTGCTGACAGTTTGGAGCCTGGAGCCTGCTTTGGATTCTGTGTCTCCCTGTTTCTGCCCTTCCCCCACTCGTGCTCTGTCTCAAAAGTGAATAAACATTAAACACAAAAAATAAAAATTTTTAAAAATTTAAATTTCTCAGAAACAGATACTGTTTTAAAGCAGAAAAATTGGATTAGAAAAGAGTAAAGAAGCACCCATATGTAAGCAAATAAACCCCCAAACTACATAATCCACTAGTACACTGAATCAACACAGGATGTAGTAATTAAGAATAAAAAAGGAAAGAGGTGCCTGGCTGGCTCAGTCGGTAGAGCATGCGACTCTTGATCTTGGAGTCATGGGTTTGAGCCCCACATTGGGTGTAGAGCTCACTAAAATGATAAAAACTAAATAAAAAATAAAAAAGGAAAAATAATGATGCACAGAACATTAGCCACTTTGAATTAATAGCTCTCTGCTAATCAGTTGTCCTGGGGTGGGTTGATTATCTAGGAAAATAGAAATCTCCAGGTCAATCCAATACAGGAAGAGAATTTTTTAAAACCTAAATATATCCGCAAATAAACTGCGAAGAACCTGAGAAAGTTGTCAAAGAGCCTGCAAAGCAGTACAAGTGCCAATAACTCAAGATGGGTGGGTTGTTTTCAAAGGCAAGGAACAGATTGTTCTCATGCTGTTTGATCCATAAACGTAAAGACAGAAAACTTCCAGTATTTAAAAGCCAGACTAGTATCACAGTGATACCAAACTCTGAGAAGGATGGCATTTAAAACCAGCCAATCAACCAACCAAGCGAAAAAACACCAAAAAGCAAAAACAAAAAAATCTACAACTCATTCTCACTGAAGAAAAGAAGACCTAAAAGCTCTTGATAACATAAAATCTGGAAATGCATAAAAGGAATAATACCCCATGAGCAAATGGGAAATTCATTGCAGAAATATAAGAATCACTATTTTCACTATCATGAGATCTGTTGGTGTAATGCATCATATTTATTGGTCGAAGATTTAAACTCATATGATTGTACCAATAAATTCCAAAAAGGCATTTGATAAAATTCATGTATTCCTGGATCTTTTTTTTTTTTTTTTGTAACCTTAGAAAAAGACTTGTCTGTAACATACTAAGACTATAAATCTCTCAATCAAAGGCAAAGAAAGTTTCTGGTGACTGCTAGAAGAAATCACAGTTAAGCCGAACCAAGACTACAGTGCCAGCTGCAATGTTATTTTCTAACGCTGTTGGGGAAATGCTAACAGAGAGCCATTGGGTCCAGTCTTGAGATCTGTTCCCCATTTAAGGGCACCTGGCCAAGGGGACAAGAACAGGGCTGAGTCCCAGTCTGCTCCAATCACCCTGTGAACCTCGAAGAAGGCTGGGTCAGCTGGCAGAAAGAAAGACCTTTGCTAATTGTTCCACTCAAAGAGCTTCCTTTATCTAATTGTTCTGCATAGTTGGGATGACTTCAACTAACTGGAGGGATCTTTATCTAATTTGGTGGGTGTCACCTTTTGGCAATTCTTCAGCAGGCAAAGCATGTTGTATGACCTCTTGGTGGCCCTGTGCTACTATGGTCAGATGATAGAATGAATCAAGAGACATAAACATAGGTAAAGAGGAGACTAATCTATGATTATTTGCACATCATAAAATTGTATACACAGGGAGCCCAAAAGAGCAACTGAAAAACCATAAGAAACAGTGAAAAGAAGGTTAAAGTGGCCAGTTACAAAATTAGTATTTAAAAAAAAATAGACTTCTTATAAACAAACCAGATAGAAAAATATATTTGAGGAAAAAATCATTTTTGCAATAGCAACACCAGAAGAAAACATGTGGGAAGAAATGTAATGAGAAATATGCCCATATGACCCATATGAAGAACACTTTACAGAGAAAAATGTAAAACACTTAACAAGAGACATAAGATTAAGCTTAAGTAAATGGAGAGACAAATCTTGTCTTTGCATAGGAAGAGTCAATATGAACATATTAATTCTCCTAAATAATTCTACAAATTTTGCATAGTGCCAATACAGATTTCAACAAGATTTTTAAAGAACTGATGCAGAAGCCCATATGAATCACAAAGATGTGAAATTAGGCAAGAAAATTCTTAAAGGGACAGATAATGACTAGGAACTATCTAAAATTTTTTATTTATTGTTATATAAATTCATTAATTAAAAAATACCAGACTAGGATAGTAACAGCTCAATAAGGAAAGAGAAGAATCTACATATATCCACCAAAGTATACATGGGAATTTGTGATAAAGAAAACATTTCAAATGAACTGAACGAATATCAATAACAGCATTGATGCCTGTTTGTTTAATAACCTAGGTGAAATCAATTCCTTGAAAGACATAACCTACCAAAACTCACTCAAGAAGAAATAGGTAACCTGAATAGTTCTATATGTACTAAAGAAATTATATTCGTAGTTAAAAGCATTCCAAGAAAGAAAACCCAGAATCAGATGGTTTTATTGGCAAATTCTAACAAACATTTAAAGAAGAAACAGTATTAATTCTATACAGTCTCTTCCAGGACCTAGAAAAAGTGAGACTACTTCCCATCTCATTTTATTAAGTCAGCATTACCTTGATGCCAAATCCAGTCAAAAATATTATAAGGGAGACCTATAACTAAAAACATAACAACAAGGCAAGAAGAAAAGTCTTTACTCTCAGATGTCATGATATTCCCAGGAAATTACAAAAACTTTTTACAACTAATAAGTAAGTTTAGTAAGAGACAAGGTCAATATATAACAATTGATCGTATTGCTATATACTAGTAAAGAACACATGGAAACCCAAAATTTTTTCAAGGTACTATTTGTGATAATGACAATACTGATAAAATGAAATACTTAGAAATAAATCAAGCAAATTATGTGCAGAATCTAGATGAAAGAACACTAATGAAAGTTTTTTTTTTAATGAAATAAGTAGAAAGGCATACCATATTCATAGACTGGAGAAGTCTGTATTGTTACGACATCACTTCTACTCACACTGGTTTTTAGATTCAGTGCCATCTGAATCAAAATCTCTTCACTATAGTTTATAATTTATCTGAATTGGAAAAAAATCATATGAAATGGCAAAGGGAATAAAATACCCAAATTCATTTTGAAAGAGGTACAAAATTGGACACATACTACCACATTAAAGCTACATTAATCATGACAGTACAGTATTAGCTGAAGCATAGGCAAGCCAACTATGGCCTGCGGGCCAAATGCAGCCCACTACAGTCCAGCCTACAAAGTAAGATTGGTTTTGACTCCTTTTAATGGTTGGAAGACCTGCCCTCAACCACCATTACTAAACAATGAATAGCTTTGAAGTTAGCGTTTACAGTGCTGATGTGTGAGGCTTATATTGCGGTACATTTTGATGACAGCCAACATTTTTTGACTCACAAGTAATAGCAAGCCAGTGTAAGCACTTCCCGTGCTATCAAAAAATAAAACAAGAAATGAAATCTTCATTCCTACACAAATTTACAGCGGATTTATCTTCCAAAGCCGGACTACAGTTCCAGCAGCATTTTTTCCAGACCTCGATGTGTAAGTACAAAGGAAATTTTCATATTTCAAAATCCATTTAACTGTGCATTTGAGGAGTTCCTACCTCACCTTCGATTGGTGGCATTAATCTATAATGTAAGGACATGCTAAAAGGCAAATATCAAGAGAGGAATCTAACAGAATTCTATCAATGCCTTTCAACCCATGAATACACTCCATTGAAATCATATTCATGGTGAAACACATAAAATCTTACTACAAGTCAGCTTTAACAGATGAACATTTACAATAAATTTTGATGGTAGGGAATGCTGTCTTTGAACCCCAGCAAACCCATATATTATCCCATAAAAAAAGAACTCCACTTTTCTCATTAGTAGATACATATTGCAAAAATCTACATATTCAATTATTGTATCGGATGTCACTAATAAAATTTTTGTGGAAACTTGTGTCTTATATAACAAGTATCTTTATGATATCCTGAATGTTGCCTCTTGGCATGCAGAGCCTAACAAATTTGCTACCTGACGCTTTACAGAAAAAGCACACCAAACCCTGGACTAAAAGGTCAAAGATACACGCACAGATCATTGGAACAAAACAATCAATGAACATGTCAAAATGGAAACTTCACACATGTGGTCAATTTTCCACAAAAATGTAGTTCAGTGGAAAAAGGAAGTGTCTTTTTCACACGGATGGTGGTGGAACAGCTGGAATCCACATATGGAGGGGAACCTCCATTGGGTCGATACCTCAATCCATTATACAAAATTAATTCAAAATAGAGCATTGAGGGGCGGGCACCTGGGTGGCTCAGTTGGTTAAGTGTCTGACTCTTGATTTCAGCTCAGGTCTTGATCTCAGGATCATGAGTTCAAGCCCCGCCTTGGTCTCCATGCTGGGTGTGGAGCCTACTTAAAAAACAAAAACAGGGCATTGACCTAACTGCAAAGTCTAAGACTCTCACATGTCTAAAACACACACACACACACACGAGAATGTCTTCCATGACCTCAGATTACGCAAAGATTCCTGAGATACGACACCAAAAGCATAAAGGAAAAATCGACAAATTAGACTTCATCAAAATTAAATCTCTTTCTCTGCAAAAGATTAACAGGGTGAAGAAACAAGGCACAGATTGGGAGAAAATATTTGTAAATTGCTTATCTGACAAAGGAGCTATATCCAGAATATATAAAACTTTCAAAATTTAACAGATAGAAAATTAACAACCTAATTTTTAAAGATGTCGCACCAAAAAGGATATATATACGGCAAATCAGCCCATGAAAAGATGCTCAGCATTATCAGCCATTAGGAAAAGCAAATTCAAACCACAGCAAGATACTACTACATAGCTACCAGAATGGCTGAAAAAAAATTTTAAGGGGTGGCAAAGTTACGGAGTGACTGGACCTCTTATAAACCCCCAGGGGGGATGCAGAATGGTATAATGATGTGGGAAAATATTTTGGCAGTTTCTTATGGTTTCTTTTAAAGCTAAACACACACTTCCATACAACTCAACAATCCTATTCCTAAGTTTTTACCTAAGTAAAATTAATTTTTATTTTCCAACACACAAAAAACTTTTTTACACAGGAACCTATATACAAATTATTAATACAAGGCTTTACTCAAAATCTCCCCCAAACTAGGAACTGGGCCCTTGCTAAGTGCCAAACACTTTTCAAAGTATTCTGTGTGTCTTTACGCTGTGAATGCTCACAACAATCCTAGGAAGTGAGTACTTGAGTACTATGTGATCCCCACCCTACACAAGGGAACCAAGGTACAGAGAGGTTACGTGAGGGATTAAAAGCTGGGATTTGATTTGAGGCTGCGTGGCCAGAGTCCATAACCATATTTTAACCATTACAATATTAATTACTCTCCATCACTGAATTAAGGAGTATGTATACAGCCTTTGGTCTAGAATGAACCCTCCAATTGTAACATTGTTCCTATGGAAACAATCAGAGATATCCTATTCTAAAAATTCTGCATTGAATGCCACCAAGTTGGGCACCGCTGTACAAGAAAGTACATAAAGAAGCATATACAGATAGAGTTAGACAGGGAGATAGTATTTGTGCCCCTGCAAAAGAAATAGGAGCTGATGTATTGGTTTCATTTTTAAAATGCAGATAGTGTGTGTAAGCATATATAGGTGCCGGCCAACTTTTGCAATGGCAAGTTTTGCTGCCTTTTGTAAAGCCATAGTTTTGTTTATGAGTGCCACCATGAGCTTTAATTTTTGCCATCCATTTTTTTTTTTAGATTTTTTAATGTTTATTTTTGAGAGTTGGAGAGAGACAGAGTGTGAGCAGGGGAGGGCAGAGAGAGATGGAGGCACAGAATCTGAAGCAGGTTCCAGGCTGTGAGCTGTCAGCACATAGCCTGACGCAGGGCTTGAACTCCTGAACTGCAAGATCATGACCTGAGTCCAAGCCTGACGCCTAACCAACTGAGCCACCCAGGCGCCTTGTTTTGCCATCTGTCTTGAGAAATGTCTGAGCCCCGGGAATCCCCAGGAGCGTCCCATGCAACTTCTCAGTGTGATTTCACGCTATATGAATGTAATTTACATACCAGAGATTGTTAAAGAGTCCAGGAACCTGAACGCCTGGCTTCCAGTCTCACCTCTCCTATGTGACTTTGAACAGATTAGGACCCTTATCTGAGCCCCCGCTTGGAAGGACACCAGATGGGACATCCAGGTTTAGTGGGCCTTGAGCAGAGAAGGGGTTGTTGAGAAATATCAGAAGGGCCCACGCCTCTGCGCACAGTTGTTTGTGAGCAGGTGTCTGGAGCCTGGAATCTTCCCACAGAACATCTTCCTTTGCCATTGACCTTCACACCCTCTCAGCTCCTGAATATGATGACTAATAATGGTTGCCATGCAAGCACCCTAACAGGATTAAGAACAAAGGTATAAATTAGTACTGCGCGTGTGTCTGTCTTGGTCTGCAGGGTCCCTCTTCCTGTACCCCCACCTTCACCTTCCATCCGAGGGAAGTCTGAGTGAGCCAGCTCTGTTCCTGGATTTGGTTATGCAGGACCTTTCAGGTTTAGAAAGGGCTGGGGAAAAAATTGCAAGGTGTATCCAGTATAACTTAGAAATGGCAAGATTGGGGTGCCTGGGTGGCTGTCAGTTAAGCATCCGACTTCAGCTCAGGTCATGATCTCTCAGTTGGTGAACTCGAGCCCTGCATTGGGCTCTGTGCTGACGGCTCAGAGCCTGGAGCCTGCTTCGGATTCTGTGTTCTCTTGTCTCTCTGCTCCTCCCCTGTTCATGCTCTGTCTCTCTCGCTCAAAATTAAATAAGCATTAAAAAAACTTCTTTTAAAAATGGCAAGGATTGGTTCTTGAAAGAAAGACTGAGTGAGGAAGAGGCTAGTCAGCCAGGCCCATAGAGTCTCCGGGCAGACACTTGGGTTGGGAAGGAGGGGGTTCGGTCTGTGAGGAATGATGGGGAGAGAAGGTCTTTAAGATGCTTGTGACACATTAATAATCCCCGCCCCCCACACCCATCTCATAATTGCATTCAGTTGGGTTTTTGTTTTGTTTTGTTTTCTTTTGTGTTTGGGTGGTTTTTGGTTTGGTTTGTTGGTTGGTTTATTTGGTTTTTGTTGTTTTTGTTTTGGGCTTTTTGTATGCTCGTTATAGAGACCAGGCTGTGTAAGTCTCCAGCTATCCCCACATTCACTTCTTTTGCATTTGTGTGTCAGGCATTGTGATAAGCATGTATGCATTTTCTCATTTGACCCTGAAACAAAATACTTTGAAGTTTGGTATTCCTAGTATTATCGTTTTGATTTTAGGGGAAGGAGATGGAGGTTCAGAAAAGTCAAATGACACTCCCGCACTAGTTAAAGGGCCAGGTCCAGGTGTCAAGCCAGGTCTTCTGACTCTTTCATTCAACAAGTATTTACCAAGTGCCGCCTCTGTGCCAGCCATTCTGGGACCCTGAGATGTAGCCATGAAGTAGACAGAGTCCCTTTCCTCATGGAGCCCAGGTTGTGGTGAGGGAGACGGAGGGAAGGAAAGCCAACAAACAGGTAAGTAAACAGCACCACCTCAGATGGTAGAAGACAAGGAGCCCCTCAATCACTAATCCATGGGGGTCTTTGGGTGGCTGGGGCAGAAGCCTCCCGACTCGGTCATTACGGTGTGATCAGCAGCGTCCCTGTCGCGCCCCGTGACTGCTGCAGGGAGGTGCCACCGCCCGGCCCCTGCCGCCGAGGATCCTGAGTCGTAGGCCACTGGCATCGCTCAGTCAGGACGCTGGGGACCCGAGTCTGGGCCCTGGGCAACTGTTGGCTCCTGGCCTCCCCTGCCCACGACACTCGGGCCCAGGTCCCTCACCCAGTCCTGCCCCGCCCCTGCCACTCGATCTCCCCGCCCTCCAGGGGGATCCCTGGACAGCCTCGGGACCCTCCTGTCCCAGGTGATACCTGCCTGGCCTCGAGACCTCTCTGGTGACTCTGCCCTTGCCTCGGGACACTCCCATCCATGGTTGACCCCAACCCCACCTCAGGATCCTCTCAGCTCCAGGTGCCCCCAGGCCGACCTGTGTCCCTCCTGTCTGAGGGCCCTTCCCGGCGGAGGTGACCCGGACCCTGTCAAAGGCTCAAAATAACCAAAGTAAAACCAATGAATCACTGAAGTCGTACTCAGTCGAACTTGATTGTGCACACACCAGAATGCGTGTGCAGACCTGGAAGGAGGCCCCGGGGGTATATTGTTACAGAGCCGCTCAGGCGGCGGGACAGCAGCCACTGTTCCTCACAGGGCTCGGGTACAACACTGCACTTTTCAGGGGCCGCCTGTCAACCTCGGCAAATAGTTCACGTTGGGCTCATCATTTTCAGAGGCACAAGCAAGAACTGATCCAGGTCAAGTTCGCCCTGCCGAAAGAGGCCACGTGAAGCTCTGCTCCCAGGACTGAACTGGCTCTGTCTGCTCTGGGATCCTGCAAGGCTGGTCTCGGTTTGTTTCTGACTTTAACAACTCTAACCCACGACCGTCCTGCTGAGGGGACCCCGACCTGGACTCACCACCCCCAGGCCTCCCGGTCCATGCCCCCCTCTGCCCCACGACCCTGGACACACCGTAGGATGCTAGGCCTTCCAACCCACCCTGCGGCCGTTTTCTAGAAGGTTCCTTGCCCTCTGTCCAGCGCCCCCAGGGCCTCCCCGCCCGCCCGGCAGTCCGAGCCAGGCCCGAAGCCGCCAGTCGCCCTCCCTCCGCGCCCGAAAAAGAACAGCGCTGGGGAAATGGCTGAACGGCCGGGGAAGGTCGAGGTTCGGGGAGCGACAGCTGCCGCCGCTGGGAAGCGCAGGTGCACGCCGCGACGCCCCGCCCGCCTCCCGCCCTCGCGCTGCCGGGAGCTCGGCGCCCCCTGCCGGCCGCGCGGCGGCGCGCGGGCTCTGCGCAGGCGCGGGCGGGGCGGGGCGACCGGCCGGGCCGGGCACCCGCAGGGTCGGCGCACTGCGCACGCGCGAGCCGGCCGGCGCGCCCCCTGCAGGAGCTCGAGCCGCCGGGTCGGCCCCCGCCGCGGATTGCAGGCGCCCCCTCCCCGCCCCGCGGCCCAGCCGCTGTCACCGCCGGCGGTCGTCGCCGCCGCCGCCGCCGCCGCCGCCGCGAGGCCGAGCGCAGCCGGGCCCGAGGCCGGGGACCCCGCGAGAGGGCAGCGCGCCGGCCGCCGCCGCCGCCCTGGCGCTGAGGGTCGGTGAGTGCCGCTGCGACCCGCCGCGCGCGCTCGCTTGCTCCGGGGGCTCGCGGCAGCCCCCCGCCCGGCCGCCCTCCTGCCGCGGCTGCCCCCGGCCCACGAGTCCACGGCCGTCCCGCTCCCCGCACCCCGCCCCGGCGCGCCAGGTGCACCTCCCGGGGCGGCAGCGCCAGGCCGCCGGTACCGTGGCTTCCCCTCGGGCCGAGCCTCTGGGCGTGTCCCCCTCCCCGAGGGCGGCTCCCTCCCGCCGGCCCCGGAGCTGGACGCGCCGCCGCGCCCTTTGTGCCGAGCGGGGAGGGGGGGACAGGCGGCACCCGCTGGCCTTGGTCCTGAGGCACTCGGAGCATCCGCCCGCCAGAGCCTTGCAGCCCCCAGGCCCGGAACCCCGGGCAGGGCCGCCGGGATGCTGCTGGCTCATCCCTCGTGCAGAGGGATTCCCAGTGTGGGTGGGAGTTCATCCCCCCCCTGGAGTCCGCGTCGTTCGCGGGAGCCAGAATGGGGGGCCTGGGGTACACCGTTCATGGTGGGACTTGTGTGGCGGGCAGAAAGGCAGGGACGCCCGGCCTAGGTGGAGAGGCCTGCACAGCTCTCGGCAACCTCTGGAGTCCGGTATGAATTTGCGTTCGCACCTGTCTCGGCGTTGGCGTTCGGACAGTCCGCCTTGGCTTCCTGTAGCGGGTTTTGTCTCCTGCACCAGGGTTTAGGACGGATGTGTATTTGGTGCACGAATGAGTGCCCGTGCTCACTTTCCTGGACGTGGCCCATCGCCTTACAGGGTTATTTCTGTTTGTCGGCCCCTTTGCCTCCTGAACTTGGAGCCCACTTGCTGCCAGGACTGGATCTTGTCAGGGCTTGCATTCCCAGCACATAGCCAGAGTCTGGCACATACCAGGCACTCAAGAAACGCTTGTTGAATGGGTGGCTGAAACCCTGAGACAGAGCCGGGACCTGGGCAAGGTGCAAGTGAAAGTCAGTCTGGCTGTTTTTCTACAGAACACCTGTGTACTTTGATTGGTTGTTTTCCTTTAGAAAGTTTGCATCAAGGGAAAATACGAAAAAGGAGGAACAGGTAAAACTGGATGCCCTGGGAATCCCCTCACCCCTTTTTCAACTCCTTGCAGAGTTTTTTTTTCATTGCACACTTGGTCATCATGTCTGACAAATAGGATGACATCGTTCCCTCTCTGAGACGATCTCCCATCATCCTGATGAGACAGCCGTTTGGAACAAGACAGATCAGCTCAGGTTGTTTTTTAAAAGACACGAGCCTTACACAGTGCATGTGCCGGCCTCCTGGGAACCCGTTTTCACTTGGTCTCAGGTGGGAAGGCCCAGGTGACTGTTTCTTCTCCAGCCCTGCTCTCCAGGACGACAGCGGACTCATCTGCTCTCCAGTCGGTGAAGGGGAAAGCATTCTAGAAGTCTGGGGAGAATGGATGTGATCCCTGCTCTTGGGGCCCTTAGGATGGAGCTAAAGAGAATGATTTATTCACCAGTTGCTGTGGCATAAGACAGGTTGAGATAAGTACCAAACAAGGCATCAGCAAAGCTGCTGCCGCATCCAGAGGCGGAGGGGTGGCTTCCAGCAAGAGCCCAACCCTGACCTCTGGGCGGAATCAGCGGAACCGGGGCGCCTGGGCACATCAGTAGGTTAAGCCTCTGACTCTTGATTTCAGCTCAGGTCATGGTCACACAGTTCTCGATAGTGAACCCCAAGTAGGGCTCTGTAATGACAGCGTGGAGCCTGCTTAGGATTCTCTCTCTCCCTCTCTCTCTCTCTCTGCCCCTCCCCCACTCGCTCGTGCTTGCGTGTGCTTGCTCGCTGTCCCTCCCTCTCTCTCTGTCTCAAAATAAATAAACTTAAAAAACAATCACCCACGAATGAGTCCCGTGCCCACATCAGAGCCCAGAATCTTCCGGGGTGAGCCTCTGACAACAGTCTATGTCTTGAAGCACCCCCCGGAAGCTTCCATCATGCGGCCAGGATGGAGTTCCTGAGCCAGTGTTGTCCACGGCTGCTTCTCAGAGAGAGGGGCTTGGACTGGACTGGGAAATGGTATTCCAAGAAGACAAAACCCCCAAAGTCCGTCAGACCCCCATGGGAAAGTGTAGGGTGTGACCCACAGTCCCTGTCCCCGGAGACTCGGGCGGCACTCTTCCCCCAAATGGCTCAGAGACTCAGAGTCAGCAGGAAGACAGGTACCTTTGCAGGAGCTGAGTAAGGAGCTTGCTGCCTCCCCGGGGGGCCCTCAAGCGCCTCATTACCTCCTCTCCTACACATAGCAGGGCAGAACGGGGCAGGGATGGGACCACGGCTCCAGCAGGGGTGAGGAAGGCAGGAGTTAGCACAGGCTTTGTGGAACTCTCTCCTGGGCCACACCTCCGACTTCCAAATACACCACACCACCCCTGCCCGGTGACTAACTTCACCATAGACTCAGAGCTGTGTGACCCTAAGGAGACAGCTGCCCCAGCCCTGGACAGGTGGCTGGTGCTGGCGAGTGTGAGGACAGCAAACCACCTGGCGGTCCAGTGCCGGCGACCACAGCCTTGAGCCCAGTCTCTGGCGGCTCTGGGACAATGCCCGAGCCTTGTGGACTTGGTCCCACCTCATTCACGCAGGGGCCACTCAGGTAAACACGTTGTCCACCAGCTTTTTCTTGTGTCCTGCTATGTGCAAAGAATTTGAGCTTGCACCCCATGCGTTTTACTTATTTATTTGCTAAGTGTAGCCGTATACTCCTGTCCTGGGCATGGCAGACATAGATATATACAGAAATACAGACCTTGTAAGGGGACAAGAGGCAAAGTGAACAGGATTAAATTTGTTCCACATCTTGATGTTACCAGATCAATGATAAAAACATGTGCTGGTTTTGGGGGGTTTTTTTGGGGTTTTTTTTTTTTTTTTTTTTTTTTTTAGTAATCTCTATGCCCAGCAGGGGGCTCGAACTCATGACCCCCAGATCAAGAGTCGCGTGCTCTACTGACAAAAGCAGCCTGACACCACCTCCATATGCTGTTTTTAAAAGAAAACCTTGTGAGCAAGACTCCATCGCATTTATTGAAAAATATTTTTTTAAGGTTTATTTATTTTTGAGAGAGAGAGAGAGAGAGCGTGTGTGTAAGTAGGGGAGGGGCAGAGAGAGAGGGAGACACAGAATCCGAAGCAGCTCCAGGCTCTGAGCAATCAGCACAGAGCCCGACGCGGGGCTCGAACCCACGGACCTTGAGATCATGACCTGAGCCGAAGTCAGATGCTCAACCGACTGAGCCCCCCAGGGGCCCCTGCATCCCATTTATAAAGCCTCAGTGAAACGTGAGTCCCCCAGTCAGAAGGTCTGTTCTGGGTTCCGTTTATTTCAGTCCCTGGTTCTGGTGGTGTCGCAGGGAAATGCCATGAGCCTCGTGGATCGGCGCAGACCGTGGCAGCCGGGAGACTTGCCGTTCACTCCCGCTCACCAGGCCTGCGCTGGCTCGTGCTGAGTGGGATCCTGGGTGTCAGGGGCTGTCGGGGCAGGGGGAGCTTCTGGTGCCCGAGGCCCCTGGTGCGCGAGTGTGTGTAGACGGCGCTCCTGCAGCGGACACCCGCTCCAAACACCCTTCCCAGCTCCTGGGGTTCTTTTGAAAAGCCGTACCTCTCACACCTCGTCACCCTTCCCTTGAAGGGACAGGTTTGAGTGTGTTGGCTTAAAAAAATCAGCTAGCTGACAGACTTGCACAGCCATTTGCCATTGAGGAAAAGGAAGAGGCCTCTTGAAAGAGAATCTGCGTTTCCTCCTTACATGCTGAGCCCCAGGGTAGCCAGTGAGCCTCCCTGTCACTCCCCAAATCTCTACAGAGCGTCGGAAAGCTTCTGCCGTGGTTTCCTTTGTTGGTTTTCACGGAGCATCACCGTCATTCCCGAGTCATGTGAAGTCCCAACACGCGTGCGAGGCTCGAAGCAGAGCCATGGGCAGGGGCCTGGGGAGCGGGGCAGCAGGAGTGCCACGGTCCCTCCATGTACTGAGCGTCGCTAAAGCCAACCTGCCCCTCAATCGTAAAGAAAACTGCAAGCGCAATTTGTCACCGTCTATTCTAGCAGATGGCCTTGCTCACCCCGCGTACAGAGCAGTACTAGGGTTCACTGGCAGGCGCCGGGC
Organism: Cryptoprocta ferox; assembly: GCA_028646485.1. NCBI lineage: Eukaryota > Metazoa > Chordata > Mammalia > Carnivora > Eupleridae > Cryptoprocta > Cryptoprocta ferox. The sequence continues at coordinate 1,787,973 of CM053564.1, read as the reverse complement.
TCTGTGAACGCGCCTGCTGCTTTCAGCCTGTGTTTTACGGCGTTTATTGGTGTGTGGACACTGAATCTGCCGAATCCACAGAAATAGACATGTTCCTGTTTACAGGGCACCGCCCTTCAAAAAACACCCCCCCAAAAAAACCCAGAGATCACGGCTGAACAAGTAAGCAACACATACCTCCCCAGAGCAGCATTCCTGCCCGCCCCCCTCCCCGCTGCCTTCTCGCACAGCCTCTGAGGCCTCAGTCCGCTTCCCTTTCTGGCCCTTCCGCTTCCCTGTGACCTTATCATCCCCCTGCCCCAGCCACCAGGACTCTGAGACCCCCGGCCTTGTCACCCCCTCCCGGAGCCTTCCCAGAGCCTCCCCCGCACACACCCCATCGTCTCCCGACGCCTCCTTTGGCTCGAGCCCCAGCAGTTCCGGGCCGCGGGCCGTGCGCGTCTTGGGTCAGGAGTGTTAGCATCTCCATTTCCAAACCCTCAGCACCCGCTGCACAGCAAGGACCTGGCAGATGTCTGCTGGATGAATCAGTGCTTTTTTGTCTTGTGTATCCTAGAAGATTCTACCCACAAGCAGTAAGTGCCTATTTGGAGTGTGCACACGCAGACCTTTACCACCGCTGACAGTTGTGGACTCCCGGTGTCGATGAGGAAGTGCTCGCCGGGCCGGGTCCTCGCCAGCCTCAGTCCTCAGGAGAAGCGCCGAGCGCCAGCGCCGCCAGTAAGGCCCCGCGGGGCGGACGAGCTTGTCTGCCCCCCGAGTGGCGCGGACGCCTCTCCTCACCGGGCGTCCCCCAGGCCTGGGCAGACTGAGGCTCCCCTGGGAGGAGGTGCGCCGAGCCCAGATGTGACCGGAGCTCGCGCACGTGCCCTGCACTGGGGCCCCGGCCACTCCCGCCTCCTCGGCAGTGACGGCTCCTTCCGTGCTGAAGCGAAGCCGGATTTTGCGCGGGCACACGGACAGTGGGGGTCGTGTCCGGGCCCCGCGGGGACAAGCACAGGCGCGGGGCGGCGCGGCCCTCCAGGAACGCAGGTCCCTGGAAACGCCACCTTGCGAGGAGCGCCGGCCCCTGAGAGCCCGGGGGAGGCCGCGGGGCCCAGCGCCCGCGCGCTCCGGGCCGTTGAGTGACTCACCCAAAAAGCAAACATCGGAATTCTCAACACTTTGTGTAGCGTTTAATATTTTAACAGTGAGCAAACAAACCTTCCAGCGCCCCCGGGACGGCTTCCCCTTCCCTTCGCGGCTCTGCCCCCGGGAGTGAGGGGAGCCGCGCAGGGGGAGGCGGCGGCTTTGCAAGTGGCCCCGGCCTGAGTGTTTGCCGTGGGGTGGAAGGCACGGGGCTGGCTCTGGGTCGCCGTCACCGCCACTTCTGAGGACCCTGTGCCTCCGTGTCGAGTGTTTTAAGCAACTTTTAACTTCCTTTCCTCGTGTACATTTGCTTTCACAACCAGAAAGTTTCCCAGATTTTGTAATTCCGGGAATCTCCTTTCGGCCGAAACAGGCCAGAAGCAGGTACGGCACTGGGTGGGACTCCGGATGGCGCCCGTCGTGTGCGAAGCCACCGGCCCGGTGCCGGAGGGGGACAGAAATAAACACCCAGCACGGTGGCGGGGCCGCAGGAGCATTTTCTCTGTGATTTCCAAGGTTACGTTGTGGGAGCGACACATAGGATTTTGTAAAGAGGTCGACTATTCTCAGGATCCACGGGGATGTGGTGACACAGCCGGGGAGGGTCACGTCCGGGCTCTGCGGCTTTCTTGCTGTGTGATCCTGGGTCCGCTGCTTTCTCCTCTCTTTGCAAAAGTGGAGGCAGCCGAAGCCGGGGCTGACGGAGACTCTGGAAGCATAAAAGCGTGTGACGTGAAAGCTGCTTCTCTTTCCGTGCGTCAGGAGGGAGGGAAGACCCCCCGCTGTGGCCTCCGACCCCCTCAACCCTTCTTTCTCTGCGGTCAGATGTGCTGCGTCTTAAGTAACACACTTGCAGTCCGTTCTACCCTTCAGGTTCCAACTTGGTGAGCGGCGTTTCCCGATCATTTTCCATATTCTGCTCTAGGGCCTTCCCTCCGCCCAGAGGTGCCCACGCGTCATGCCAACGAGCCCCGGGCCCCTCCTGATGTCCCGTGAGGCGTCAGCCACCCCGCCGCCCTCGAGAGGCCCGCAGGCCCCACCCCAGAGCCCTCACGCCAGAGCTGCCTCCTCCCGGCCAGTCCTGCCGTAGCCCTGGACGGACAGCGCGGCCAGGAGCCTCTCCCCGGACCCAGGTCAGTTCGCGGGTGCCGCCGTGTGCCTCGCAGGGACAGCGGGAACACGCGCGGCTTGTCCTTGTGCCCTCCCCAGCCCTCAGCTGGGAGAGACGGGATTAAGCGTGGGGATGTGTCCTTTCTTGGCCAGACTTCCCCAGAGAAGGAAGTCGTCGACTTCTCTGACCAGAAGACTTCCTTGAACCATGACCTTTTTGTATTTCCCTCTTGGCAGAGGAAGAAAGTTCGTCCCAGCCAGGCCCGGTGCCCGGCCGGCTGTCCTGGGGATGACGGGCCCGGCTGGAGGAGCCGCTTTCCCCACTTCCCCTCTCCCACTTCTGGAAACCTCTTATGAACTCATGGGTCTCACTAAACCCTGCTCTTTTATTAACTGTCCACAACTGGTTTTATGACGCTTTTCCCACCTAGTTAATTTTGAAAGAATTCGGATAATTTATTAAGTTGCCACTTCATAGCACTCCATACTATTTTAGCTTTAATTCCTTCACATTTTAACCATGTGGTTAATTAAAAGCACAGTTTGGGTTAATTTATAAGTAACTTCTCGCAGTTGTGTTCTCCACCAGTGTTTACTCTCTCCAAGGCATAAATTGTGAGCAAGGATCGTTAGATGGATCTGCACGGCCACATCTTTACTAAAAAAGCAAGAGTTTTATTTTAAAAAGAGCTTTCATGGAAATGACTTTCACTGACTGAGGCCAAATATGAAGTTGGCCTTTTTCAGAAAACCGATGAGCTGTCCCTGCGTCTCCTCCGGGGTCTCAGGGCGGCTTCTGGTGGCTTCTGTTCCCCAGCCTTTCGTCTGGGCCTTCACGCTCCCTTTACCGCCTGCTGGTCGTGTTGTGTCGTTTCTGCCCGCGTGTGGTGCCAGTGCCTGGAACCAGAACTTTCCGTGTGTGTCATGCAGGCTCCTCCTCACCTGAAGGACTGGGGGCTGCGAAGGGCCCCTCCAAGCTCCCCCTGCCACCTCACCGTGCGGACGGAACCAGGAGTGCTCCGGGCCTCCACAGCCCGCCACCACCCACGTGTCCACCCCAGACGGGAGCAGCCTGCTCGGCCCCCAGCCTTCACACGGGCTGCTTCTGGAAGGTGGTGCTGCTGTGTCCTGGGCGTCTCGGGGTCTTCCTGAGCTAACTCACCCCACCTCCTTCTGTGGCAGGTGAGCGTCTCAGGAGCACTGGGCTCCGTGTCTCTGCTTCTCACGCTAGACGTCTAGGAAATGCGTGTCTCCAGATTGACGGAGACGTTTATCAACCCCCCACCCCGCTCTCATTCCTGCTGTGTCTCCTGCTGACACCCACTCGCAGCCCTGCCCAGCTCTGTGCACCGGTGTTCAGTATAATATTGCGATGTGACAAAGGGCAGATTTTCTTGGGAGATTTTCTTTCTGTCGCTGGGAGGCCACATACCAGTGCCCACGGTTAAAGCAGGAAAAACTGGTTCTGAGGGTTCAAGGCAGGAGGGTGTCACGTCCGCCCACCTGTCTGCTTACCGAGTCCTGCTCCCCTCCCCCGTCAGCAGGGTGAGCCCCCCCAACCTGTCTTCCCCACCCCCCTGCTCTGTGACTGCTGACAGGGAAGCCAGTCAGGGGGGACGAGCGGAGAGGCAGCGCACTCACCCAGACCGGAGGACACCTGCGTGGTGTTCACCCCACGAGTGCCATGCCAGCAGCACGTGGCACGTAGAGCCGGTCGCTGAGGCTGCGTCTGGGGAGGAGACGAGGTCACGTCCCAGGAGCGCCTTCTCTGCTGGAGCAGCAGCTGGAGGGGGGCTGTGGCGGGAAGGCTCGTGTCTGAGGGGAGTCTCCCGGCCCCCAGGTGCTCCCGGCCTCCCGACGGGCGCCGAGATGGGGGCGCTCAGGCAGCTGGCGCTCCTGCTCTGGAAGAACTACACCCTGCAGGTGGGTGCGCGCAGGCGTGCGCCGGGCCCCGGGATGGGCGGCCCAAGGGAGGGCGCCGTGACCCCCGCCGGCTGCGGCTCCCCTTCCCCTTCCAGAAACGCAGAGTCCTGGTCACCGTCCTGGAGCTCTTCCTGCCCCTGCTCTTCTCTGGGATCCTCATCTGGCTCCGCCTGAAGATCCAGTCAGAAAACGTGCCCAACGCCACCATCTACCCCGGCCAGTCCATCCGGGAGCTGCCCCTGTTCTTCAGTTTTCCCCCTCCCGGGGACACCTGGGAGCTTGCCTACGTCCCGTCCCACAGCGACGCCGTGAAGACCATCACAGAGACGGCGCGGAGGGCGTTGGTCATCAACATGAGAGGTGAGGTGTCCTCTGGATCCCGTCATGTTGGGCCGTGGGGCCCGGGCCCGGGCGAGCAGCCCCAGCCAGTGGCCGGACCCAGCATCGCCCCTCGTCATAAAATGGGGACCAGGCTTTCGAGGGCCGAGTGGAGCCCGGTGTGCCCCGGAACCACTCCTGAGCGCTCGTGGTGGTGACAGCCAACCACGCACCCAGAACAGCTCTTGAATTACAAGGGCAGGTGCGCCGTGAGTGTGCGGGATACGGCTGCGGGAGATCAGTGCTGGAGGGGCATCAGAAACTGCCGAGGGACACTCCAGTGCACCGGCCTGTCCCTTTCCTCCCTCTCTGCTCCCTTTCCCGCCTCTGACTTCAGCATGTAACACTCAGGGGGAGGTCCTTGGCCCTCACTGAGTGACGACGGGGAAGCCCTTCATGTGGAGTGGGGTCTGGTGACCGAGAAACCTTGTGATGCGTTACATTAGCGTCCCTCATATCTTCCTGACCCCCCACACAGCCTCCCTGCATGGGGTCGGGGCCGGGGTGCCCGTGCCCTTGGCCACTGGTCTCTCTGCCCAAAACGAAAGCCTCCCCGACCCTGAGGACAGGTGGACCAAGCCCAAGAGAAACCTGTACGTGTGCAGTCTTTTATCTGAACGTGACCCGAAGCGGCCGGAGCGCTGAGTGGACCGGGCGCTCGGGCAGCTCACGGCTCTCCCACAGCTCGGGGCTTCCGCTCGGAGAAGGACTTTGAGGACTACGTCAGGTATGACAACCGCTCCTCCAACGTGCTGGCCGCCGTGGTGTTCGAGCACACCTTCAACCACAGTGGGGAGCCCCTGCCGCTGGCGGTGAGGACCCCCCCCCAAAACAAGTCCAGCCTGCAAAGGCGCTCTGCCCGCCGGGGAGGTGATACCCGGCCTTGCTACGGGGCCAGCGTCACCGCCCCAGTCCCCTCAGAGGGAGCCTCGGTGCCGCACGGTGGAGGAAGCCTGAAGGAGGCAGCCACATTGCAGACTCTCATTCCCCCCACACACACACCCCCACCACATCCCCAGGCCTCTGTGCACAGACAGGGCAGGTGGGAAAGGGGCAGACACGTGGGACTGGCCTGGCCAGGGTTAGAATTTCAGCTACCTAGTTAAACAAACAAAAGGAAGTCCTTTGCCTGTCTGATGGCGTTCAGAACCGAGGACTGTCCAGTTCCCAGCGGCCTCCACTGATTGTCGGGGATGCCCCAGGTGCAGAGCTCCTCGAGGTAGACAGTGAGACAGAGCTGGCGAGAACGCCCTGGGGGCACGGATGGGGCCCCTGTCGCCGCCCGGGGCAGGACCACTCCCTCTGACGCTCAGGGACCCCGTGGACGTTGGTGGGGGGCGGGAGAGGCGGTGCGTTCACGCCCACGAGCCCCCTCATCGGGCCCTCGTTTGGCGCGGCTGTTTGCTTCTGTGTCTGGCTCCCTCAGCGCCAGTGGTTTTGTCCTTGATCCCACAGGTGAGATATCACTTACGGTTCAGTTACACACGAAGAAATTACATGTGGACCCAAACAGGCTCCTTTTTCCTGAAAGAGACCGAGGGATGGCACACCACTTCCCTTTTTCCACTGTTCCCAAACCCGGGACCAAGGGAACCCGCGTCCCCCGACGGCGGAGAACCTGGTGAGAAGCCCGGGCGGTGGCCGAGACCCCTCACTGGGCTGCTGACCGGTGGTGATCACGGGGTCCCTCCTTGCCTTTCTCTGCTGAAATACTCTGAAAGGAGCATTTGATCTGCTTCCTTGGAGAAAGAGGGAAACGTTCGGGAAAACCGGGTACTCTCAGGGCAGCAAAGGCTGTCCCCCTGTTTCCCAGGGGACACATGCTCTCGAAGGAAACCTCTGTGTTTCAGTCAGTTTGCATCCAGTCTGTGGGCTTAGTTTCACACTTCCCTTCTCTCCCTGGCTTTCGCCATGGACAGTTTAATGGGCTCTGTAAGCCGTGTGGTCCTTGAGTAATTGTCCAGGGCTCAAGTGCATCCGTGGGGTGCTTGCAGCAGCTCGATCTTGGCTTGTTGTGCCCTGTCTGTGCGTGTGTTGGTCTGTCCCCTGCGGCCTTGGAAGGCACTTGGCGTGTTGTCTTCTGGGAAGCGTGGCTGCGTCCTGGAATGGAGTGGGCCAAGGGTAAGCGAGGGGCCGCTGGGACCCGTCCCTGGGTTCCAGGCGGCAGCCAGGGTGTTGCAGAGAAGACAGGTTCCCACGGTGTGTAGGAGGCAGAGGGCCTGGACTGTTCCGTGTGCGGGGACGCTTTCGTAAGTTTGGAAGCAGCAGGAGAAAGACCAGCAAACTGCACCAGGTGCAAACTTGAAATTCGCCAAAAAGGAAAAGACATAACACCAATTATTCTGTTTTGTTTTTTGCTTTTCTTCCAAGATTTTATTTAACTTCAAGTAAGTTAACATAGAGTGTAGGACTGGGTTCAGGAGTAGAACCCAGTGATTCATCTCTTGCTTACGACACCGACACCCGATGCCCGTCCCAGCAAGGGCCCTCCTAGTGCCCCTCCCCCATCTCGCCCATCCCCCGGCCCGCCTCCCCTCCAGCAACCCTCAGTGTGTTCTCTGTTGTTAAGTGTCTCTTATGGTTTGTCTCCCTCCCTGTTTTTATCTTATTTTAGTTTTCCTTCTCTTTTCCTGTGTTCATCTGTTTAGTTTAAATGCCACGTGTGAGTGAAACTGTATTTGTTTTTCTCTGACTGACTTTGTTTAGCATAATACCGCCTAGCTCCATCCACGTAGTTGCAGATGGCAAGATTGCCTTTCTTTTGATAGCTGAGTAATAATCCCTTGTGCGTGTGTATGTATATACATATAGACACCACATCTTCTTTATCCATTCATCCAGCGATGGACATTGTGCTCTTTCCATACTTTGGCTGTTATCGATAGCGCTGTTGTGAACATTGGGGTCCATGTGCCCTTTGAATCAGCACTCCTGTATCCCTTGGATAAATACCTAGTTGTGCAATTGCTGGGTCGCAGGGTAGTTCTATTATGAATCTTTTGAGGAGCCTCCATGCTGTTTTCCAGAGTGGCTGCACCACTTTGCATTCCCACCAGCAGCGCACCAAAGGGTTCCCTTTGCTCCCCATCCTCGCCCGCATCTGTCGTTGCCTGAGTTGTTCATTTTCGCCATTCTGACAGGTGTGAGACGGTATTTCATTGTGGTTTTGATTTGTATTTCCCTGATGATGAATGACGTTGAGTATCTTTTCCTGTGTCTGTTAGCCATCTGGTTTTTTTTTTTTTTTTTTTTTTTTGGAGAAATGTTCGTTCCTGTCCTTTATCCATTTTTTCACTGGATTATTTGTTTTTTGGGGTGTTGAGTTCGATAAGTTATTTATAGATTTTGGATACTAGCCCTTTATCTGATATGTCATTTGCAAATATCTTCTCCCATTCCGTCAGTTGCCTTTTAGTTTCGTTGATTGTTTCCTTCGCTGTGCAAAAGCTTTTTAACTGGAGCAAGTCCCAAGAGTTCATTTTTGCTTTGCCTTGGAGACGTGTCTAATAAGAAGTTGCTCCGTCCAAGGCCAAAGAAGCTTCTGCCCTCGCTCTCCTCTAGGATTTTGATGGTTTCCTGTCTCACATTTAGGTCTTTTCACCCGTTTTGACTTTATTTTTTGTGTATGGTGTAAGAAGGGGGTCCAGGGTCATTCTTCTGCCTGTCGCCGTCCAGTTTTCTCAGCACCATTTGCTGAAGAAACTGTCTTTTTTCCATTGGGTATTCTTTCCTGCTTTGTTGAAGATTAGTTGGCCGTATATATGTGGGTCCGTTTCCAGGTTTTCTATTCTGTCCCATTGATCCGCGTGTCTGCTTTTGTGCGGGTACACACATACACCACCAATGTGAAAAGCAAGTAGGAGCCTGGGAAAAACATTTCAGCAAATGACAGGGGTCCACATATTTTTATGTTAAGGACTCATTAGTCCACACAAGTTAGAAGCACACGAAGACCCCGAGGCATGGAAGGGACGCGGGCCTGGCACACAGCGCCAAGACAGGGACACACGACGGAGCCTCACAAGAGCCATGTGGTGTGCTAAGTCCAGCGTCCCAGGGCCTTGCCCCTCGCCCACCGTGGGGCTCCACTCCCCCGGCCTTGGTGGCTCCCTCTGTCCTTTGGGGACACGGTCAGCTGTTCTGCAGGCTTGTTGGGAAGAACTGAACCCCCAGCCAGCGCTGCATGGGTATCATTAACTGAGCACCTGGTCCTGCTGCTGCCGCCACCAAAGACTTGAACCCCAGGGCGACGTGGCATCCCCTGTGCTGGGCTGCAGTCTTCTCTGTTCCCTCGGGGCTGGCAGCAGGCTGCTGGCAGTTCCGCATTACAGGACATTGGGTCGTGTTCTTAGTGTCACTGTACTTTATGAAGGAGGGTACCCTCTCTGTCTTCGGGGACTCAGGCTGCCTTGTGCTCTCCTCAGGCCCCTCTGCCAGGCCAGGCTCCGGACGGGAATCCTTGCCCTCAGTCTGCCACCCTTCCGCGGGCCCTTCTCACTGGAAGGATTTTATTACTGACCACTTGGAGGGGGCCCGAAAGGGCCAGCAGAGAGAGCGCACGCACACGCAAGCCTTCGGGCTGTGACATCTGCTTCCCTTTGTGGTGCTCGGGGGGTGGGTGGAATGAAAGCTGCTGGTCAGCGGGCCTCCCATAGCAGCCGATTACTGTTGATTAGCCTGGTGGACCTGATGTCATCACAAGGGTGGTCGAAGAGGACGAGGGAGGCGGGAGGGAGGGTCGCACTGGGACTGGGGGAGGGGCCACGAGCTGGAGGTGAGGGCGGCCCCCACAAGCTAAAAGACCAGGGACAGCGCAGGAGCTTGAGGCGGTGTCGCTCCATGGCCGCGTTCACCAGGGAGACCCCGGTGCAGCCCGGGGCACGCGGCCCTGCGAGTGGCGCCCGTGATGTGGCTCTTGTGACGCGAGTCCACCCACGTGCGGGAATGTCCTGTGCTCCGCACCCAGGGTACATCCGAGAAGGCTTCCTGGCCGTGCAGCATGCAGTGGACAGGGCCATCATGCAGTACCACGCGAACGCCTCCACGCACCAGCTCTTTGAGAAGCTCACCGTGATCGCCAAGAGGTTCCCTTACCCGCCCTTCATTTCCGACCCGTTCCTCGTCGCCATCCAGTACCAGCTTCCCCTGCTGCTCATGCTGAGCTTCACGTACAGCTCACTCACCATCATCCGGGCCGTCGTGCAGGAGAAGGAGAGGAAGCTGAAGGTACCCGTGGTGCGCGCGGCTCCGGGCCGGCCAGGCGGGTCGGGTGCTGGCGCCGTGCTGCCCTCGGCGTGTGGGGCGAACGCCCGCTGTGGTGCCGGCGGCCTCGGGGCTTCTGTGAGGTCAAGCCCAGCACCTCCAGAGCTTTCACACCCCGATAAAGCACCGCCTTTTGGGTGCCGGGTGCTAAGGCCTGAAACTTTGGGAAGACCGCGGTTTGGGTGTGTTGGGTCAAGTGAGATACGCCGCTGCAACTCATTTCACTGCTTTCTCTTCCTTTTTTGCTGTGGCTCCTATAAAGTCTAAGCTGCTTTAAGTTTATTTATTTTTGAGAGAGAGAGACAGAAAGAGCGCATGCATGCAGGCGAGCAGGGGAGGGGCAGAGAGAGAGGGAGAGAATCCCAAGCAGGCTTCGTGCTGACAGTGCAGAGTCTGACGCGGGGCTCGAACTCACGAGCCTCCAGATCATGACCTGACTGAAATCAAGAGGCAGACACTTAACCGACTGAGCCCCCCGGGCACTCACTAAAGCTCTAAAGGATATACACGCTCACGTTCCGTTCTGCTGCACAGACCGCCCCGGAGAGAAACAGCCGTGCGGCCTGGGGCTCCACGGGAGGCCCTTTGCCCTGCGCAGATCGGACAGCTGCGGGCACGGACCGCCGGGCTCAGTGGGATGGGGCTTAGGGAGCATGGAAGGCGTCACTGCCAAAGAACGTCCTTGCCTCAATCGAGTACACTTGTGCAGGAGCGTCACCTGTGACCTCATCCCGGGGATGCGCCCAGAGGGGCCCAGACGCTGTGGGAAGTCCTTCCTCTGATAGCGTCTGCAGCCCCAGCGCATTGATACTCAGCTCATTCCCAGTGCCGCCACCTCTGTGGTCACTGGGCTCATAAGCTCCGCGTGCAGGCGCCGGGAGAGGGGACGGGGGAGCTGTCCGCTTGGGCACCAGAAATAACGGCAGCAAAGTGGGGTGACGTGGATGCCGTTGTCAGCACACGTGACATGGCGCACAAACGTCTGTGCCCACAGATACGTGGCTGATGCCACCGTGGCTGCCTGTTGAATCGAAGTGGAGGGCGGGGAGCACACTGGGCGCGGGAGAGGGAGGAGGAGGGCAGGGGGTGACGGTGCCACGGGACCGCGTCTTCTGCCCTGGCCAGCACGTGCAAGCGTGCGCCCGGGCGCCCCACAGGGGGCACAGTGCAGGGGTGGCCGTGTCAGCGCGGCCCTCTCTCCGCAGGAGTACATGCGCATGATGGGGCTCAGCAGCTGGCTGCACTGGGGCGCCTGGTTCCTCCTCTTCTTCCTGCTCCTCCTCGTGGCCGTCTCCTTCGTCACCCTGCTCTTCTGCATCCAGGTGAGTGTGGCCTCGCCTGGAGCGCGGCGCCCCAGGTGACCCCAGCCTCGGCGTCCCCGGTGGGGGGCGGGGGACAGCGCGTGGCCCTTCTCCCACCCTCTCCACTCACGTTTGAGGCCTGGGACGTTTAAGGTCTTCCTGGTTTTGTCCCCACCTTCCCCGCCGCGGCCTCTGCCCATGTGGCCATGGACGCCACGGCGCGCAGGTGAAGAAGGACGTGGCGGTGCTCACTCACAGCGACCCCTCACTCGTGCTGGTTTTCCTGCTCTGCTTCGCCGCCTCCTCCATCTCCTTCAGCTTCATGGTCAGCACCTTCTTCAGCAAAGGTGAGCCCTCCTGCCCCCAGGCCCGCGGCGCCCCCGGCAACAGCCCGCGCTGTCCTCTGGGGGAGTCAGAGCAGCCTGCGGGCTGGAGGGGCCTGTGCTCTGGGCCTTCGCTCTGTCCTCGGGGTGTCGGGCGGCCCCCTGAGTCAGACCCTGTCTTCTCTGAGCGCCAGAGCGTCCTAATCTTGCTCTCCCGCCCGAGTCGTGTCGTGGCCGTGGAGAGCTGTCCGCGGCGGGTGCCCCGCAGTCCCGGGGGCGGGGTGGTGGTGGTTTCTCTTCATTTTCCTGCGCTTTCGTCTGAGGACTCGTGTGTTTTTTCAGCGCCACAAACTGACCAGGTTTAGGGTTCTGTGATCACGTCCCGTCTCCACCTGGGTCTCTGCTGGAGCCTCTCACTTCGTTCTTGTCTCTTTTTTGTTTTCCTATTGTGGCAAAATACACATAACGGGCAGTTTACCACCGTAACCGTTTTTGCACGCACAGTCGAGTGGACTCCACACTGTGGTGTGCCCATCCCCACCACCCACCCCAGAGCTCTTCCACCTCCCCAGACTGAAGTTGTGTTCGCCTAACACTGGCTCCTCGCCCGCCCTCCCCAGCCCTGGCACCCACCATCCCCCATCTGGGGTGGTGGCGAATCGCGTGAGTGGAATCGCACATGCTCCTCCTTTTGTGCCTGATTCTGTCACCGTGCGCCCCGCCCTCGGGGGTCATGCACGCCGCAGCGGGGGCCAGGATGTCCTCCCCTTCTAAGGCTGAGTGATGTTCTGTTTTGTGCGGATGGGCCACGTTCGGCGCATCCACCCGCCGACGCACACGCAGGCACTTCCCCGTACTAGTGCTTATGAATCATGCAGCCGTGACCGTGCGTGTGCAAGCACCTCTCCGAGACCGTGCCTCTGGTTCTTGGGGACGTGGACCCAGAAGTGGGGGTTCCAGGTCATCTGCTGACTCTGTGTTTAGTTGTTTGAAGAACAGCCAGACCGTTTCCCACAGCGACGGCGCCACTCTACATTCCCGCCCGTGGCACGCGGTTTCCCCTCATCCTCTCCGTCTTGTCATTTTCTGATTTGGGGGGTGGTTTTTTTAAAGTTATTTATTTATTTTGAGAGAAAGAGGGAGAGGAACAGAGAGAGAGAGAGAAAATCTCCACACTGAGCACGGAGCCCAAAGTGGGGCTTGATCCCAAGACCCTGGGATCATGAATGGAACCTGGATCAGGAGTCAAATGCTCAACCGACTGAGCCACTCAGGTGCCCTGGGGGTGGTCTGGGTAGAAGCCATGCTGGTGGGTGTTAGGCGGTATCTCTTCTTCGCGGGTCTCAACTTCTCTTTCATCCTTGCAGGAATCTTTGTGCTGAGTTCTGCATGACTTCTTTGCAGGCTGCCTTCCAATTCCCTGGTGGTCTCTTTGTGTATGCCTTGGAATGTTCTAAAATCTTTTGAGACTTCATTTCTCTGACTGTATTTATCTTTTATCAAGTGTACACTAGATTCATTTTTTAAAAAATGTTCATTTTTGACAATGAGAGAGAGAGAGAGAGTGCGTGCACGCGAGCAAGTGGGGGAGGGGCAGAGAGAGAGGGAGACACAGAATCCGAAGCAGCTCTAGGCTCTGAGCTGTCAGCACAGAGCCCAGCGTGGCCCTCGAGCCCACGGACCGTGAGATCACGACCTGAGCCAAAGTCGAATGCTTAACCAACTGAGCCGCCCAGCAGCCCCTGATGTCAATTGTAAAGTTCAAACTTTCACTCCAAAATAGGATTTTACATACTTGAATCTAACACTCTGAGCATGATGGCTTCCCAGCACGTAATCTCATAGAAGATTGGTGACGGTATTTCCCAGGAGATTTTTCTTCTGTATGTTGCATAATAAAATGTATTTATCCTTGAAGGATCCACGTAGCTCAACAAGCAATATTTTGCACACAACCAACGCATCATGTTACGAAATCGTGCGCGAGTTGTAGCCCATTCCGAGTGCAAGATAGACGGGTGGACTTTCACGTAACGGAGCGTGAAAAGTTCATCGGTCAGTTTGAGTCCACGTGGCACCGACTTTAAGAAACGGCCACCTGAATAGTGCTGTCTCGGAGAAGAGTATCCAGAAGTATCTGAGAAGGCTGTTAAAATCCCTCTTCCTTTTCCAACTACTTATCTGGGTGAAGGCAGTTTTATTCATGGGCTTCACCCAAAACGGTGTAATGCAGCAGGGTGAACGCAGAGCAGATACGAGACTCCGGCTCTCGTCTCCTAAATCAGACATTACGGACGTTTGCAAAAGCGTGACACCATGCTACCTTTCTCGCTAAATGGCCGAAAATATAGTTGATTTTTATAAACATACTTAAGTTAACTTATAGTGGGTTCCATAGTCTTAGAAGTCTTTAGGGGCGGCTAGGTGGCTCTGTCTCTTGAGCATCTGGTTCTTGATTTTGGCTCCTCCTGTAGCTCCGGGGGTGGGGGGGTGGGGGGGCCTGTCCATTTGGTGTGCGGCAGGCTCCGTGGTGGGCGGGATGCTGGGTGAGAAGCAGGGCTGGGCCAGGGGGCTGGGGGGTCAGGTGTGCAAAGTCTGCAGCCGAGGGCTGGGGAAATCAGGGCTGGGGGTCCCATTCCCTGCAGCACACGTGTCCTGAGGAGAGCAGAGGCGGGGTGGGGGGGCCGCGCCTGGGGTCCCCGGGGGGCGGCCTGCGTCTGCCCCGCATCCAGCACGCCCCTCTTCTCTCCGTCTGTAGCCAACATGGCAGCAGCCATAGGGGGCTTCCTCTACTTCTTCACGTACATCCCCTACTTCTTCGTCGCCCCCCGGTACAACTGGATGACTCTCAGCCAGAAGCTCCTGTCCTGCCTCCTGTCCAACGTTGCCATGGCGATGGGGGCCCAGCTCATGGGCAAATTTGAAGCAAAAGGTGGGTATTTTCCTTCTCACGAACGGCCCGTGCCCACTGAGTCACTAAGAGAGCCTGCGCAGGGGCCCAGCGCGCGGCTCTCACTCCCAGCGGGGCTGCCCAGCAAGCAGGTGCCCGCGACAGGGAGGCGAGGCAGGAGCCTGAAGCTCAGAGGACAGAGCGTTAACATGTCCGGCGCTGCGCTGGCCACCACTCGTGGGGGGCAGTGTGGCCTCGAGCTCCTGCTGGTGGGGGGAGGGCGCTGATGCTGCAGGAGAGCAGATGGGAGCAGCTGTGTCCCGTGGGGGCCTCGACTCAGCACCTCTGAGCCTCTGGGTGCCTGGGACGGTCAGAATAGTAAGGCCCTGGGCCCCAAGGTCTACGGGGTAGGGGGGTGACACCCCCTGCTGTGGGTCAAGTGGCAGAACCAGCACCTCCCCGCGCAGTGAGGACAGCGAGGGCACAGACGCCTGAGGGAGGAACAAGTCACGGGCCAGAACCGTTGTCCTGAATTTCGTGAAATTTCCTGATTTTGTAAACATCACGGGGGTTGAACAGGCGCATCCCTGGGCTGACCTCGGCACCTGGGCTGCCTCCCGCTCAGGTTCCCAGGGTGGGGTCAAGCCTGCTCCTCCGATGGGTGGAGAGGCTCCAGCAGAACCTTAAGCCACCCGCTGGGGCGTGCCCCCCAGGGCTCCCCAGGCTCCGGACCTCCCCGCCGAGAGGAGGCTGGAGGAGGAGCACCAGCTTCTGCGTGGCTCACTCTCCAGGGGGCGGTGAGTGCGGTCTCCCGTCGTGGGACTGACCTGGGCGCCCAAGGTGCTGGCCCCATGCTGCCCCGGGTCCCTGTCTCGGGCTGCATGATCTCAGTCCCCGTGGCCCTGGCTCTTGTGGCATCCTGGCGGGTCTGCGGGAGGAGAGAGGACATGAAGCCTCCACGTGGCCTTATCTTTAGAAATGTTTTCTTCCTTAGCAGTGTCCTCTGACACTTTGGCTTTTATTTATTTTTTTAATGTTTATTTATTTTTGAGAGAGAGAGAGAGGGAGTGCATAGGAGGGGCAGAGACAGGGCAGGGGGGACAGGGGATCCGAAGCAGGCTCCACGCTGACAGCACTGAGCCCTGTGTGGGGCTCAAACTCACACACTATGAGAGCATGACCTGAGCCAAAGTCAGATGCTCAATCGATTGAGCCACCCAGGGGCCCCTGACACTTCAGCTTTTAAATATCTGTGTTTCTGGAGCACCAGGGTGGCATAGTCGGTTAAGCATCTGACTTCGGCTCAGGTCATGATCTCGCGGTCCATGAGTTCAAGCCCCTCATCAGGCTCTGTGCTGACAGCGCGAGTCTGCTTGGGGTTCTGTCTGCCCCTCCCCCGCTCACATTCTCTCTGTGTGTCAGAAATAAATAAACACTTAAAAATAAATAAAATTCACTGCGCCTCTCAGGGTTCAGATACTCTTTTTAAAAGCCGTTAACAAAGAAGATTCTAACTCTACAGCCCCTCTTGGTCTTCAACGTTCTAGACCGAATTTATTTACACACACAAACTTCTAGTTGCTTGAGAATGAACACTGACCAAAGCCAGAGCGCAGCCATTCCCACGAGGGGCCCTGAGGCCGACAGAGGGTGGCCGGCCACACAGAGTCCCCAAGCGCCGTTTGGGCGGTGTTGTCGGCAAACCAGACAGAAGACAAAGCCCTCTGGGCACCGCTGCACGTGTGTCTGTGCGCGTGCACCATGTGGATTGCGTGTGTGTGCATACTGTGCACACGGACATGTACAGTTGTGCCTGTAGGTCGCAAGTCAAACCCGAGCCTCCCTCGTCAGTCCGCGAGCTCTGGTTCTCGCTGTTGTCTAGAGCCTTGAGGAAAGTCACAGGTGCGGCGTCACATCGGGAGGGGAGAAGTCAGGCTGACTTGGCGGTGACCCACGCATGCGTGCCGTCGGGGCCGAGCGTCTGTTTCAGGCCCACGTCCCGTGTGTCTTCCAGGCGTGGGCGTCCAGTGGCGGAACCTCCTGAGTCCCGTCAACGTGGACGACGACTTCTCCTTCGGGCAAGTGCTGGGCATGCTGCTGCTGGACTCCGTGCTCTACGGCCTGGTCACCTGGTACTCGGAGGCCGTGTTCCCGGGCCAGTTCGGCGTGCCCCAGCCCTGGTACTTCTTCGTCATGGTGAGTGCCGGCGGCCCGCTTCCTCACGGGGGCAGCGGTGTCCCCCGCACCCGCCCGGGCCCCTCCGGTCCCCGGCGCTCGGTGCACCGTCAGGCAGGGAGAGGGGACCCTGTCCTGTGTGCGGTCAGTGAGCCGTGTGTCCCAAAGGCCCTGAGACCCTCTCCTGGCCACCATGAGCCCTGCAGTCCCGGGTCGGGGAGAAGGGGCGCGCCCCGGCCCGCCAGCCCGCGACTGGCACGCACCATCCCGGCCCACGTCACATACCCTCCTGGCTTTTCTCCTACGAAGTAATACAGCCTCTTGCGAAAACAATCGCATTGCTGGAGTTCCCGGCACAGTCCCAGCACCCAGGGACGAACTGTGCTGACCCCTTGGTGTGGAGCTGCTCGGCGTGGTGCCCTGAGCACCTCCTCTCCTGTAGCCTTAAGCCGACGTGTGTATGACATCTGCACGCCTGCTTTCGTGAAAGGGGGATCGTATTGTCAAAGTCTTGAAACTTGTCGGGGTGGTTTTTTTGTTTTTTTAAGTTTATTTTATTTTGAGAGACAGAGAGAGAGAGAGAGACTGTGGATGTGGGGGGCGGCAGAGAGATAGAGAGAGAGACAGAGAATCCCAAGCAGGCTCTGTGCCATCAGCTCAGAGCCCGACACGGGGCCCGATCTCCCAAACCACGAGATCATGACCTGAGCCGAAACCAGGAGTCAGACGCTTCACTGACTGAGCCACCCAGGCGCCCTGAAACTTGTTTTCACCCTAACTTACTATCTGAAATGCCAATGTGCGTGAACCTTTGTGTAAGTGTACATTAGATATCTGTGCATAATTGTAAATTTTGGTTTTGTTCTCAAATTATGTTTAAGTCTCTGCAATTTCACGAATCACCTTCATTTCAGAGCCCGTGCGTGGCATTTTTGAGCCCCGTGTAGGCTGTCAGCCCCTGCTGCTGGCAGGCGAGGCCCACCGGCGTGTCTGCTCTCTGGTTCCGCACACTAGAGTGTCCATCACGTCCGAGGCGCCCCTCATCCGTAGGGCACTGTCACTTTCTCTCTGAGACAAACACTGACAGTTATCTGTGCCACTTCACGACCTGTAACACATTCTGATTTCAGAGCCCCTTAAAACGTGACAAGTGTGTCCCTTACGACCAGCAGGCTGGGGGCGCCTGGGTGGCTCAGTCGGTTGAGCATCCGACTCCTGATTTCGGCTCAGATCATGATCTCATGGTTTGTGGGTTCGAGCCCCACCTCAGGCTCTGCGCTGACAGTGTGGAGGCTGCTTGGGATTCTCTGTCTCCCCCTCTCTCATTCTGCCCTTCACACTTATGCTCTGTCTCTCTCAAAAAAAACAAACATTTAAAAAAAGACTAATAGTCTGTGGTGTGCTAGAACCATTCCAGGCATGGGAAGTACCAGGGGTAGAGGTGGAGTGACCCTCCCCACACCCCTGTGTCATCTGTGCCCATGGGCCACTCGAGTTCGAGGACAGGGGTTCGGCATGACCTGTGGCTGTATTCTCACCCATCCCGCAGCCTGGCATTGTCATGGCTAGACAGAAGGCAGAGGTCATTGTCTAGTTGGAGGGCAGGGGTCATTGTCTAGACAGATGGTAGGGGGTGTTATCTAGATGGAGGACAGGGGTCATCGTCTAGATGGAAGGTGGGGGTCGTTGTCTAGACAAAGGGCAGGGGTTGTCTAGACCGATGGTGGTGGTTGTTGTCTAGACAGAGAGAGGGAAGCTTCCTCACAGCAAGGGAAGGCTGGGCCTTTTGGCTTTTCTTGCTTATTTGTGCACTCCCATGTAGCTGAGCGAGGGCCAGTCAGGCGTGGAGACACAGACTCCCTCGTGTTTTGCCCAGACAGCACTCTGCACTAGAACATTCAGGAGCCTGCTTTGGTTTAAGGGTTTCACATTTACTTTCACCGGCGTCACATGTGAGTGTCTGCACTACCAACAAGCCTGTGAGGGACCGTGGCCCAAATGGCGGGTCAGGAAAGAGGCTCAGAGCCTCCCCGGGCAGATGAGGGAGGAGCTGCATGCACTTGGGCCCCACCGAGGCCTCAGGCCGCCCCACCTCTGCAGCAGGGCCCCAGGCCGAGGGCTGTTAGCTGACAGTGTTTGGCGTGTCGGTGAACTTGTTGTCATTCGTCACAAACAAAATGAACTGACATGAGTTGGCCGCTTGAGACCTGTCTACTCCCCCCCCACCCCAGCCCTCGTACTGGTGCGGGCACCCGAGGACGGTTTTGGGGAAAGAAGAGGAAGACGATGATCCAGAGAAAGTGCTCAGAACGGAGTACTTTGAGGCTGAGCCAGAGGACCTGGTGGCTGGGATCAAGATCAAGCATGTGACCAAGGTGCCATGCCCTGTGGGGTGGGCAGGGATGGGGACCTCGTGCCACAGGCCTGAAACCTGCCACCTGCCTGGGGTGCTCTCCGAGGTGGTGGCCGTCCCCCGGGCCTTGTTGCCCCTGGGCCCCCGTGGCGGCTGTCTGACCCCTCCCCAGGCTCTGTCACCAGGGTGCAGGGGTCTCAGGGTGGAGGCAGCAGTGCATGCCACCTGGGCTTACCCTGGAGTCAGCCCTGCCGCAAACGGCCCGCTGCAGCGGGAGAGACGGGAGCTGCAGGGTGGGCTGGGGAGAGGCCTGGCCTCCAGTCAGCACTCTGCCCGAAGCATCCTCCTCTGCACTGACTGGCCGCGCTGGGCACCATCCCCTTCTGAGACCCGTCGGGCGGGTATCCCACAGGGGTGTTGGGGGCCGGGCAGGGCCTGAGGTCCGGGGCTGCCCTCGCCTCTGCTGCAGGTGTTCAGAGTGGGGAACAAGGACAAAGCGGCCGTCAGAGACCTGAACCTGAACCTGTACGAGGGGCAGATCACGGTGCTGCTGGGCCACAACGGCGCGGGGAAGACCACCACCCTCTCCATGCTCACAGGTGAGGGGCCGCAGCCTCGGCTCTGGCCCGCCAGCCGTGGGTCCAGACAAGGGTCACACCTCGTGCCGACGAGGGGGTGGGGTCCGGTGTTCCTGCCGAACTTCCGCCTCCGGGTCTTCTGCTCGGCCCTAGGTCTCTTTCCCCCAACCAGCGGGCGGGCTTATATCAACGGGTATGAGATCTCCCAAGACATGGCTCAGATCCGCAAGAGCCTGGGCCTGTGCCCCCAGCACGACGTCCTGTTTGACAACCTGACTGTCGCAGAGCACCTGTACTTCTACGCGCAGGTGAGCCGGCCGTGCAGCGGGCTCCGGCGGGTGGCGGTCTCGTTGTCGGCGAGCTTGGGCCCCAG